>QEPC01004435.1:3066329-3109216 GCA_003113815.1 Sphenodon punctatus | reverse complement strand
CTCCAACTCCCCCACCCCTCCCCACCAACCTGCACCTCTAGCTCCACCCACTTGCACC
This sequence comes from Sphenodon punctatus, assembly GCA_003113815.1. NCBI lineage: Eukaryota > Metazoa > Chordata > Lepidosauria > Sphenodontia > Sphenodontidae > Sphenodon > Sphenodon punctatus. The sequence goes on along the minus strand of QEPC01004435.1, from coordinate 3,109,158 downwards.
CACATTGAAAATTCCCCATTCCAAACCCTGCAGCTCCCACCCCACCTGCAACCTGCCCATTTCCCCCCAGTTAACCCTCCTTCACCCCAGCCTGCATTCCAACTCACCCTTGGAGGGGCCCATTGGCATGAGGGGACGGCTAACAAATGTAATGAAATAAATAAACTGTAGGCTGAGCCTGTGCCCTCCCCAGTTCCACCCCTGCCTTGTCAAATAATTCCTAACATCCTATTTGCTTTTTTGGCCACCACCGCACACTGAGCTGAGGAATGACTCCAAAATCCTTTTCCTGAATGGTAACCCCTAATTTAGAATCCATCACTGTGTACACATGGGCCCTTTTTAAACGGGCCACGCTGGGGGAGTAGTCAGTGTGTGTGCTGATGCGGGGGCAGTGGGGGTGTACACGGGTGCATACCCATGCCCCACGCACGGAGCCCAGGGTAGCCGTTGCAGAGCATTCCTCCTATCCACCCTCTGCAACTGCCACCGCCCCAAGCTTCTTCTTGGCCACAGCCTCAGGCAGATTCAAATGGCACCCATGATACTAGGCCAAGCATCTGTGTAGGCCAGCGGTGGAAAGGTACCCAACAGCCCTCCCACAACTGACCTGGGGATGATAGTGCATACGCACTGCCATTGGGACATCTCCCTCCACCAGTCTTAAGTGAGACCACATCCTAGATGTGATCATCTTTGTGCTGGTCCCCAAACAGGAAACAGCAGTACCACTAGCAGTGGGGGAGGACACTATGGCAGTGGTGGTTGTGACACTGCTGGTGAAAGGGGTGGTCACAGCAGACACACTAAGATGTGTGGGGGTGGAAATGGAACAGCAGGCACACGCGGATGCATGGCGGTGAGAGGAGGCACACTAGGTTGTGGGGGTGGCGGCAGCACAAGTGCAGGCAGAGGAAGAAAGCCCCTTATTACCTGAGGAGGCAAGCTCCTCTGCTCCCAGTCTCTTTCTTGGTCTCACCTTGTGTCCAGAGTAAGTTTGCCTGTGTGCAGGTGGGTCCAGGTGGGATGAGAAGTGGAGGTCTGGGCCAGAGGTGGCCTAGCCTGGGTTGTCCCTGTCGCTGACTGAGTGGTCGCTTCACACAGTGGCTCGCCACTGCTGAGAGTTCCATTGTCATACATGTTTCAGGGCTGCATAGGGCGCCAATGTGGCTCCGCAACATGTGTGATGGGTGGGAAGGTGCTTGTCTAAAAACACCCATGATCGCTCTCTTCTTTTCACTGTCACTCATCATTAAATGTAGGGCAATGAAAAGAAGAGAAGAAAGAAGAAAGGCAGGTGGGGAAACAGTGGTGAGGGGCTAGGTGTGGGGTGGTGGAAGCCTGGGCAGTGGGAGGTGGGGGGCTTAGTGTGTGGTGGGGCTGGAAGCAGGGTGAAGGGGTTTGGGGGCTGAAAGTGGGCCGAGATGGTTTGGGGACGGGAAGTAGGGTGAGCTAACAAGAATCAGTCCATGCAAATAGGAAAGCAAGTACACTTACCTACAGCACAGTGGAGCCTGTCTACAGCACTGAAGAGGACCCAAGATGGCTGCAGACTCCTCAGGCAGACAGCTTTGCTCTGTTCATCCCTGTGTGCAGTCTATCCCTGTCCCCTGCCAGCTGATTGTCATTCACAATTGGCTGGCAATTGGCCAGTAAAGCCCCTCTGTCTGCCACCTCCTCCCCCTATTACCCTAAAGCTCATTGGAATGGTGCTGCACCAATTCCATGGCTGCCTTTCCAAAATTTGAAAAAGGCTCCCTGTGGCACTGCTCCAATGAGCTTTTTGGCAATCCTGAATCCCAGAAATCCATAATCAGTGTGGCATGGACAGTTACTGATTAATCTGAATCCGTAACACCCATACACTCACCTAATTCATCTGTCAACACTACTTTAAAATAACACAATCATAAAATTGCCTTAACTAAAATTAAAATGTAAATGTACTTTATTCTTTTCTTTACTATAAAAATAGAATTTTTCAATAACATGTAGATTTTAATTTCAGTTAAGGCGTGAATTTTAAGATTGTGTTATTTTGAAGTAATATTGACAATGAAGTAGGTGAGTGTATGATTGTTATATATGTTAATGTATGTATGGAATGCACATTATTAATTAATGGGAGTGTATTTTTAGAATGAGGAAGCTTGTTAGTTGTCTGTTGGATGGAGCTGTGTTTGTTAATATGGAGGATATGGATTAGGAGAGTTAATTTGCCTTAACATACAATTTTCAGGTGTGTTGGTGTTTGATTGACGTGGAATGCCACCTTAACTAGGTTTTAAACCAAAGGTGTTGGTTTTTTTTAATCTGTATATGACGTTCCCTGTCCCAGTGCAGACGGCTCAGGCTGCACTGGCTGAGGGAACGTCCTTCAAAATTCCCCCTGATGGCTGGATGCAGCCAGGCAGTTAGAGAGGGGGTGTTATTTAAACCACCTGTCTCCCTTCCCTGAACAAATGCATTGAAGTATATGGTGCATTTGGCCAGGAAAGAGGGATATCTGATCACACACACACACCCAGTTGCCAGGCTGTACAGGGGACAATACACACAGCATGAGAAAATTTGAACATGAACAAGGGCAGTTGCAACTCACCAAGGTTGTAGTAAGACTGGGAAGGGCTCGGACTCAAGACCATAATTATGGGTCCCCCCAAGAGTGACTGATAAGTATAATAAATAAGTAATCAAGAGATGGGCTGGGGGTGCAGGTGTGGGAGATTGGGAGCAATTGGGAAGTTGGAATGGGGTTGCAAGTGGAAGGGGCTAGGGGCTCCGGTGGGTGGGAAGAGGTAGGAGAGTTGAAGTAGGGGTGGACATGGGAGATTCTAAGAGTGCAGGCAAGTGAGAGGGCCTGGGAGAACTGGAGTAAAAGAAAGGCTGCAGGTGGGAGGAGCTACAGGGACAGGTAGGTGGGAGGAGATGGGGGAGTTGGAGAGATGGGGTGCAAGTGGAAGTAGCTGGAGGAGTTAAAGTGGGGGAGTTAGGTCAGAGGCTCTCAGAGAGATGGAGTAGGGGGTTTCAGGTAGGAGGGAGTCAGGCGGAAGACACACACACACACACACACACACACACTGTCTCTCACAAACACATTCATTCTCACAAACACATTCATTCTCTCATGCACACACATTCATTCTCTCTCTCATACACACATACTCCTTCATTCTCTCTCTCTCACACACACACTCATTCTCATACGAGACGCATTCATTCTCAGACACACATGCATTCATTCATTTCTCCCAGACACACTCATTCATTCTCACAAACATACATTCATTCTCATAGATGCACACAGTCCTGCATAAACTCTCTCTCTCTCACACACACACACACACACACACAGAGTGCCTGGCGGGGCATGGGGGTGCCCAGGCAAGACCTAGCCCAGGGGTCAGTGGCGGGACTCGTTAGGGCTCAAAGTCAGGGAGGCTGGGCCAAACTGGAGTGGGGGGTTGGCTCCCCCTCCTGCTTTTGTCCACCCGGCAGTGACATCAGCAGAATTCCTGAGTGCTGCTGCTACCCTCCCCCTCTTCAGCCCAGCTGGTGGCCATGCTGGGGATAGGGAGAAAAGCGACAGCACTGAGGGCTCCTGCCCATGTTCCAGGCTGCTGGGAGAGGGGGACACTGCTGGGGCTTGCCTCCTCAGCCTGGCAAAACAACTCATCCCATAGCGGCAGCAACAGCTTATCCCAGCAGCTCTCCAGCCGGCTCCTTCTGGCCACTTCCTGGCCCGCCTAATCATTTACTCTGGGCCCCTTAGGGTGACACAGCTGGATGATATCATCTGGCCGCATCACTCTGGGAAGCCCCATCAGGAGGGACCAGAAGCATCCAGAAGGAGCTGGCTGGAGAGCTGCTGGGAGAAGTGGCTGCTGCTGCCACCAGGTCAGTTGCTTTGCCAGGGTGGGAGGGGAGGCAAACCCTGGCAGCCCACCCACCCACCCAACGCAGCCTGGCCCACGGGCAGGATCCCCTAGTTTTCTTCTATCCCACTCCTCCTGTTAGGGTTGCCATCTGAGCAAATTTTTAAGGAATACGTACGAAAATTACATGTTGCAGGGCCTGCATTGGCACCAAAGGCACCAATGCAGGGTCTGTAACATGTATTTTTTGTAAGTGTTCCATAAAAATGATCATAGGTGGAAACCCTACCTCCCGTGGAATCTTCTGCTCAGCTTCTTCCCTTCACAGACTGGAAATTCTGTGCGCGGAGGAGCAGGGCAGGCAATCCCATTGGGGGAAGGGGATGTCCCACATTTGCCTTCGGGCCCTGCTGTTCATTCACTGTCCTGCCGCCCTGATCTTTCAGTCTACCTCCAGCTGATCGTTCACTGTCCTGCCCACCCAATCATTCACTCTCCTCCACCACCCAATCCAATCCAGCAGGGGGAGAATGAGCAATCGGGCGGGGGGCAGAGTTAATGATTGGGCATGCAAGAGAGTGAAGGATCGGGCAGAGGGACAGTGAATAAGGACAGGCACTTTAAATGTCCTCCCCCACCCCCAACTGCTTGGCTCTAGCAGGGATCATTCAGACCTCAGGGGAAATTTTGAAGGAGGTTCCTTCAGCCAGCGCAGCCTGATCCAGCTGCACTGGGGCAGGGAATAATTATTTTTATTTTTATTTAGTGCCCCCCTGCCATGGCACTTGGAGCACTTCACATTTAACAATTTAATACAACTTTTAATCCTTACAACAACCATGTGAGGTAGGGTAGGCTGAGACAATATTGTGACTGGCCCAAGGTCACCCAGTGAGTTTCTGGCTAAGGCAAGACTTGAACCAGGGCCTCTCCCTACCCCCAGCTCCAGGCAGTGCACACTTAGCCATTACATCACCCTGGTGGCTGGATGATTATTGTTGCAGCCAGGCACAACCACACATGTGCACATAAGTTCAGTTCCATTGGCCATAATGGTACTTTTAAAACATTAAAACTTTTCTAATAAAACAATAAATTTAGAATAAGAACCAAAAGGATCTAGGATACAGTGTCCTTTAATTTTTTATGCAATTAAATGTAAGGTATATGTTGCAGAAACTCTGCCAAGTCCGTCAATACATTCCTAAACCAGGAAGTGTTGGCTCTACTGTCTCCCACTGAAAAGCACAGGTAGTGTAAAATGAAAGTTTGCAACTGCATTAACTATAGAGCTGCTTCCATGGTTCTATAATGAGGTTATTAATCCAATAGTAGCCCTAATGAGAGTGTGCTGGGACTAATGGGGGCTTAGAGCAAACACCCTGTCCCTGTCGTCATCCTCCCCTTTGAAGATGAAAGAAACAAACATATTAATCTCCTCTCCCATGCAGACTCTCCTTTCCTGTCCCAGAATCCACACACCAGGAGATTTACATACATTACTGGATAATATCAATGAGGCAGACGAGGTGCTGCCTGGATCTGGGAGCTGCTGCTCTTGCTAAGGGGGGGGGGCTGGGGGAACAATATGGGGCAGGGGCTTGGGGGGGGGGGATTGGCTGGTCAGTGTACAGAGAACAGTGGGAAGGCTGAGGAGTGGAGGACCAGGAAAGGAAGGAGATTTTCAACACACAGAGGAGACAATATTCACAAATTATGTGTAAATGTTGCAAACTATAAGAATAAAGCCATAATAAGGGTAAGAGCCTAAGGTTCACTCCTGCAATGAACTCTGTCCTGGAACAGGTAGGGTTGCAACCTCGCCAGGTTTTGAACCAGAGTCTCTACATCAGGTTCCAGGGGAAGCTCGGATTTCTCCAGGTCAGCCAAGGATGCATGCACCTAACCCAGAGAATCTGGGCTTCTGGGGTCAGCAAGGGGCAGCCTCATCAGAAAGGGGATGGATCACAGGGATTTGATCACCCCCTTTCTGACCTGGCCCTGCCCCTATGGAGCAGTGTGATGTCATGGCACTCTGTCAGAGGTGGGGTTACATCAGAAAGAGGCATGACAGCACACCCTTTGCCTCACTCCCTTTCCAACATGGCCCCATCCTCAGTGGAGCACTGTGATGTCTCGACACTCGAAAAGGGACAGGATTATGTTAGAAAGGGATGTGGTAGACCCTTTGCTCCAAACCCACCACCATGGCTCCACCTGCTACCAGGGGAAAGCTGGAGGGAGGTGGTAAATCTATTGACCCCTCACCTCAATGTGATTGCTGGAACAGAATCTTAGACCCTGACCCTGCAAAGACTTGACCCGCTTCCTCTTTGCAGCACCCCACGAGACACAGGTCAATGGGTGCAGGGGAGCAGAGGGGGGGAAAGGAAAAAGAAAGAAAACGCCTCATGCAAAACTGGTCTAGTCGGAAGGAATAAGAATGAAACTAGGGAGGCTCCCGGGTAAACAATGGAGCAGTCAAAAACAGGTGGCCTCCCTCTTTTGAGATGATTGCTCCGTCCGCCTGAAACGCTGGGCAAGCAATTGATCGATCGTTAGGCTGATCACTCTACGCTCGTCTAAAAATAGCCTTATGCCCCTGGTTATAGAAACTTTCTTTGGCTCTCGTATTCATCTTGCCATGCCCCTCGGTGAAATTCTCCAGAGCTTTGTTCCCTCGGGTTCATCCTGCCATGCCCCCCATTGAAATCCTCCAAGGCTTTGTTTCCCCCAACACATCATGTAACGATTTCTTTGTCAGTCCTAGCCCACCTTTTGTGCACCTTTGAGACCCCTCTCCCCGCCTCACAAAACCCTATAACTGTCCTGGCCCCCGTGAGCAAATTGTGTTATTCTTGAATGCAAACACAAGCAGGTTACTCTGTACATGCTTGCTTCCAGGATTGCTCCCAGACCACTACCCCCTTTTTGGTCTGTTCAATCTTCTTTCCCCCACCCCCATCTCCAAACGCCACGAGATCTACAGGCTTGCCTGTCCCTTTTCAACAGGATTGGATAGGTAATATTGCTTATTTTCCCCTTTTCCCATCTCACGCAATGCCCACTTACATCAGAGTAACCAGACCGGAGGGTTTTGCTTATAGTTTACTGTGTATGTGTGCCAACTGTGTTTGGTGGGAGAGTATAGAAACGTATTTGTATCAATAAGAAACTTATTTGTATCATCTGAATTGATCCGTGGGTGAACTGTTTAATTATCATACCTAGTCCTTTTTCAATAAATCTCCCTTATTTGCATCGGAGTATCCCCGTTTCGTGTTGGGGTGTGGGAGGGAAATTCCAGCCAGCTGGCAGTGCATCACGTCCTCAGACTGATCCCAGTGGACACGTGCAGACCCTTTGAATCAATTTGGCTAATTCCCCCTATATTTAAGAGGTCGTTTGGATATTGGGGTACCAGCCCCCAAGACTCACTCATGGAGTGGGTCCATGTCCTAACAGCGTCCATCAGTGGCATCTATGAAACCCTCCACCCCTCTCTGGGCAAGATCTTAATTCCCTGAAGGCTTCTTTCCTTAAGGCCCTCCTTAGTGTTCCAAATGGTACACCTGCGGCGGTAATGCAGCTCGAATTTGAATCAAGGAGTTGGGTCATGGTTGCTTGGGACTGGGAGCTTGTTTTAAAATTCTGGCTCAGGGTGACCAAATCTCCAAACAGAGGTTTATTAAATTATATGATCAAAGACTCTTTTGTGAGTCCCTGGGAAAAGGCAGTCCAAAAACAACTCCTGAAATTAGGGTTCTCTGTAAATTGTTTTAGTGAGAAGCCCATAGAAGCAGCTTTAGCAGAAATTAAAACAAGAATTCAGGACTTGGACAGACAGATGGCTATGGCTAAGCTAGGAAGTACTACCCATCTCAGGGGCTACAATCTGTGGGCTCCCGAGTCAGGTAAAATGGCCATTTATCTCTCCGACTCTTATTCATTCAAAGAGAAAAATCTATTCCTTTGTGCTCGAGTCAATGCCCTACCTATGAAGGTGCTTGAGGGTCGTTTTTTAGGAATCGATTATGGAGAGCGTCTTTGTCCTTTTGATATGTTTTGTTGACTACGGAATCCACCCACCATATACTTTTTGGATGTCAGCTATATGAGCCTCTTCGGGAAAAATTCTTGAAGCACATCTTTGCTAAATTCCCAGGCAGAATGGAGCAGGGGTTGCTGGAAATTGCCTTGAGTGATACTTCATCTGATACCACCTTGATGGCTGTGAAGTTTTTAAAATCAGCCATAATCTGTAGACACAGGTTTTTGGAATTCAAAAGTTTAGGACAAACGTATAAGGATATTGACAGGCAGATTGGATAGGTTGGGATAAAATTGGGGAAATGGAAATGGTATTGGCCATTATTTGCATTAGCTGGGCTGGACTTGGATGGAAATAATAGATACATTGTTGGGGGGTGGGGTTTGGGGGGGTTGTATTAATCTTTCCTTTTATTGTCTTTGGGGTGTTTATATTTTTCTGTTTATGATGATATGAGGAGTTTTATTGTATATGTTGTGTTAATGGCAATGGCCATTGGTTACACCAAATAAACTTGAATTTGATTGGAAAACCCTCCACTCTGTCCATCTGAATCACCGTAATACACCCAAGCACTTCCTGCCCCTCAGTGCACTAGCCTTGCTATACAGAAGCGGCTGAACATGGGCCTCCTGAATCCCAATTCACAGCGGTGAATTGTGGTGGTCTCACTGGCTCTGATCATGATAGTGCATTTTGTCATGTGCACACACCTGTCCAGTGGAAACCAGGTTGGGATCCATCAAACTCACTTTGCATAGTGGTTTCAGCAGAAGTCCCCATCCCCCATTCCCCAGCCTGTACCCTCTGCTCTCACTAGAGGCATCATGGCAATACCAAATTCTTCCCCCCAACCCTACCATTCCCAGCCCAACCCTTCAAAGTTCCATTAAAACGCAAATTAACTTCCAGCTGCTACTTCCAGCTATATTGAATGACACATTAAGCCACTATCCAGACATCCCTCTGGTCCTATTTCTGCCACCGCCAAAGGGCAGAACTAAAGGGTGCCCTTCAGCATCGCCCCAGAACAGTTCACATCCCAGCAGCAGAAGAGCCAGTTTTTAAGGCAGCAGGACTGTTTGTGGATTTCTCTCTGGCAGCCAGGGTGTTCAGTACTTACAACACCAAACACAGATGCTTGTAAAGATGGAAACATCCATGGAAGGAGATTCCACAATCTCCCTGGACAGCTAATTCCATTGCCCAACAGTTCTTACAGTTAGAAAGGTTTTCCTAATATTTAACTGAAATCTGTCTTGCTGCAATTTAAACCATTCTCTCTTGTTCTATTTTCTGTGACAATGAAGAACACCCTCTTTAGTTTCTTTGATTCCAGGAATCTGTGGACCCAGGAGATGGAAGAAAGGCTGAGCTTCTGATGTACAGGCAGCTGGGTAACGCTGGGGAAGATGTGCAGATGAGAATGCATAATCGCAAGCCATGGGGTGTTTTCTCATGGACAGCACCCACTCTGCCTCACCCTAGGCAGACTGTCTGTTTAAAGGCAGCCCACCAGATGTGCATGTGTAGCAGAGGTGGGACAGGCTGTCCCTGCTCCAGGTCAGCCCTGCCAGAGGTATCCGGAACATCCAGGAGCAACACCAGTGGAGAGGGCAACCTGCCATTCCACCCCACCCCCGATGCAGGGCTGCCATCTGTTGCTACAGCTCTGCTCTTGACTGCGGGTTGTCCCGGGCAACACCATGGAGTTGCGGGTGACAGCCCAGAGTGTTGAGCGATCTGCCCGCAACTCTATAGTGTGGGGAAGGGGCACCACACAGAGAAATGCAGACACGAGGTTGCACCCCCATAGCAGATCCAGGGGTGAACACCCCATGTCCATGTGAAAGCACCCATTGTGGTGGTGGGGAGGGCAAAGAATAGATTTCCAGAGATTTCCACAAATACTGTTAGGCACCAAGTGCCTACCGGATCGGTTACCTCAGAACATCCAATGGCCTCCCTCTCCAGGAAGGAGCACAGGCATTTGGGATGAGTCTGACTGAGAAACAGTGTAGCAATAGCAGTCAAAATTGTGTATTTGGCATGTGGGGAACAGTCCTATCCTCCCCACACACACCTATCAGGTAAAAACAGAGGTTCTAGGGTGAAGATAGGACTCCATCTTATCTTGGTTCTCCTCTTACCTCTCCCACCACACATAGAGGGTATCCTTTGATGGATCCTCCTCTACTACTATCCCACTATCAGTTGGTGTACCCCAAGGCTCAGTCCTGGGCCCTCTTCTCTTCCCTCTCTACACTTCTTCCCTTAGTGCTCTAATCTGGCCCTCTTCTCTCACTACACTTCTTCCCTTGGTGCTGTACACTCCTCCCATGGCGTTCAGTACCATTATACTTATGATTCTCACATCTACCTCTCTGCATTAGAACTCTCACCCATAATCCTGTACCAAATCTCAGCCTGTCTGACATCGCTGCCTGGATGACTCATCGGCATTGCCTTAACATGGCCAAGGAAGTTCTTATCTTTCCTCCTAAACCCACTTTCCCCCTCTCATGCCCTTCATCTCTGGAGAGAACACTGTCATCCTCCCAGTCCCCTCAGCCCGCAACCGTGGGGTCATCTTTGACTCCTCTCTCTCCTTCTCTACTCACATCCAAAACACTGCTAAAACTTGTCATTACTTTCTCTATAATATTGCCCAAATCCATCCCTTCCTGTCTGTACATACTGCTAAAACCCTAATCCATTCTCTCATCACTTTCTGCTTAGACCACTGCAGCCTGCTTCTCACAGGTCTCCTACTGAGCCACTTATCTCCACTCCAGTCTATTCAAAATTCAGCTGCGAGACTCACCTTCCATTATGACCATGTAACCCGTCTCTCAAGTCACTACACTGACTCCCCATCTGCTTCTGCACACAGTTCAAGCTTCTCTTACTCACCTACAAGTGTCCTCACTCTGCAGCTCCTCAGTACCTCTCCTCTCTCCCTCTACACCCTGACTCATGACCTCTATTCATCAGGCAAGTTGCTCTTATCTGCACCCTTCTCCTTCGCCAACTCCTGACTCTATGCTTTCCCCCTTGCTGCATTGTATGCATGGAACAAACTTCCTGAGGTGGTACGTCAGGCTGCCTCCCTGTCCATATTCATTGTCTCGCTTAAAAGGCCACTTCTTCAAGATCACTTTTAAATCATGCACCCAGGACCTATCCATATAGCCTTGTTGATTTCAACCATCTTGAAAATAAACTTACTGAATACCTGCATCCTGTAGTCCATTATTCATAGGAAGACTCTTATTTTAGTTGTCTGTGCCTTTGTGTCTTGATTAGATTGTAAGCTCCATGGAGCGGGGATGTGTCCACTTGATCCCATCAGTTTTTATGCCCCTGCTCAAGAGTAGGGCTGTAGCGGAAAGTCGCAGCAGTAGCTATTTCCACCGGAAACAGCATTTCCGCAATTAGTGGTACAGCGTGGCAGAGACTTTCATTCCGCTAGTTTCATTCTGCTACTTCCGTAGTTCCGCTAATTTCATTCTGCTACTTCCACAGGCTTCACAATTAGCGGAAACGTGCCATTTTCGCTATTTCTGCCATTCCGCCAGCACCACAAAATAGCGGAACAGCGGGTTTCCGACAGTTTCTGACAATTCCGCAATTTTTCCGAGTTTCCAAATTTGCAGAATGCCGGCGGAATTAGCAGAATGTTGGCAGAAAAGCCGCGGTGTGGCGCGGGCAATTCCAAAATGGCGAAATGGAATCACGGCGTGGTAAAAGCTGCTGCTGCTTCAGTTCTACTCAGGAGTATCTGCTGTCTCCTTCCCATTCAGTGAAACCATTTATTGACTTCTCTCTCTAAATTGCCCATTGGCTCCCACTTTGGTCACTTCCTCCAACAGGAAACCTGCAGTGAAGAGGCCAAGGCTTACAATCCACAAACCACTTGCTCCAGAGAAGCCCATCTTCAGAGCAAGTAGTTTGTGGATCACAGCTAAAGAGACTCCACCAGAGTAGGAAACTGACTTGGATGCCAGTTTTGGTTTAACATAGGTTTGTCGTAGGTTCTTCACCCAGTTCTGCATGCCTCACTCTGCAGCCTCAGGCATTTCCCTTTCTCTCTGTCTTTGTTTCTCCATTGTTAATACAGGCATAGTAGCATCTCCTCACTGTGGACTCAGTTACCTTTGCAGAGAACCATGAGAGCTTTAGATGGGCAGCTGGCAGAAGAGGATGGAAATAAGTGCATAGGGGTTTAAATATTCTTCCTCACACAGCTCTTTAAATGTGCAAAATCCAATTTACTGTCATTACCCCACTAATGCTTGTTAAAATCCCTGTGCCATGGTGTCACGGGGTTGGGGTCCACTACCCCACATTTCTGGGTTAGGTGACGCAGTTTCCCTCACCTGCAGCCTGTCTGAATCCGTTCTCTCTCTAGCTGATTCAGTCCTACAAAGGGGCAACACTTTTGTCACCAAAGTTCCAGAGGCTTCCCGTTCTCAGACTGGGTTCGCAAGTGCTTGAGGGCACAAGATACTCACACTGTGTTCCCCAATGTGAGACAACAGAAAGCACTTCTTAGTAAAGAAGAAAGTTTATTGATTACACAAACAAAGATAGTTTGAACATAGAGTGGCAAATAAAACAAAAGTAAATAACACAATCCTAGTCTGTTTAAGTAAGTCCCTAGTTAATATCTTACCCTACAGAAGTCAATTTCTCAGCCTGATGTAGTGAGGCTGGGCTCTTGTCCTTAAGCTGGTTAGCCAGCAAAGTCTCTTCTCCCAACTGAGCTTGAGAGAAAAAGATCTCTCTTTTTATATCTTTCCAAGTTTCTTTGTTTGACTTTCCTGCTTTGAGGACTCTGTGCTTCTAGTCACGTAGGCAGGAAAAGATCCATTTGCAACTGAATGGTCTCTGTCTGGCTTCTGCAGAGGTGTTGTTAGGGATTTCTGAATACACGTTCGGCATGGCTTTGTCTCTCTCCATTGCATGAAGTGAGTTTCCAGTTCTCAGCTTTTACATTACATACATGTTTAACCTTTACTTTTACATATCTGTTAGACCTGTAGTCCAGTATCTCCATGTGACACATGAGTAGGACAATAATTTTCAATTTCACAATATTTCCATTCCACAGAAAGTTGAGGCTAGGAGACAGCACCCAGTCCACAGCCACCCAAAGAATCCATGGGCAAGTCAGGATTTGAACTAAAGCCTCCGAGTTGAATTTTGTTATTTCTCTTGTGCTAAAACACGTGTGGTGAATGAGTCTCTCTCTCTGCCTGAGAGCTAGTGGCCAACAGGATATAGGGATCTCAGTGCACTTCTGTCTGCCTCAAGGAGTAGGGATGGGATAATATCTCCAGCCTTAGCCCTGTCTTAAGCCAGTCTGTCACAGCTCTCCTCTCGGCAGCCTGGTCTGCCACCTCTTTAAATTTCCCTGTTCATCTGAAGGAAGAACTTCCAATTCCAGGCTACACAAGACCCTTCCTCATGTACGTGAAAAGTCAGAACTATCGACTGAGCAAATGTAAGACAAATGATGGCATGACACTCAGCAGGGGGTGGGTGGGGGTGAAGCGATGTTGGAAAGGGGGCAGGTTATGGTAGCTGTTGTGCCCCCTTTCTGACATGCCCTTATAAAGAGTTGTGACATTGGGTATTTTCAGACGTTACGAGATCACGCTCAACCACAGTCAATTCCCTGTGGTGGGGAATGCCCTCGTAACGTCCCTAGATGTTAACCATGCTCAATCCCCACCGGGAATCACATTCACCATGCGATCGGCTGAACCCGCGGGGCCGGCGCTGATCGCATGGTGAATGAGATTCCCAGCGGGGATGAAGGGGCCCGTCATGTCTGGACGGCGATCACGACCCAGAATCTCCGCCGGGATTCCGGGCCGTGGTCATTTCGGGCGGGCGCATTGACCGCATTGGCCGCGGCGGCTGCACGTTGCGCCGCGTGGCCCCTCCCCGATTCACCGCCAGGATCCCCCGGCACGTCTGTTGGCCGTGCCAGAGTGATCCCGGCGGGGAATCCAAGGGTTGTTTCTGTGACGGGGCGAATGCCACCCTGTCACATCTGAAAATACCCATTTTGGCACTCCATAGGGGTGATAGTGATACCATGTCAGAAAGGTGATGGGAAAGTCCCTATGACCGACCCCCTTTCTGCTGTGGTCACCCCCTTGCCGCCCCTGAAATGTTGCATTCTCCAGGTTTGGCACAGGCACCCCAGGCTGACCTGGAAAACTGGGGTTTTCCCCAGAGCTTGGAGACTGTTTCTTGCAGCCTTCGTGGATGCAAAGCAAAGCCAGGAACCATACAAGGATCTCCCAAAGCTTTAAGACGGGGGAAGAAAACCCTTCTGATTCATGAATCATTATACTGTTTTAAAGTTTCTGATTTTTCTAAGCCAGTCTTATAATATTCAGGGCCTGATCATTTTGGAATATTTGAAATTGAGAGAATTGGGAAGCTCTTTCAGTACCTTCAAAACCCAGAGAAGTGGTAATAACCCTATTTGGGAGGATGCTATTAAGAAAAAACAAACATTGATATATCAAAAATGTAAATACAATGAGGGGGAGACAAAAATCAATGATAAGCAAATATAAATGCAAGCTGCGATCTCTGCATAATGGCAAATACAAGGAAGAAGACTGCAGGAAGAGAGTTTCAAGAGGGAGATACTTAGTATCTCAAAGCATTTGAATACAATATAGGCAACACAGCAGGTATGTGTAAAGGACAGGTTTACCCTGCATACGTGTGCAGACAGAGGCTGCTGGGATCCATGCACCTCTTCTCCTCCTCTTCTTTTTTATTTGTAACTTTAATTTTTAATTTTTGTTGTGTAAGTACAGAAATGCAGTTTACAATTGACATATAATGCAGTTACATATGCATATCGTTTATGTATTCCAATGTCTAGATTATATCTTCATCCAATAAACTGTACATATTGTCTTAAATGATCATTATTTGATCTGCCTTTATTTTGTGGCCACCCTCCTCATGTCGCTGTGAGAGAAAACAAAAAAACAAAACAAAAAAACACACTGCCTACTAGCTAATGTTAAATTGCCAGCTTGGCCCTCAGACATCAAAGCCTTCCCTCACCTGAAATGGAGGCCTCAACACTGATAGGTATCCTGCTTTTATCAGGAGTCTTGTGCTCTTTGGTGTTTTCCCTAAAACCCAGGCTCCTGAAATTGTGAGACGCTCTCAATTCACAAAGTAAATCTCATTCTCTATGGGTATTTTCAGACATTACTGGCCTCCCTCTAACCACAGTCAGTCCCCTGTGGTGGAGGAGAGGCCCATAACATCTAATGGATTCCTGCCAGAGGTTCACCCCAGTGAACCTCCGGCGGGAATCAGATTAACTACAATTCCGAAGGTGAGGCCGGCCTCACCTCTGGAATCGTGGGTAGTGCAACCATAATCCAGGATCAGTGGAAAGTAACATCTGTTACCTTCCACCGATCCCAGATCGTGGTCCAGACCATGATGAGGTGCAGCAGCCGCATTGGCCGCTGCGCCCGCCCGTCTCCTGGAGGGCGGGCAGCCAGGAGAGCATGGGGGGGCGGGGCTGTGTGGCCGCACATTGCACATCGCACTGCGTGGCCCCATCCCCTCCCCGATCCCCTGTAGGAATCTTCCGGCACGTCTAAAGGACGGCCGGGCAGATTCCTGTTGGGGATCCGAAACGGATCCCAGACCGTGGTTCAGCATGGCAGGCCTCCGGGCCTGTCACGTCTGAAAATACCCCATGTCTCGTGGATGTTTAAATCATAGTTGCTGTGTGGGTCCCAAGTGTGAGGGAGACAAAAGATCAAATTCATGACCTACAAAACACTTGCTCCAGAGTAGTCCCATTGAAGTCTATGAGGGATTCAATGGAACTAGTCCAAAGGAAGTGGTTTGTGAATCATGGCCCATGTAGTTAAGGTGATCCCCTTTTATTGTATTGACTCTGTTGATGAGAGTGTGTAATCTTCACAGACCTCTTCTCGAAAGTTTATATGCTCTTGCCAACAGAAGCTGATCCAGAAAAGGTGTCATCTTTTAACTACTTTGGGTGCAATCCAACACCCCACAATAAACTGCACCTACACTGGGCACAGTAAACTGATGCTGGTGCACATTTGCGCATGCGCACCCCACACACAGCAAGTCACTGGATGCAATGAGGCAGCCCTGTCGATATGACCCCCCCGAACCCACATACCTCATAGCCCAAGGGATGGAGCAGGAGTCGTGCCTGCTCCATCCCTCAGGCTGTGGGGTGTGTGGGCTCGTGGGGGGGAGGGGGTTGTATTGGCAGAGGTGCCCCCATTGCACCAAGCGGCTTGCTTGTGGGGGGGTGCATGTACAAATGTGCTCCCACCACCTGGCCGGGCACTGCAGCGGTGGGCCGCATATGCGTCCTGTTGGATTGCACCCTTTGTCTCTTGCAACCTTCATGAACGCAGAGCAAAGCCGGGAAATAAACAAGTTTCCCAAAACTTAAGACAGGAAAAAACCCTTCTAATTTATTATATTGGTCCTTTTCACACGGGCACCCCCACTCCTCGCACATGTGTGCAGGTGGGGCGGTGCCCATGCAAACGCCATAGCGGGTTCAGGGGGGATGGGTGGGCGCCTATGGGAACAGCGTGGGTGGGGTGCGTGCGCACTCCCGTGCTCCACAGACTCCAATGCCCAATGCTCTGTGCATAGAGATGGGTAGAGATGGGTGAGGGTCCGTGGGAATGCACCCCACACACTCCCCACCCACCGCGCCGCCCACCCATTCCCACTAGGGCTCACCTACCAATTAAAATTTTCACTCGATTAATCATGTTACTCCTAACCAATTAATTGACCAATTAATCGATCAAGTACTAAAATCCTGCAGATTCTCAAGACAGTTTAATGCCACACAAATTCATTGGTGTTTTTGCCTGCCACTTATTTTTAAAAACTGCATTGTTTAATATTGGGGGGTGGGGTTGTTTTAGAATTTTTATGTGCAGACTTTAGTTAGAGACTAAAACAGAGGTTTAAATAGATATCTTTTAAAAAATTAAAATACAAACATTCAAAAGAATTTTTTAATCTATATTTCAATCTGCAATCAAAGAATTAATTGATTAAATTATTTAATGCTTTCAGACCCCTGGACTTCCAGGGGACTACTCCAGAGGAGGTGGTTTGTGGATCATGGCCTTAATCTCCACAGGAACTTTCCTTGACTTTGGACTTTTCAAACAGGAGTCAGCTACACAGAAAACTTTCTCGTTAGATTCTTGGTGATAGATTCTAAGAACGTCTGGGGTTACAGAAAATTCTTGGGAAGACAAATAAAAGTTGGCTTCTCCCACCCACAATCCTGACCCTGCTTCTCCACCAGCATCTGCCCCCAAAGAATCCAAATTTCCATGTGCAGTCCCAAGTCACAGCTTAACATTTTCAACAACTCCCAGATCCCTCGGGAAGGCAAGAGTAAACTAATTTCCACGCGAAGAAATACTTTTCTCATAGGGTTTTGCTGCCCTCATGGGGCACCTGGGAGCATTGCAAGCTCCTGCCTGGATCTCAGGGTTACAAAACGTGGAACATGAATTAGAGATGGAGCACACCTAAGCCTAAATAAAAGGGAACACAGTCAAGGGAAGGGAGAGATGTACAGGGAAATGGAGCCCCTGACCTCCAAGCTGGGGGTGAGAGTTTGGCCAAGGCTTAAAGAACTTTCACTTGTGGTGGGGATGAAACTCAAAAGGCATTAAAACCAGATTTATACAAATGAAATTGCTGCTCAGTATGGACTGACACTGATACTCCATTCTCCCTTTACTTCAGAATGTAAATGAATATATTAATTTCAAACCTCAGAATTATTTTTTAAAAGAAAAACAGGGATCTAATCAGTATAATAATCATACAATGGGGGAAAACAGACATGCAGGTGGCGTGGTGGCTTCCAGGCCTGGCTTGGGGTGGGAAACCGCAGCCTACATGGCCCAGCTCAGGTCAGGGCCTAGATACGGCCAGGAGCACAACAAAAGTGCGTCCGGCCCTGCCTGCGCCCTGCTTCCAGCGCTCCACCACCACCCTCACTGCCATGACAGACAGCCATGGTGTCCAATGACGCCCAGCCATGGCAGTCAATCCTGGAAGCTCCCAACCCAAGGTGAGTATGGTGTGGCCACACAGACATGCTAACCCGTGTTTGGCCCTTAGCATGGATTGTGACCTCAGAGATTTTTCACGGCACAGCCCGGGCTAGCCATCTACCCACCCCAGGCAGAAGCGGGCCAACATCTGGTCTGGTGGCACCAAAACAGACGTGTCAGTGGCTCCCGGGCCAAAGCAGGCCTAAGCAGGCCACCATCACGTCTGTTTTTACCCAATGTCTCCAATTCTCAAATATTTTTCTGATAAATTCCTGTGCAGATTTACTTTGCCCAAGAAGATTGTACTGAGGAGGAAAGGAACAGCCCAATATGTAACAACAAGCTACAGCAAGTCCACAAGTCAAGCGCGTCATTGGCCGGTCTGTTATATCCAATGTGTGTTTGTTGGGAAGGATAATTACCGCTGTGGGATTTTAACATTACTGGTGGAGAATTCCTAGGGAATGGTGGGGATTTTCCCCAGCACTTTATATTTTTTTAAATGTCCTGGGTCAAGGTTGGTAGTGACAGATAGCTGCTTCCTCTCTGGTCTCTGGGGAAAGCCCTGATTTCTCTGAGTTATCAGTGGCACCCCTGGTACCTGGAGAATCAGGGCATTGAGGCAGCCATGTTAGAAAGGGGGCAGGCCATAGGGAATTTTCTGGCCCCTTTTCTGGTGTGGCCCTGCCCCTGTGGTGTGCCATGATGTCATGACACACTGGAATGGTGGCCCTTTTGTCCTGCCCTCCTCCAATGTGATCTCACTCCTCGGGGTTTTCTCCTGGAGGTAGGTAGCAGGCAACCCTAGTGAGAGAGCAGTTATGACAGCTGCTCAGCCAATTAGGGCACTAGTCATGTCCCCATTGGACAGGTGTATGGCTCCACCATAACGAGCAGTAGTGGGCTCACCTGGGACTGTCTCAGCAGAGAGGCCCAAGAACCAAAGGGGTCAGTCATGACGATCTTCCCTCTGACATCTTGAGAGCTCCTTTTGGGATGGAGTTGATTGAAACATATTGGCCAGTCAGAGGCCCTATGAGAAGGCAGGAGGCCATTGTACCTGGAAGAAACAAATGCCCAATCCGCCAGGCCCTTCACACATTAGGTCATCATCATGAACAGCCACTCGCCATCCCTGTGGTACAGCAGAAGGCTGCCCCCACCCTACCCCCAACCTGGGGAAAGCCGTAGCTGCCAACGGTGTGAGACGGCAGTACCCAGGTAGTCACTCTTGCCTCCTCGCATGTAAATGGGGCAGGGTTTAAGGGACCAGGACTGGAGTCTTCCCTAGGGCCCAAAATCTGGCCAGAAAGCATGGAAGATTATTTGTCTGTGCTAAATCCCCAGCTCCAGAGACACAGAGGCCTTCAGGTTCCATGGTTCTCTGCTCCTAAACTCCTAGCAGACAGGATTACTACCTTCCACACGGAGGAAACCCAGAGAAGGCGGAACCACATCAGAGGGGCAGGGCAAGTGGATGCCACAACCCTTTCTGATGTAACCCCGCCCCTTATAGTGTTGTGACATTATGACGCTCCATAGGAGTGGACCCATGTCAGAAAGGGGCAGGGCAAAGGGTTTGGCACGGCCCTTTCTGACATAACCTCACCATGATGTCATGATGATCCATAGTGGTGGAGCCAGGCCAGAAAGGAGGCAGGAAAGTCTCTATGGCCTGTCCCCTTTCTGCTGTGGCCACCCACCTACTGCCATCTGGAAACCCCAATTTCTTCCCATTACCAAGGGTGCAACTGGCAGACCCAGAGAAATTGGGACTTCCCTAGAATCTGGAGAATCTGGGTCAAACATTAGTCTCTGAGTGTTGACAGACATCATGCTGGTCCATTATGGCCGACCAGGGCCAGAATCTAGCCCGCATATCTGTTCCAGGCCGCCAGATGTGGGCCCACTACAGCCCCCAAACGGGTAGGCAGCTGCCCAGGAAGGTGGGCCCAGAAGTAACTGAGCCTACAGTCCAGGCCCGAGGGCTGCCCAGGTGGCCAATAGCAGACAAGCGTGTGTGTTTGCACTGTCATGGTGGGGGGCAGGGCAGGGCAGGGCATCCGGTGCAGTGCTGGGGTGAGGCTGACTGGCCTCACGTCACTTCCAGCCCTCCCTCCCCCAGACTGATTTGCAGGAATATTTGTTCAGTTCCCTGACCTGACCCGACCGGGGCTGACCTTCTTCAGGCCAGCATGCACCGGCTGTACGTGTACTAACACCCTCTGTATGAAACTTGGAGGGGTGGGAACCCTATTTGGTACATGGAGCATATTTTCGTTTTAGTGCCTGGCGAATGTGGCTCTCTAACCCCCTCTGGTGGTTCAAGGCCACACAGACATTCCTGAGTCTGCAGAACCAACTGACAGGTAGGTCTTTTAGCTCAGAGGGCAGATGATGATCATATGTGGGGAGGTAGAGAAGTCCCTGGTTCAGTTCCTGCAATTGACAGCTTGGCCAGGGATAGCCAACTGCAAGTGTGTACAGCCCCTAGCACAACCAGGCCCTGATTCATGATTGTCAGGGTAATTTCAGACGTTACGTGATCACAGTCAACCACAGACAATCCCCTGTGGTGGCAGATGGTCGCGTAACGTCTGGTTGCTCGCCGCCAGTGAACCACCAGCGGTGAGCAAAATAACTACGCTTTTGAGGATGGTCGAGGCACCATCTCCGAAAGCGTGGTTAATTGAACCACAGCCCAGAATCGGCGGCCGGTAATGTCTGTTACCGCCGCAGATTCCGGGCCGTGGTCCAGACCCCGGGACAGAATCGGGTACAGCAGCCCAATTGGCCACTGCGCCCGCCCGTCCCCCAGAGGGCAGGCAGCCCGGGGAGCATGGGGGGGCGGGGCTATGTAGCCGCATGTTGCACCGCACGTTGCGGCGCGTGGCCCCGCCCCCTCCCACAATTCCCCGCCGAAATCAGCCACCTCGTCTGTTGACAGGCCGTTTTGATTCTGGCAAGGAATCAAAAGGTGATTCCGTGACAGGGCCAATAGGCACCCTGTCACGTCTGAAATCACCCTCAGTTTCTGGCTGATACTGTAAACCTGACAAGAAGAACTCCATCTCCTCTGGTCATTAACATTCACCATCATATGGTGGTGGTGTTTTTTTTTTTGTAGCACTACAAAGAGTTCAGGTTACTCCAACTCCGCCATAGATGGGGAGGTGGCTGTGATGCAGAAGAGTTGCTGTGATCAGCCCCAGGCTGAACAGCCATGATGCTGACTTACCGCATGGAGAAGCGGAGGGAATTTATTCTTGGGCTTTTTTTCTCAACCTGTATCCAGGGACCCGAATTCACTGCACCAAAAAGTCTTAAATTCTGCAACCAGTGAAGCCAAATTCTGCAAATTCACCGCAAACATTAATATTTGCATAATTAACTCAATTTGCATAACTATGCATGCTGGGAAGTAAATTTGCAACAGGTTTGACATAGAATCACAACTTTGATACTCAAACACAACTCAAATCCTCTGGAATTCCAGCACCCCAGAATTCCCACCTCATATTAAAACCCCAGACCTCCCTCACCCAAACATAGGGCCTTCAGACCCCACCCACCCACAATTCATCTCCCAGGGGCCTATTTACCCTCAGGTCATGGTCACACCTCCTGGACAGACAGCAGCTGCAACAGCAGTTTTAGTTTCGGGTCAGGCGACAAGTTTATGCCTGAGCCAGGATTTAAAGATCCTGCAGACCCACTGCAGTGTCACTGCAATTTCAGCATGTCACTGCGAGGATTGGCTGATTCTGCAAAAATCACTGCAAATTGCAGCAATGCAGTCAACTCGGGTCCCTGCCTGTATCTGAAGCAAAGGAGGAAGGGAAAAATGGATTGAATGATCACGTGCAAATCACTTAGAAAAACAATCTGGGTGGATATACGAGTCACTCCCTGCATGTACATACCTGTCTGCCTGTTTGTAGACCCATGTGGGGACACATGCAGATGTGACAGTTCATGGGTAGCTTCTTTGTTTTACATCCACATTTAAATGTCCTTTGATCTGCAACCAATGCGCATATATGCAAAGGCATGTGGTTCAGTGCATGTGACACACTATGGCTGCTGTATACATGAATGTGTTGCCAATGTGAAAATTTGTGTATATTAATGTACATGCAAGGTAGATCTGCCAAATCAAAGTTTCAAAAAGAAGGGACCTATGGAACGGTGAGGCTAATAAGGATGCCCATTATGTTCTATGTAGCTGTGAAGCTCTGAAATAAGAGATGCCCATTATGTTCTACAGAGCTCCTCAACAACCAGTAAGCAGGGATCCCCTAACCACTTATTCAGGGATTCCCAAACCACTTATTCAAAGGCTGGTGAACTTCAATGGGACTACTCCAAAATAAGTGGCCTGAAGATCATGGCCCTAATGTTCAATTGAGGTCAGGTCCCCAAAATAAAAAAATCTAGAGAAATTTGTAGAAGGCTAATCTATTTTGTAGGGCTTCATCGATTCATCATTTAATACACTGTTCACAGATTAAATCAGACTATAAAAATATATATTTAAACATTTTCAAAACATTGAAAAGTTTGTATAACAATGCATGTGTATTTTATACAGAACCTCTGCACCGTTTTATATAACACAATTAATTGATTGTCTCCTTGCTGATAAGTTTTGGTTTCTTTTAATTTTCAAAAAACCCTTTTAATTTTTGAAATTTTTTATTTCAAGTTTTAAAAAGATCTATTTTAAAAAAAAGTTTATTTTAAAAAATTGTTTTAAGATTTCTGAAAACATCAAAATATTTTTATTTAGTATTTTAACAGCATACAATACATTGTGCACAGGATGGGTAGGATACCTTCACCCCCATGGGCAAATCTGGCCCAGGGTTTATTTATTATTATTATTATTATTATTATTATTAATCTGGCCCCTTCCATTTCCTAGATCTGGCCTGTGGATCCCTACCCTCAAGCACTGAAAGAGTGAGTTCAGGAGAAGAGAGAAATTTGGAGCGTTCCATGCACTCAAGGACAGTGGTAGGGAATGGGATTGAGTCCGTGGGCTAGATCTAGGGATTAGAAGGGGTCTAAAAAAGAAAACACAATTGTTTGACTGACTTTTAAAGCTAGCTGAAAGTTCCAGAGCTGACTCTGCAGTGCTCATTCTCTGAGACCCACTGAGTAACCCCACTATCTCTGCTCTCTATGACTTACAAGGGAAAGAGCCACAATCCTCATCACAGATCCAAGCAAGCTTCAAGATGGGTCAAGCCCTATCAGAACTTTAGAAAGTTGCTTTAAAATGGCTAACTCCTGCCCCAAATACTGCCATATAGAACAAGGCTGCCACCCTGTGGTGAGATGGAAGAATGTCACTTTGGTAAACAGCTTCTCAATGGCTAGGGAAAAAATCAGTATGCATATTCCCTGTTCTCTTGGCAGTAGGATATCCCTTTACCATGAACACACACTGAATACACATTATTCTGTTTTTACAATAGGTGATTCTTCCATATGTCAATGAGCTTGTGGCTGAGGAGAAAGTCTTTGGTTGTATCCAACATAAACTCCCATTGTCTCCTCTTTAGAATCTTCAGATTTCCCTTATTTTAAGGGTTACCACAGCTTTACAGAACATAATAGACCGACATTCCTTATTTCAGAACCAACAGCTCCATGAAACATAATGGACATCTCTTATTTCAGAGACCCACAGCTCCACAGAAATTAATAGATGCCCCTCACCCCCTGTTTTGGAGCCCTACAGCTCCATGGAACATAATAGGTATCCCTTATTTTAAAGCCCCACAGCTCCATATAATTTAATGGATGTCTTTTATTTCAGATTCCCACAGCATCCCTTATTTTTGAAATTTTGATCTGGTAACCCTACCTTCTCCCCAAACAAAGCCACACCACTTTCCCTTGATTCAGGAGAGAGGAAAAACACCTTAGCTAGCTATTTCCCCTGCATGCACTTACAGCAAGGGCTAAATTAAGTTAATCAGGGACCTGCATAGGACCTGTCTTCCCTCAGACTGCTTGAAACTATTTTTGCAGGCTGCCTGCAGACTCAAATATCAGTTATACTTTCTTGGATCACACCGTCTTGTGATCACAGTGTCTTGTGTGTCAGTCTCCCCTAGAGCCATAGAAGCCTCACAGTACAGTGACCAGGCATGGCCTCAGAAGCCCTATCTTATAGGCAGGGAACTGAGGCTGATACAGTAATTTGTCAAAGGCCACTTAGTGAATCAAAGGGCAGCATAATAATGTGGCATCCATACTGGGGATAAAAGGCAGAGATGGGACAGTTGGTGGAAGGCAACAGCCAGTAACTGCACAGATGTACAACATGCAGCTGCTGCAGGCATGATAAGCAATGACCTGACAGCTGCACCACTCCTCTAGAGGTGAAAGGCAATCACCATCTAGCTGGGTAGCCGCTCCAGAAGGGACAGGTAATAATCACCATACAAACACACCACTACTCTGGAGGTGTTTGTCAGGCAGTAACAGCACAGGCACTCCAGAGCTGACAGGCAACACTCTGACAGCAGTACAGCTACTGTCAGAAGTGACAGGAGATCCCCATGTAACTGTGCAGCGGCTCTAGGTGGTAGGGTTAGGAGACAGACAGGTAATAATCACTGTACAAGCATACCACCACTCCAGAGGTAACAAAAAGGAGCCCAACACCTCCACAGAGCCCTTGTGCAGAAGCAAAACCTGTATAGGTGTACTCCATGGATAACCAACAATAGTGTGGATGTTGTGACAGTCAATCAAGGTGTGACAGGTCTATCTTGGAGCTGTTGTGATCACAGCAACCTAAGAAATACACAGATGTTAGATGATGTTGCTGCATATCCAGCATGGAAGAACAGCAAATGTAGGACACATATGAAAGGCCTGTGAGGGCTGTACCTACTGGGGTGACAGGTACAGGTACAGTAGCAACGGAGTGCGTGAAATTATTTGGCACTCCTAGAATCCACCATTTGTTCTGGGAACTCCAATTTTTAAAAAGTATATCTACTCGGTCCTTATTCCACCTCCAGGGCATAGTTATAATAGGTGCAGCTGGTGCTGCTGCATCAGGGCCCAGGAGCCTGTATAGATGTGCGTATGCATAATGGAGAGGAGGGACCTACTCCATCGTCTGCACCAGGGCCCATTCCAACCTAGCCACACCACTGCGTCCCCTGACCACTTCTATAGAACTCCACGGCTCCACAGAACATAGTGGATGTCCCTTATTTCAGAGCCCCACAGAACATATTCCAGCAGCTAAGAACATGTGCAAGCAACGCATAAGGGCTATGACCCATTCAGAAAGATATGGGAATAATCAGCTCTTCTGGATTTTTTTTTTTTTAGTTTGTATAAATATGTTTGGGTTTTGAAAAATACCTTTAGGAATTGAAAGATCATCGTGTAAGAAAAACCTTTACTAAGCTTAGATTTCAGTTGATGGACACTGAATATCCGCATGGCAAATATGAAAATATCCTAGTAGCTAGGTATTGTATCTGTGGGGATGGAAGTGCTGAGGATTTACCCCACTACCACTATTTATTTAATTGCCCCATTTATGCAGAGCTATGCAAATTATATTTGGAAAAATTTCTGAAGCATACATGTAACTGGCCTATAATCTTTAAAATAATATATGCCCTTAATGGTTCTACTGCCAGAATTACGAGGGACGAAGCAGGATTTGCTTTCAGAACTGCTAGAGAAAAAAGGAAACTATGTGGAGAACTATAGGCTTGATTGTAAAGGGGACCAAGATGTTTAATTAACTTGTATTATATTTTAACCCTTTTATGGATTTTAGACTTTTACTTGTATTTTTACTATATGGAACTGATATCAGACTGTAGTAATAATTGGTTATGGCTTGTTGGCTTCAACAATAAAGTATTCATTCATTCATTCATTCATGCCATAGAACATAATGTACATCCCTCATTTCAGAGCCCTACGGCTCCATGGTGGCCCTTATATTTGAAATTTTGACTTGTCAACCTTAAAACAGACCCAATCTGCCTCCCATACGCTCCCGCCCCCCCAAACTGAAATCCCTTAGCTTATCTCTATTCAAGCCTTCAGACTGGCTCACAGCCCACTGATTAGCTGAACATTCAGGGACAGCATGAAATAAACTGATTATCCCAGCAGATAAGCTAATCAAGGGCCACTGTATCAGATTAGGTGGCACTTCAGATTTAATTCACTCTAAACCTGCCTTTGTATCATTGACCTGAGACTGAAGCCATGGAGAATCCAGGAGTCTGGCCATGGACTTTGGGGGGGGGGGGAGGTTGTTGGGGCTGAAGCAATATTAATGCAGTCTCTGTCAGTGTTGAGGTGGGATGGGTCAGAGCTGCAGCCTGAGCTGTCATTAGGGGTACTACAGTACAGAGCAATGACCAGAAGCAGCAGAGAGCGGTTGCTACCACTGCTGAGCCAAGGAGTATGGTCGGGTGTTCCATAGGGCAACTTGAGCCCTGTGGTTCTTGAGCCCTGAGCCTCTGGTTAGAGTGATGTAAGCCCTTCAGCCCTCCTCCTCCTCCTTGTTCCCCTGCAGATGCAGCCCAGTCAGTATGTTGGGAGCTGCTCACTCAGCGTGTGCTGGACTGGCACTGACCACCAGCAACAGGAAGGAATTCTCAGGCGTTTGGCTTGTGAATGCGGTTAATGGAGTCCTGGGACTCTGGGATGGGGTGTGCTTGAGGCATGGACCTGTGGCTCTCTGCTTAAGCTGCTCATTGCTGCTCCTCTGAGGTTGACAGAGAGCTACTGTGGGAATAACAGGCTGCCCTCTACATAATCAATCATACAGGGATCACTGCTGATCTAGGGAGAGTTACCACAGTCAGTTGAGGTGTTGGTCAATCCACAATGCATAGGACAACCATTTATAGGCAATAAGCAAACAGAAAGTGCCATCAGATCAGCAGCAGCACCCAAAATTTTTACCAAGGCTGTAGGTGGCACTGAAGAGCCACTCTTGGAATGAAATTTCAGCCTTAAAAGCCTCACTGATGCTCCTTCTATTGTCCTATCATTCAGGGTCTTCTCCCCTGTAATTTGGCTAAGCACATGCACCTGAGACTTCTCATCTTCATGAATGCATCCCTGTCTCCCCTATGTTCAGCTCTTTCTTGTCTCTCTTGCCTTTTTGATCCTAGATTGTAAGCCTCCCGGGGCAGGGACCTGATTCGGATCCAATGGTTCCACCCTCCAGTCCATCTTTGTTCATTCTCATCTCCTTGTTCTCTCCATACATTGGATCCTTGAACCCACACAAACCAGGTAGGAATGCTGGAGTGAGGGAGGAATCCATGGTCCCAGCTTGTGCCAGCTGTTGGAGCAGACTTTAGGCAACTGGCATATGAACCAGATGCCTGTCCATGCTCTTTATAAAGTAAAAAAATTGAAAGGGGCAGGAAAGGAAGCAACAGCAAGGGTGCTTGCTCACTCCATCAGCTGAACCCAGGAGGGGTATCCCTGCATCACTCTTTATGGAATCAGGAGAGCTGGTAGACATGAGCTTAGGACTGCGGTTGATCACAAACTGAACATGTGTCAGTAATGTGATGTGGCTGCAGAAAAAGATAATGTAAGTTTAGGCTGCATTAGCAGATGCATTGTTTCCAAGTCACAGGAAGTAATAATTCAGCTCCGTTCTACACTGGTGAAGCCTCACACAGGCCCTCCAACCCCTTTCTGGTGTGCCCACATCCCCTTTATAGAAGGGGCCACATCAGAACAGAGGCAAAAGAGCCTCTTTGTCCTCCATCTTTCTGATATGGCTTACCCTGCAATTTCTCCAGATTATCCAGGGGATAACCCAAAGAAATTGGGAATTCACCTGGAGGTCTGAGTTAACATGTTAAAGCCTGAAGGAGTGGCAACCCTAATAGGAATGTGCTCTGTCACTTGTCTTATAGGATGCCCTATCGTAGGGTGAAAAATAATAACAATAATGATAATAAACTTTATTTTTATATAGCACCCCCCGCCATGGCACTCAAAGCACTTTTCATATAACAAATAAGCACAATTTTTAATCCTCACAACAACCCTGTGAGGTAGGTTAGGCTGAGAGAATATTGTGACTGGCCCAGGGTCACCCAGTGAGTTTCTGGCTAAGGCAAGACTTAAACCAGCTTGGTTGCATGCCCCAGGTTTGTGTGCGGGTGGCTGTTCTGAGAAGGGAGGAGGAGAAAGTGAGGGAGATAAAACAAAGGAATAAGTCCCCTCTGCTGATATACACACACAATATAAAATTATATAAACATACAAGACAGCAACCAGTCAGATCCCCTGGCAGCACAGCCGCCACCTGTTGGACCAGTGTGGAGAGCAGAACACATGTGCAGCCTCCCATGAGCCACCACACTGTCCCCATGCCCTGGGTTGGGCTGAGAAACTGAACACATGGGCAGGACCTGGGTCCAGGAGCAGTGTCTGTCGGCCGCCAGAAGCAGGATTGGGCCCATTAAAAGCAGGCGGCAGCAGATCACTCCTAGACTCCAGGCTACAGTGATCCCATCTGGGGGTTGTACAAGACTCTGTCATCCCTGCCTGGCTCTTCCCAGCTAGTGTCCAGGGCACAGGAAAACCAGTGGTTCTGCCTGGGCAGAGTTGCACCCAGAGAGCACCACATGGGCCAGTCCCCCTTGCCTGGGGGTGGTGGACCCCATCCCGGCACATGGGCAGAGGCAATGCCCTGAGTTTGCCACTGGTCCCGCTGTGAAGCAGGACAGGAGATGAGGAAGGGAGGAACTGTGCAGGACTCGGCTGGGCTCATCTCTGGGACCTGCCACCACCAGACAAGGGAGACCTCCCTCGGTCCCTTCCTCTCTGCTGGTGTCAGCTTCTCTCAGCCACACCATCAGCTGACAGGTGGTGGGGGTCTGCTCACTCCCAGCCTGCCCCATCAGCTGACAGGCCGTCAGTGGCTGCTGCCCCTGGATCCGATTCTTGCTGACACTGTGGCCTTGTCCACGGTGCTGGCAGACCTTGCCATGCACAGGGGCTGCACAGGACCTAACAGGCAGGCGTGCACACATACATTCGCCTAGATTAGCCTGTCTGGGCCAGCCTTAGCCCGCACCATGTCACCAACCTTCTCTGGACGACACACCCGGTAGCAGCCACTCACCCACCCCATGGCAGGAGTGGGCAAGCATCTGGTGGCCACCAAACTGACAGTCAGGTGACTTGCAGGCTACTGTGGGCTTCACCCACAGGCATTCAGTTAGATTCAAATATGCAAATGCTCACAGAGAATGCTCTGCCTGTCCCAAGAATTTCCTGTTCCCCATCCACTGGCACTTGTTCCCTTTCAGAGACTCTTCCCAACTTGAGCCCCAAGCTGTCTCCACCATGCAGTCCGACTCCCCGTAACAATCCCAAAGGCCTAGCCCAGGTTCACGTGAATCTCCTACACGGACAGAGCAATAATTCCCCATGGACACCTGGTGCTGCCTTCATTGCCTGTGTTTGCGCTACAGTCCCTACTTTAACGGTGTGGGAGGGGGCCGATTCCTTTGTTTTATCTCCCTCACTTTCTCCTCCTCCCTTCTCAGAACAGCCACCCGCACACAAACCTGGGGCATGCAACCAAACCATGCCTCGGGTTGCCTGATAATTTCCCCTGATTGGCTGAATCAGGTGCCTGTCTTGAACTGGAGACAGGGGAGCTGGACCAATGGGGAGACGCTATGCTGCAGGTAGAGGCTCGCTCTCTCTCCGTGAGAAGGAAAAGGAGGGACGAAAGCTGCAGGTCAGCAAAAGGGGCAGAGACGCTGCTGTTTCCATGGCCTGGTGATCCAGCGAGAGACACTGCCTTAATCTACCTCATGTGCAGCTATGGGATAGAGAAGGCAGCCACAGACTTGAGACCTCTCCACTCTTGGGACTGGAGGCAGCTGTTAATAGATGCTCTGCAGCAGCGACACTGACCAGTGGTGCCCACTGGTGAGACTGCTAGCGAGGGAGCCAGAGACACTGAGGAGCGACTGATCCACAGAGGCCCTTTTTATACGGGGCACAGCATGGGGCGTTGATGTGCACCACGGTCCATGGGTGGGGGGGGAGGGTGTAGACAGGCACACACTCATCAACACCCACCAACATGCACAGAGCAACCGCCATTTTCTGCAGTTGCTCCGTGCATGGAGGTGGCGGTGCATGTGTGTGTGCGGGAGTGCACACGTATGCCCCCCCCCCACCTGCCACGGGATTTACACGGGTGGCACCCACACATGAACATCCAAGCGTGGGTGCCACCCATGTAAAAAGGGCCAAAGATGGGTGTTTTCCACTCTTGGCAAATCTGGGCATAGGTTCATTGATGGTTGGGTCAGGAAAAAAATTTGCTGTGATGCTGCCTGTGCTTTTTTTAATCACATGAATAACAGTGGGATAGCAGGGCCAGGACACTGCACAAGGACTTTTTCTGACCCCACTGTAACATGGGTTGGGACAAGGGTTACCATCCTTCACGGTTTGAGTTCTAACCCATCATATCGAGGCTCTGATTATGAATAAAGCCCCAGTTTCTCTGGGTTATCAAGGAGGACCTTGAAGAAATCGTGGGGGTGGGGATGTCGGGCAATGTTGGAAAGGGGATGGGGCAAAGAGACTCCCCCACTCCCTTTCTGATGTGGCCCTGCCCCCTGCTGAGCATTGTGGCATCATGGCACTTTGGAGGGGGCATGGTCACACCAGAAAGAGGGCGGAGAACCTCTTTGCCCAGCCACCTTTCCAATATGGTCCCATTCCCTTCAGGACGGGTAGCAACTTAGCTGGGGCTGGCACCGTGCGGGGGATGGAGGTACAAGTTGGGACTGGGTCTGAAGTGGAGTTGTTTTGGGGGGGTTCATGCATTTCAATATTTCAGAATACCCTACTGATGGATAAAGTATTTCAGGCTCCACTGCACCAGCACAGAGAAAAGGTGATTTTTATACTTTCTACCCCTGGTTAGGCCATTTGTGCTAAATGTTGAAGTGCCTATGGGCCCTAGTGAAACCTGCGCTAAGTGTGCACCTGTGCTCTGCTGGGGTGTTAAACTGAAATCCCAGTGTTCCTGGACCTCCAGCTCCCAGGGAGAACAAGGATGTGTTTGTAGGAGGAGAAATGGCCTAAAAGGATGGACTGTCATGTAGCAGAGAGCACCCACCCTGCCTCTCTGCTTTAGCTCCTACAGTCAGGTGTCTTTTTACCTGCACTGCACACAGTACAGTGAAAGTCCCTGCCCCAAGCAGCTTACAGTCTAAGGCAGGCTAAAGCTGGAGAAGACTAGGATTAGTATCTCCATTCTAGAAATTCGGAACCAAGACACAAAACAGACAAGTGACTGGCCCAGAATCACCCTGCGAGTTTGGGATTAGAACCAAGATTTCGCCCCCATCTGCTGCCTTAAACCAAGGGCACAAACAGGGCAGTTGGGAGGTGGAAGAAACATATCATGAACCCTCCTTCTTGACCCACACCCCCAGGGGAAGGAAGAAAAAGTGTGAGATGGGCATGAGAGACTCCTACGCAGCCCCCTGCAGCAAACAGAGCCAGGAAGGGGGTGTGGTGGATGTATGGGGAAAGGAGGGAGAGGGAACATGTGTCATTGGGTGTTCAGAAGCAATGGGGATATGAACCTCCTCTGGTTGGACCCTGCCTTAAGCACAGAACCAGCCTTCCAAGCAGCCTCTCAATGATAATGCAATCCAGCTAGGGATAAGTGTCGAAGGCAGCAAATGATGCAGCGTAACAGCTGCGATCTTTCAAATTTAATTTGATTAGTAATTAGAACTGTTAGGAATTTGGTTTCCTTCCCTTTGTTCTTAACTAAACCAGAGATGATGATGATAACAATGGAGCATTTCCTTCAAACTTAAGGTTTCTAAAACCAAGACAGTCCTGGGCCCAGCCACTTTAGGCTGCTGCCTCTGCTGCTGTCCCACTACCCAGGGCTTTCTTGATGTGTGAGCAGAATGGTGACGGATCAACAGTGTTAAATGGTTCATTTGCAATTTCAGCTCTTAGGCTAAAAAGTATTTTAACCTCCTAACAAATACAAAATGTTACAGTTGAATCGGAAACCATTTTTTTCCAAATTCTCAATGCAAGGATCTGTATTGAATCTAGGCCATGCGTGCCCTCCCAGTAGGGTTGCCACCTCCATGGGCTTCACCCAGAGATTGCAGGTTTTGACCCAGAGTCTCCAGGCTTTGAGGGAAGCCTTGATTTCTCCATGTCAACCAGGAGAACAACTGGGACTTCTGAGGGTGGCCACATCAGAAAGGGGGAAGGCCAGAGGGACTTTCCTGTCCTAGGGTGGCCAGGTATGCACATTTTAGAAGACACATGAAAAATACAGGTTGCACTGACTCCAATGCACCCTGCAACCTGTATTTCTCCTAAGTGTCCTCTAAAAATTGCATATCTGGCCATCTTGTCCTGTTTCGAACATGGACCTGTCCCTATGTAATGCCATGATCTCCCAATGCTCTCCAAGGGCAGATTTATATCAGAAATGGAGCATGACCCACCAACTTTCTGCAGAGCATTGTGACATCACAATGTTCCTTCAGGGGAAAGAGATGTCAGAAAGGGGCATGGCAGTCTGTTTGCCCAACCCCCAGTGTGGCCCGCCCCACCTGTGTTTCATCCTGGAGGGAGGTGGCAGTCCAGCTCCCCAGGGCCTTCCGGAAGTTCTCTCTAGTTCCATTCTATGTTGAGCTTGCTGCTGTGTTCCACATCCAGCCTTGACCCCATTTTCTCCTCTACATTGTCCACAATCTGCCCAGAATTCTGATCAGCATTGTCCTGAATTTTGACACTTGCAAATTGTCCCCCCTATTCACCCACTTCCTTCCCATTATTTTTTTGAGGACTATTGTTGTAATTTATTGTTTGTGGAGAGAAGATAGCAAGTACACAGAGAAGCCGCACACCGTAATCCTCCTGAGAACGCCTGGGCTGCATAATGTCCTGCTGAGACAAGTGGATCTATTTGCATAGGTCTCTTTGCAGGAAGGCAGCTTAAAGCTCCACTCCTCAAAGTGCTTCACATTGGCTATGCATGGGAGCACTTTAAGGAGACCCCCCCACCCCTCAGATATTCAGCAGAGCCCCTTAGCTGTGCCTCCACACCAGTGCATTGACAGCAGAGGGGTGCAGCTAAGAAGATCTCTAATGGGAGCTCAGAATCTTTAGCTATGCTCCCCCCAATTTGAATGCATGTGGACGACAGACAGCCCACCCTAAGATGCACCTTCCTACTGTCACCACACTAAAACGTTGCCTGTACCCATTCACCTTAATGTAGCTTGGCTGATGGACAACTGATGGAGTGTCTTTATTCTGCACAGGTGCAACAGCATAGTTGTGGGTAGATCTGCTTGCAAACAGAATCTGATCCTGAGAGATGCTGAGCCCCCACTGCTCCAAGGGCTGTCCTGCACAGCGGATTCTGACAAGTTGCCCCTGTAATCCTCAGCAGCCCAAAGCCTTCCAGCCCCAAGGTTGCTACCTTCCAGGAGAAAGTGACCAAGAAACAGGCAGGGCCATGAGGGCGGGTGGGGCAACCATTCTTCCCACCTCTTTCTGACATAGTCCCATCCCCTTCCTGATGTCACAATGCTCTGTAGAGGACAAGGTCCATGCCAGAAAGGTGGGAGTAAGAGGACTCTCTACTCCTTTCTGATGTGGCCACACCTGTTTGGGAGCATTGTGGCCTCAGAACACTCCACATGGCAAAGGGGCAGATGGATCTCCTCACCCTGCCCTGTTTCTGACATGGTTCTGCCCCCTGCCCAGTTCCCCCCAGATAACTCGGAGAAAGCTACATTTCACCCAGAGACAAGGCTCTGGTTTCATCCAGAGAGTGTGAAACCAAGAGAGGTTGGAAGCCTAGTTACAGGATTCCCTGGGTATTTGCACTGCAAACTGGATTCTACTGCTGGAGTGCCACTTCTGAGGCCTGAGTCTGTGGCATCTCTTCCAAGAGAGGATCACAGGCAACCAAGATCAGGCCAAACCACTCTGACAGCAGTTCTCCACTCTTTTGTGCACACCATTTATCTTTTGTGAGTTGGGATTCCTTCTCAAATGGAAAACCTCCCCCAGCTACTTACTAGATGGCTTCCCCAATCCCATATACTTTTAAGGGTTTAGAGCGGGAGACAACAAACGGTGGCTTGGGAACTAACTGCATGTGGCTCTTGGCCAGTTCAAGTGCAGGCCAGGGTTGTTCTGGGCCTTGTGCTGACTTAGTAGTCCTGTGTCTGTCTTTGTTGCACCCATGTCTCAGCAGCTGAATCACAGCTGCTCCTCAGAATCTCAGCAGCCAGGACCACAAAGCACCAGCTCTGCCAGCCAATCACAAAGCAGGAGAAGTCTTCAAGCATGTGTCTGTGTGTTCGTGCATCTTGTGTCTCCAGGCCGCAAGATGATTTTGGTACTTTGCTTTTGGGGTTGGGAACTTTGTCTACCCCTGTCTTAGAGGCAGAAGAGTTCAGTGGTGTTTTCAGATGAGATGCTCCCCCTCATGGCCATGCATGAGCCACAGATCTGACCACTCATGGAGATGGAACAGCTGGATGGGTGCTCCCACGAACCACAGTGCACCCACAGGTGGTCTCAGCCATGATAGGAAATGTGGAGTGAGCTGTGTGGGGCAAGCCAAATGTGTAGCAACTGCCTCCGTGGCTGCGGTAGCCACACTGGAAGCTGCCCATTTGTTTCACTCCCCATGCCCTTCACATGTGTAGGTGAACCACATGGTGGCCACAGACACTGCCCCCCGCCCCTGTTGACATGCTCGGCTGAAAACACCCAGTGTATACTCCTGCTGCTTTCTGAATGGGTCACAGTTTTTTCCCCAACTTAAACCTGCATCCACAGCATGTATAGTGCAGTGCATCAGCAACATGGCAGGTCCCTCCCATGTGGTCCTGCCAATAGGGCTCTATCCCAGACCCCAAGGAGCCATCACCAGTGAAAGGAGAGAATGACCTCTGTGACTGATCCAGTCCCTGTCCGTACAGGTGAGCCACCTGTAACATACAGAATTAGCCCAGGGTATCCTTGTTCCTCTCTAGTGATTGAAAGATGTACAGCAGGGGTGTGGAACCGCTGGCCCATTGGCCAAATCCAGCTCTTAGCTGTTTTTTATTTGACCCCATTCCAGTTTGTGGATCTGGCCCATGGACCAGTGGTACCTGCAAGCACTAAAAGAATGAGCTTAGGGCAAGGAAGTGGAGATGAGGGCATACACTTAAGGATAGGGGATGGCTCCGTTGCGCAAGTCAGTCAAGAGTGCTCTCCTGCACAGGTTCATACAGCAGGGGTGCACAGAGAGGCATTCTCAGTGGCTAGCCCAGTTATGGAAGTCCCTTCTCTTGGAGGTTCACCAAAGCCCAGGCCTAAGCATCTTGCCAAAGCACTGTAAGACTTTTGTTTTTGCTAAGCATTTGGCAGGTAGGAGGGGACAGGGATTTTTAAATGGTTTTATTATTGATTATATGTGTGTGTGTTTCATGTTGTTGTGACCTTGTGGAGCAACAGGTCACACCAGGTGCCATCCATGTTTGCGCCTGCTCATGATAGACTACCAGAGTGGGTACCTCTTCATGGACTTGACAGATATCTCCCAGTAAATGCCCCAAAGATTGCACGGTAGCTAGTCAACGAAACTCATCCTCATTTGAATCAAAGGCAGTGACAGTAAACGAGACAACTAAACCGCTGCCACAAAAGCAGATGGATTCCTGGTGGTGCATAACCCTGTCCCTTATGAAGTGGGGTGAGATGTCACGATGCTCGGCCGGCAGAGTGTGGCCGTGTCAGAAAGAAGGTGGGGGAAAGAGGGCTATTATGCCCCTTTCTGATGTTACCCTGCCCCTCGTGCAGCATCATCATGATGCTCCATAAAGATGAGCCAACGCTTGAAAAGGGGCAGGAAAGTCCCTATTGCCTATGCCTTTTCTAATGTGGGCTGCCTCCAGGAGTCATGATTTCTCTGTGTTACCAGGGGCACCCCCAGGTGACCTGGAAAAATTGAGGCTTTCCCCCAAAGCCCAGTCCTCTCGGTCAAAACCTGGAGTCTCCTAATGAAACCCAGAGAGGTTGCAAATCCTAGTCGTGTACTTCCCTCCCCTCCCCCACTCTCCAGACTCATCATGGCAACATGCAGGAACTAGACTGCCCCTTCACAAAACCCCATGGCTCTATAGACCCCTGGATGTCCATCAACAAGCAGTAGGGTGGTGTGTATCTCTAGAGATAACAGTGGCTATGTGTCACGGGTGAGGAGGAACGAAAGGAACAAGAGTATGGGGAGTAGAGGGGGGAATATTCAATAGAGCTACACACACACATACACACACACACACACCCAATCCCTTGCTCTGTTGGGAGGTACCTGGGAAATAAGCCCATGAGGATAGTGGTATGGCCTTTAGATCTCAACGAGACCAGGCCTCTATCATCATAGGGCGCAGAGCGGTTCAGGGAGGGTATGGCCGTGCACCACGCATGCACACTACAAACACAACACAGTCCATGGGGGAAGGGGAGAGATCGGTGATGTAGGTGTGGGGTGAAGGGGGAAAGGGCCAAGGTCTAAAAGGGGAGGGAACAGGGCGCTCTTTCCTGGAGGGGGGGAAGGGAGGAACCCCAGGCGGGGGAAGGGACTCGCACTCTGCTCTCAGCTTGCACTCGTGCATTCAATCGCAGGAAGGGAAACGGGACCAGGAACAACACAAGCTTAATCACTACAACTCTAAACAGATATACAACAGACAAGGAAATCACACTTAGCTCAGGTAGGGGCCAGCTTCTCATGCTCTGATTACTGGCGCTGTATGCCTCACAGTGCCGGTGTTTATAGTGTGGACTCCGCCCCACTGCATGCCTGCAGCCATGCGGAGCACTGCACGGGTTCAGGCACTGCCCTCACGCTGCATGAGGTCCCTGGCTGGGCATCAGTGGAACCAGCGTCAGGGTGGGTTGCCCTGGCAACCCACTGCGGCGGGGAGGCTTCTGGTGCCGCTGTGACCGTCTCTGCTATCGGCGGCGCAGCAGCAGGGCTGTGGGTGGGGGAAGTGTCTCTCTGCCAGCATCTCCCAGAGTCCCAGAGCTGGCCCGGGCAGAGGCCACGGGCAGTGCCTCTGACACTATGTGTCAGTACCTGCTACCTGTTCTGTGCCCACAAGATCTGAGTGCAGAAAATCCATAGCAAACACATAGCAGTATATATGTTTGCACAGACACTCAGATGTAACAACCAATGGGTGTGTGCCACTGAAAATGAGTAGCAGCTAGCATTACATCTGGCAGTGTCCTGTGTGCCAGGGTTTGAATCAGTGGTTATACACCCAAGGGTGTAAAACAAGATGGGAAGGAGATGCCGTGGTCCCTGATTATTTTGAGGCGAGGACTTACCCCTGTACCTCTCTGCTCCCTGCCAGCATTTGAATTTCCTGGAAGCTAGGCAAGTGGGTGGGGCCAGCACCATTTTTAGAGGGGGAGCTACCCTCTCACTTTTGAGCATCGTTACTCTACATCCTTGCTCTGATCTATTTTCAGGAGGTTGGCAGGATCTTTGCAGACAGAGAGACAGCGGATACAGTCCACCTGGCCAGCTCACTGCCTTCTCCTCAGGCACTGTCTAGAACCTCTGGCAGCAGCTGTCTGGCACAGGATGCTAAGGCTCATTGAGTGTGGCCAAGAAACCCCAGCCACTCCCATCAGCAGAACTGCATGAATCCTTGTTGTTCCGGAGGAAGGTTTGCTGCCTCTCTTGACTCACCCCATTAAATTGCTAATATCGTGGATGGTTTCTGAAGATTTCAGAACTTACTGGGAAGTGTTTACAGATGATTTTCTTCCCTTTATTTCTTTTTTTGCTTGCAGTCACTGTGCCTAATGCCCAACTATTGAGTGCCATATGTGCTTATATGCGCTGCAATTTTCCACTTGATTACATTTTACCACAAGCACTTTAATCCACTCTGCCAAAGCAGCAGTGACACATCCATGACAGCCCAAAGAAGCCACAGCGACCCGGACAAACACACACTGCCTGGATAGAACTGCCAAGAGAAGGGCTTAGAACATCCCAAACAGAAAGCCACCCAGCATCCAGAGAATCGGACTTTCAGAACTCCCCACCTCTCAGACCTTCCTAAAACACCCAACTTGTCTCCTCCAAACCAGGTGGAGGGAGGGAATCAGTGAGCATAATTTGGGGTGGGGATTAAGTGCAGGAGAAGCAGGCTGGGCTGACAATGCTGCATTTGGGGAATAGCTGCTTCGCCAAATGGTCAGTGCCTGAGCAGCAGCTATTCAGGGTCCCACAGCAACACCAGAACCTGAAGTGGGGCTGATGGGGCTGGACAGGAGTGCACTCAAGCAGATTGATCCTAAACCTGCCCCCCTCCCACTGCAACACAGGGTACATTCTGATGGACAGCAGCAAAACGAAGTAGTTTCTGTGAAATAATTCCATCACAGTAACTACTTCACTTTGGTAGCATTCAAGCAAACAGCTAAACCAAAATAGCTCCCCAATGCCAGTCTCCCTCCACCCTGCCAGATGGGTGAAGAGGAGTGTCTGGATGTGCTGTTTTACCTGGGCAAAGACCTGCACTGCCTGAGGCTTTCTGCCCAGGGGAAGACAGCACAGCCAGAGTCCCCTTCACCCCACCAGGGGCTCTCTTCCAATGATAGTCACTTCAATGTAAAAAGCATGTTTTTCAGTAGACATTTCTCTTCCGACTCCGCAGTTACTTTGGTTTAGTGCTCTGTTCATGTGAACAATACAGTAGTTTAACCAAAGTAAGGTACAACTACATCAAAGTAGCTGTTCATTGGAACGTGGCCATAATCCGCATTGATCCAAACTTGCTAATCCCTGCCATATTACATAAGAACATACCTTGACATCTCCAGCGTTCGCCTTGAACCTCTAATGCCCCCAAATCCAGAACATCTGTTAGAGCTGACACAGCTGACACCCAAGCAGCTCAGTCTTCCATGAGACATTTTATTGTTTGTTTATTTATACAGCACTTTGAATACTAAGGATGCAAAACTCCCATTGATTTTAATGGTGAAGGACTGTTCCCTGAAAGTGCTATATTAACAATCTTATTGGTTGTTTCTGACCTCAAGAAACTACAGATCTATGATGGAGGCAGGATTAAAGTAGACTTAAGTCATCCCTGTCAAATTTTCTTTGATCTAATAATTGAGACCATAAACCACTTATAAGGCTACTCTGGAGTACGTGGTTTGTGGATCACAGCTTAAACTGTGTCCAATCCAGACCATTCCAGGCTCTCTCAGCAAAAGAAAGAATTTCTGGTGAATAGTCTGGAGCCATGAGAGACTGTCTCTAAACACTAAGGATCTCAGGGCTGGAAGAAACCTCAAGAATCAGCAAGTCCAACCTCCCCCGTATTCCTCCTCCCCCCCCCAAAAAAAAGCAGAATTAAACTAGTCAAGCCATTCCTTACAAATAGTTATCCAGACTCATCTTTAAAACCTCCAGAGAAAGAGTTTTCCCAAGGGGAACCTGTGGTAGAGCAGGGAAGAGAATGCAAATGGTCTTGCATCCCATTCCATTAGGAAACCACCAATCCGCCTTTCCTCCTCACACTAGCATGTAGCACAGGCATGGAGAAGATACGAAGTCAGGGAAAATCTTTTTCTGCCCACCCGTCATCTTTGAAAGGGTTAGGTCACAAGACACAATAGGTGTAATGCACCTCCAGTCCAAAAAAATTAACTCCAAAATGTTTAACAAGCATGCTAACTTCATCACACCCATTTTTCATAACATGTGGCGTTTTAATCCTGCTGTCAGTCTGTCCGCACTATAGAGTCAATGCAGATCCACATAATGTTATGGGATCTCTAGCACTGACCATGACAACAGAGTGTAACTTTTAAAGCAGAGGAGAGAACATGGGAACATTTAAAAAGTGAGATTACAGTCTTATGTAGGAAATTGAAAAGGCAGGAGAAAAGGCTTGTGCCTTACAGAAAGGCAATAAAGCACCTGGCCCAGATGGGATCCCTGCTGGTGTTTTTCAGCAGAATATGACTTGGTGGGTTCCTGTTTTAGTAGCCTGGTTCAATAGTATGATGTCAAATTATAGCGTCCCAGAATCCTGGAGAAGTTCTACCATCATTCCTATTTACAAAAGAGGGTCCAGAAGTGACCCTGGTGCATATCTTATTTTATTTTATTACATTTATACCCCGCCCCTCCTGAAACAGCTCGGGGCGGCTTACACTCTCAAATATATTTATTTATTTTATTTATTTATTTTATTTAATATATTTATACCCCACCCCTCCTGCAAGCAGCTCAGGGCGGCTAACAATTTTTTTTTAAAAAACAGTTATAAAAATCTCACAAATACAGGGAAAGGACAACAAGAAAATATAAAGAATAATAAAGAAGGGTAGGAGGACAAAAACCCGCTAACCCACCCTCCCCAAAGGCCTGGGCGAACAGCCAGGTTTTACAAGTTCGCCGGAATGTTAAAAGGCTCGGGGCCAGGCGAGTTTCCTCCGGGAGGGAGTTCCAAAGGCGCGGCGCGGCCACCGAGAATGCGCTCTCCATTGTGGCCCCCTGCTTAACACAGGGGACCTCCAAGAAGGCACCCCCAGCAGATTGAAGGAGCCACTCTGGGGCACGGAGGGCAAGGTGGTTCCTGAGGTACGAGGGGCCCAGACCGTGAAGGGCCTTATAAATCAATACCAGATATCAACCTATAAGTCTGATAAACATCGCAGCCAAAATTTTTGGATGACATATATTAGTACATCTGCAACTGTGGGCTAGGGAGCATTCTCTCCTGGCTGAAGCCCAGGCAGGTTTCATAGAGGGCTATTCCGCTCTGGATCACATATTTACACTACAGTATCTTAGGCATATGTACAGGTGAGGAAATCTTCCCTTTATCTGGTGTTCATTGATCTATCTGCCTCATTTGACTCCTTGGATAGGGGTCTACATTGGGCCAAATTGGTGGCTTTAGGCACTGGTCTGTTGCTGCTCAAACTATTAATGGCCTATCATAGGAACAATTGGGCCCAAGTTCGATATGGGAGGCAGGGAGAACTTACATCCAGATTTCCAGTGTGTAAGGGTGTGAGACAGGGATGTGTTCTAGCCCCCTCACCTTTATAATCTCTATGTCAATGACATGATCCTCAAGATGGTTAATCCTGATTTCCATCCACCCAAAGTATTAGATACATCTAAAGCAGTTTTTATGTTTGCAGATGACACAGTTATTCCTTCTAGGTCCCCAGTTGGGTTACAAAGAGCCTTACATTATTTTTCAATTCTTTGTAAGTCAAATGGGTTAATAATTAATCGAACAAAGACCAAGGTAGCTAGATGGGGTAGAAGCAGACGGTATAAACGAACTCCCTCTTGGTCTCTGGATAATGAACCTTTGGAGGTGGTGAAGGACTTTAGGTACCTCGGTATTGTTTTTTCCTCTTCTTTGTCATGATCTAGCCACATAGCATTTGCTAAAGCAAAAGCCAAGTCCTCTGTTTATGCCATTAGATGCTTCCATAACTCCACAGCAGGGCGATCACCCATGGCTGCCTTCAAGGCCTTCTGTGCTAAAACTACTGCCCAGATAGTCTATGGGGCAGGCATTTGGGGCTATAGTGCAACGGAAGACATCAATATTCTCCAGAATAAATTCTTATGAGCTATTCTGGGACTGCCCCCCTCATTCCCAGCCACCTTTGCCAGATTAGAGGTTGGGGCGGAATCTATTATAACGTCTATTGCAAGCCGAGTGTCATCTTATTGGATCAAAATTATTTCATTATTTCCTTTAAGATTGCCTAAAATGTGCTATCTAGAAGAATCTGAAAGGGCTGGCCCTGGGCACTCACCCTGGCTGAGGTTGGTCATTCTGCAACTCCAACATCTGGGATTTAGCTATCTCTACGAGGATACTATACGTTTTGTACAGCCAGCTAAACAGGCCCAGATAGGACAGAGGCTTAAAGATCAAGCAACCCAGAAGGATTTT
The DNA here is from genome assembly GCA_003113815.1 of Sphenodon punctatus. Classification (NCBI taxonomy): domain Eukaryota; kingdom Metazoa; phylum Chordata; class Lepidosauria; order Sphenodontia; family Sphenodontidae; genus Sphenodon; species Sphenodon punctatus. The sequence goes on along the minus strand of QEPC01004435.1, from coordinate 3,067,022 downwards.
GCTACTGTGTGTGATGCTAGGATTGCGCCACATTTTATATTGTGGAAAACTATGGGGGGCCCTAGTCAGTTTTTGCTCAGCGATTTAAGACTGCATTTGAGAATAGCACTGGCAAGATTACATACTGAGAAAATGCCGTCAGCTATGGTCCTGGGGAGAAGGATAGGGTGGGAGGGAAGTCGGAGGATATGCCCATGTGGTGTGGGGGCTATTGAGGATATATTTCATTATCTAATGGATTGCTCTTTTTATTCGGCAATAAGAGAGAACCTTCTGAATCCCTCTTTAACCAAGATTAGCTGGCTAACAGCGAAGGAGAAGGCTATCTGGCTTCTCCAGCAGGAAGATCATACCCTGAGCCACAAAATTGTGGGTTTGGCGTTTAAAGCTGAGCACATTCGTGCCAAATACTTCAATCCAGCACTCGCACAGACATGTGGTCTGGATTCTTTAGCTGCCATAGAGTATGGGCCCTAGGTGATTGTAATTTTACTAGCAGCCCTTTTGATAGCCCTGGGTCAGTGCTAACTCCCTAGTTTGTTTGTCCCATTGTAGAGGCTTCTAGGGTCCCAAGGCTGGGCGCTTTATGGAGGGTGGGACTAGACCCACCCATTCTACCTTGCCCTTTTTTAATTTCCTATCAAATTTAGATTGTAAACCAAAACAAAAAACTTAACAGTTTAAAAAAAAAAA
>QEPC01004435.1:3035174-3058504 GCA_003113815.1 Sphenodon punctatus | reverse complement strand
GGGGGGGGGGGGGGAAACTAAGCAGAGGCTCACACAGAGCAGGGGGGAACTAAAGTATATGTGGTACACACAAGACAAAGGGGACTAATACGCATGGAACACACACAAGACAAGGGGGACAAACACATACCCTTGAATGTGGGGGGGGAGTAGCCCAGCCCAAGGCCAATGGGCAGGGCAAACACTCACCTTACACAAAACATACAGGAGGGCGACAGAGAGTACAAAACATAGTCTTAGTCCATGCAGAGGAGAACCCACACCCGGAAGGGGGGTGAGGGGACATTGCTCCACCAACTTTCTGTGGCCACACCAAGGCTTAAATACCTCCTGTGGCCAATCAGGAAGCTGGGAGGCAGGACTAGAGTAACTGCCTACAGCTGGGAAAGGGTATGACACACAGGGGGCAAGCACACAAAGGGGACAGAAGGGGGAAATCCAACCTCCTCACAAGCCCACCAGGTGGTGCAGCATGCTGGAAAGGCTCACCAGTACCTCACAGGGCCATAGGTTCAAGGCCCAGTCCTGACATTCTGTTGGTGAGAGTATGCAAGCTTTTGAGCTACGCAGGACTCTTCATTGGGTGATAGCCAAGTCCATACCCTCAAACAGCATCATTTTGGCTCGTGCAGTAACAGGTTTTGTTATCTTGTATTGCTTTTTCAGCTGTGTAAGGTTTGTATCAGGTTCAACAGACAAACATCTCATTACGAGCTGGCTGGCTCCATGCCCTGGCTGTTGTTATGGTTATGAATTGCTGGAGGGCAAAGTTGGGGCACCTTTTCTCACTTTAGCAAGCCCCACTATCAACGAACAAAGAAAGGTAACACCTAGGCAGGAGTCAGCTATTTGTGCCTAGGATCAAGATGAAATCTAAAAAGGAAGTAGGGGCATGTGTTTGTGAGAGAGGATTCTTTAACATGCTGAAAGGGACTGTCACTGCTTTCACCTGTGATCCTCTTCTGAGTGTCTTTAAAACTAAAACTTTAGAGCCAAAGTCACTGCACCAATTTGAGAATTTAAACTTTTTAATAGGCTGAGTTTTTAACTTGAATCATCAGTCCTGCACATACAAACATATGTATCTACTAAGCCCACGATCCATCTGCCCCTTGCACCTGCATAAGGGCAGCATTGGTGCCTTTGTGCTGGCAAACCCCTTATTCCCAGGCACTGCATGCTGCGTGTGCCAGAGCAATCAGCCTAATGCCAGTTCCTGGAGTAGGTTAAGCCCCACCGCACCCCAGCTAGCAACAATGGTCATGCCCCCTGCACCAGGGAGGAAAGGGGAAACAGAATGGCAAGTGAATTCCACTGGCCACCCCTTTACTTCAAGGAGTTGCCATGGAGCCCCACCACAAACTCTAACACAGTGCCTGATCCCACATATACAAGGAGCTATAACTTCCCATTCTGGGTAGGCAGCACCCCTATGCCTTCTCTGACCAGACAATGGGGTACTACAAGCCCGTCTGACTGCTGAGGCAGGGGATCAATGGACTGGTGGAAGGGGGGAGAAGGGAATCTGAAGGGGCATGCGGTGCTGGGGGGCAGGTGTGGGTATCAAGGCACATTAGAAGGATGCTTGGGGTGCTGAAATATTGGCAGTGGGGGCTGCAGATACCAGGGCACATTAAGGAGCAAGGGAGCAAGCCTCTCTGGGTGTGGGATGACATCCAGGGAAACTAGAGAACAGGCTTGGGGCCATGTGTTTTCTGCATGTGCAGGGCAGGCCTCATCCACCTGCAGAGCCAGCCAGTGCACTGCTGAGCAGGCTCCCTAAACTCCCAGCCATCATCATCCTGCACCTGAAAAAAGTCAGGCTTTCTCCCTTGCACTTGAATGTGCCCTGATACCCACAGCTACCTCTGCCAATATTACAGTGCTCCCCAAGCACCCTTCCTCACATAACACACACCTGATTGCATCCCTTTTGTCACAATTTGCAACTCAATGGCTGTTAATCAGTGCCTCAAGAAGGTGTTAGACAGTTTCCTGATTTCACAATTTTATTCATGTAATGACATCTCAGGTCTCAGTTTACACCACATACATGCTATGAGTTTTTAGTTGTCAGCTTATACTGCAAATATGTTGCTTTAACCATTTGCTTTACATACATTTTACACGTGTTTTACACGTATCCCATGCTCCATCCCCTCATGACACCTTCCCTTCCTACACCTTTCCCAGTCACTACTCCTGGGTGAGTCCTCCACCCCTTTCTCAGGCCCCTAGGCACTGGGACAGCTAAGCAGATTCCACGCATTTTGCACCCATCCACGATCACCTCAGCAGTGGCGCAATACTTCAGGTAGCTGGATTGCGGCCAAAGTATCTCACAGAGACACTTTTTTTTCCAGCTCAGCCCCAAAGTCAGGCACTTCCCTCAACTTCTCCTTCACTGCTGCCAGATACCGTGCACCCCGTCATCCCTGTAAAGCTCTGTCCTCCTATGGGTAATGGCGCAGTGGCTGATCATTGCACCACCCACACCTTCCAGCCACCTCCTTATCTCCCTGTTGATCATCTTCCTTGTTTTATTGATCTTGCATGGGAGAACCCCAACCCCCCATGACACCCGCTCTACCAAATCATTCCATACAATGATCACCCCAGGGAACATGTGCTTGACCGACCAGATATCATTCCTGATATCCATCAACAACTGTACGCCCTTCACCTGTACCAGATCGTTCTCACCTAGGTGTATAACTAAAATATCTGGACGGGCCACCCGTTTTTCCCATCTTAAGGTGGGAATCAACTGCCGCCAACCCATGCCTCCGCGGCCCAGTCACCGAATGTGGGCATGGGCCAATAACCCCAGCTGTGTTCCCCAGTGTGATCCTTCGCCTGCCTTGGAGGCCCAGCGAACCGGACTGTGACCCACGATCCATACACTGCTCTTTTGCCGATGCCACGAACCTGGGGAGACAGACACTCATTAATGATGTTACAAAGACAGAGGGGATCTAACATATGTCTGGTACGCCCGGTTCTGCCATCTGCCTATAGCTTGAACACCTGATCCCCCAGGCCAGCAGTTGCTGCGAAACTAGCTGCACCTATCCAGAATGAGTGGGTCCCAAAGAGGTCGACCAGGACGCCAAGGGCCGTGAGGGTGGAACGCGTTATAGTCGTCAGCTGATATCTGGTAAGGAAGTTGCCATCTGCATGGCGGAACAGCAGGTCGGGCACCACTGGCCACCCAGCCAAGTACTGTGACAGAGCCTGGACTGGGCAGAGTGCTGGGGACCCCGCTCTAGCTAGTGTACAGTGCACCCCCTACCCCGCTGGTCAGTCTTCGAGTGACACAGGCACAGGGAGACCTCCTGATCCCCTATGCTGACATCCTCAACAGTCACCGCTCTGGCAGACCTATCCCTCGCCGCGTTGGCAACCAACTCGCTCACCCGAAATTCTCAGAAAAAAGCGACCGTGAACACCGCCGAAAACAACTTGACTTTGCTGTCTGATGAGCATATGCGGGGAAGAACTCTGCACATGTCCGCCAACAGCTGCAGTGTTATGGGTGGTCTCCTATTGGGAGGGGTGCCCCGTTCTCTGGCCCATGCTTCCATCATGCGCCTGGCGAAAAATCCCCGGTCGTGAGGGGGGTGACCTGCTAACCAGCTCATAAAGGCTAAGGCTGCCAACTTTATACCAATGGTGCCTACAGCTGCACCCCGCTGCCTGATGTCAAGCATAAACCGAAGGATCTGGGGCTCCGGAATGGGAAAAGCCAGGGGCCAGCCTTGAGATAGGCGGTAGCCCTGAAATTTGCTGAACACCCTTCCGTATGCTGCCCTGGTCCACGGCGCCAAGGATCCCTGGACAGTGGTACACAGCTCTATGATCCAAGGGTCCACGCCCACTGGGGTAAGGGCTCCAGATCCCGTCTGGCTCCAGGTGCGAACGAGCGAAACTGCTCCATCTGGAAGCGAGATATGGCATCAGTCACTCCATTATTGACACCCGGCACATGCAACACCCTAAATAAGATGTTATAACACAAACATGCCAGCACAAATGCCCTAACTAATCCTATGACCCTGGGTGAATGCAATGACTGGGCATTGATAATATGCACCACTGCCTGGTTATTGCACCAGAAAATCACCGCATGATTAGCAAATTCTTCCACCCACAAATGCACTGCCAACACAATGGGGTAAAGCTCAAGGAAAGTGAGATCCCTAGTCACCCCATTCTCCACCCAGGCCAAGGGCCAAGAGGCTCCGCACCACTGGTCCCTAAACATCACGCCAAATCCCATCCCCCCCAGCTGCATCTGAGTGCACCTGAAGCTCCGCCTGTATTAGGAGTTTTTCCTGCCACAGGCTAACCCCATTAAAATCTGCCAGGAACAAGAACCAAGTGTCTAGATCATCTCTCATTTCCCGCGTGACTCGTATGTGGTGATGAGGCTGGGGGGAGCCAGCCAACCAGGCATACAGTCATGATAGGAAAGCCCTGCCAGGGGCCACCACCCTGCAGTCAAAATTCAGGCTCCCTATCAGAGACTGAAGCTGCCTAACCATGACCTTCCAGGCCGCCAAACACCCTTGCAATTTTCACTCTCATATCTGCCAATTTGTCGCCGGGGAGGCAGGACACCCCTTCCATGATGTCTAACTCTGTCCCCAGGTACTGTAGGGTGGTGACCGGGTCAACAGACTTTTCTGGGGCCAGGGGGATGCCCAAGTTGTCTGCCAACTCCTGGAATGACTCCATCAACCGGTGGCACTCATCAGTACCTGGCCCACCAATGAAAAGGAAATCATCCAAATATTTGGTGATGTCCCCTCCCTCGGTGCACTGCCTGACCAGCCACTCCACCAGCAAGCTGAATCTTTCGAAAGCTGAACAGGAAATAGAGCAGCCCATGGACATGATCTTGTCAAAACAGAACTGCCCCTGAAAGCGGAAACCCAAAAGGTGAAAGCTGTCAGGGTGGACTGGAAGAAGGCAAAAGGCGGACTTTACATCGCACTTTGCCAGCAGGGCCCCTGTTCCATGGCGCTTGACCAGCTCCACTGCTATATCAAATGACGCATAGTGTACTGTGGATAGTTCTTTAGGGATGGCATCGTTCACTGCCCCCCCCCTCCGCTTTGGTATGACAGGTGGTGTATCATACGGTACTCACCCGGTGATTTCTTAGGGACCACCCCTAATGGTGAAACAATCATGTTGGGAAAAGGGGGGAAGGTGAATGGACCCGCTATTCTACCTTCAGCCCACTCTTTATTAATCTTTGCTCTGACCACTGACTCCAAACCCAACACCGACTTTAAATTGAGTGCAACCTTATGGGGGTGCACCTCTCCTGCTGGAATCCAAAAACCCTCTGCGAAACCGTCGATTACGTACTTTACTTCTGCCCAGTCCAGATGGGCTTTGAGGGCAACCGCCAGCTGCTCAACCTTAATTTAGTTAGTGCCCTCTGCTGGAGCTGGCTGCCCAGCTCCCCCCTGCCCTCCTCTACCGAATGGACCTTTGTTCCCTTTGTTCAGGACGCGGCTTTGTGGCCTCCTCAGGGCATGCATGCAGGCCTTCCTGGGCCACTGCACTGCCAGTGCCGCTCTGGACCACTCCACCGCCCCCCATGGCCATACTCCTCAGAAGAGCCTCACACCCTTCCAACCGTTCCCTTAGTGAGAGCTCCTCAGGGGTGTGTGTGTGTCTTGTGCACCCCCTCCCGCCTCGGCCTCCACCTGCCCCCTGGTCTCTAGGCCCCCATACCCATCCTGTGGGACAGGGGGAGGGCCCTGGGGCGCCTCCCCATCTACCTGCCCTTCATCCGGAGGTGACTGAACCCCTTGCCAGGGCTGCCGCTGCTTCTTCTACTTCCTTCTCACTCCCATCCTAGCTGCCAGTCACCAGGGAATGGTGCCAAGCCCACACCATGCCGAGCCGCTCCCACCCTGTTCCCACTGCTGCCTCCAAGGCCTGCTGTGGCCTAGTCAGTGAACCTTCTGTGGAGCTGCTGCTCCGATCGTCGCCGCCTCCCGACTGAGGAGGCGAGCAGCACACACACACACAGCACCGCCCGCCTTGGGCAGTGCACCAATCAGGAGACGCGCTCTTTGCACCCTCCCAGCCAGGGTTGCCTAGAAACCCTGGCCGGGACTGCTCAATCCCTGTGCTGCCGCCTTGTAGGGATGTGCAAACGCAGTTCAGAAGTTCAGAGTTTGGACCGAACTCAAATAGTTCGGTCGACCGAACCGAACTTTCGAACCGAACTCGAATTCGACCGAACTGTTTGGCTGAATCCGAACCAGTTTAGAAGGCCAAAAACCCCGGGTTTGAATGTACAAACTCGGTTCAGAAGTTCGGAATTCGATCGAACTCGAATAGTTCAGTCGACCGAACCAAACTTTCAAACCGAACTCGATTTTCGAACCAAACCGAATTTCCGAACTCAGTTCTGTTTGCACATCCTTACTGCCTTGCATTCCTTCCCACGGATGGCTCGGCCGCCACACGGGAGTTCCTACCAGCGGGGAAGGGGGGAGGAGGCTCCCAACCTTTTCCCTCCTGGAGTCGTGCCCCACTTGCAGAAAAGGGGCCACGACAAATTGGCCTTCGCGACCCATTGGGGTCACGAAGGGGCAATTCTCTCCAGGTATTTGGATAGCCCATTCTGTTATTCAATCCACTTCTCTGGTTGAATACCCTTGTCTGGAGAAAGCAGTTGTGCGGCGAGATGTGCATCTCAGGGTTTCTCATCAGAACAGATTCTGAGGTATCTGAATTCTTGGCTGTAGATGATGGATTTCTTAGTGCGTCTAGGACGGTTGTTGGAGATATGTGGAGATACGTGTGGTGGTCCATGGGTTTCCTGTAAACTGTCTGCAGGGTCCTGTTGTTTATGCTGACCATGGTGTTTAGGAAATTGTTTGGTTGGTGTTAAACCAAAACTTCAACAGTCAGCACCCAACTATCAAATTAACCCAGAAACATTCCTATACTTGTATCTAGGAACACAGGAAGGGGTTTGTCTGTCATCTGTTTGAGTCTGTTAGCATTTTTTCACAATGCAACATTGGTAATAAAGAGGATTTTCACAGAAGATAACTTGTGTGTTCTGGCTTGGGGTGTGGCCCCTGCAAGGACTCATGCAGTGCCCAGGTCATGCATGACCCCATCTTCTTGATGGCTAATGCAGCTTTCAGAAAAACTGGCATACTCAGAATTTGGACAAGTCTATTCCAACCTCCCCTGGAGTCTCTCACCTGACCAGTGGTTTCTTTTCCCTTCCTGACCAAATGGTGTGTGCAACTGTTGGACAGATAACCCATACAACCCTCAGCCAGGCATGTACTCTGCTGGCAACCCTCCTTCAGCCCAGTCTCTCCATCACAACTGTGGAAGAGATAGTTACAGCTCTGTACCAGTAGTTCCCAAACCACCAGAATACAACCCCCTTTCTTTTGTCTGTGGTACTGAATGCTCCCCGACATACAGCGATACCTCTCACCCTCTCTCCCTACCTTGGTCCCCACACCTGAAAAACCACTGCTACTGCAATTATCTTGAAGCTGGCTGAGCTGAGGAGATTTGCAAAATGGCTCTGGTTTGCCCATTCTGAACATGAATTCTGATTGGTTGCTACAGCACAAGTCAGAATTCATGGAAGTGGGTGGGGCCACCACCATTTTGGAAATTGTCCCTAGGGGGTTGGCAGCTACACCCCTTCTCCCAACCTCTCAGAATACATTTAGGGCCACACACCTCCATGCTCTGTCTGTACCGTGTCTAGAAGGATTCTTCTCTGGTTCTTCAGGCTCCACAGAAGACTTTTCTACTCTGTATAACCTTTGATAATGTTGTCCTCCCCTTGTCCTCCTTTGCTTGAATATTAGGCCCTCGGGCTCCCTTATGAGCACCACGCCACCCCCACCCCCCAGGAGTGAGGAGCTTTAGTCGTTAATGCACTGGGAAAATCCTGCTCATCTGGAGGCATGGCCATCCTATGGAGGACAGGACTTTTTGGAAGCCTGCTGGACAGGAAGCATAGGCAGGTTAAGCAGCACACACCAATTCCTAATACCAGGCTGGTGGCCTGGGATTTGGAAAGTGCTTGTGATGCAAAGAGTGCTGCGCTCTCTGCCCTCTGCAGCAAATGTTGTATTCTAGCTCTGAAGCACAGATAAGGCTACCACTCCTCTGGGTTTGACCTACAGTCTCCTGGGTTTTAACCCAGCATCTCTGGGTGAAGCAGCCCTGATTTCTCTAAGCCCTGGATGAATTCCAGAAGGCCCAGGTACAAGATGCATCTTATGGAAGACAGAGAGGCAGCTTTCTTTCTGTACAGGAGAGGGGGAATTCTAGTAACTTAGATGTAGCAATAGCCACAGAGCAAGTCTTAGTTTGCCCCACCCCCCACGGGCTGCCAGGGCCATCTGTCTAAAGAGACCTACCTAGCTCCTGTCCTGAAGATGGATGTGCCACGGCCATCTCTCTGGGGCTCAGGGGGCTCCAGATGCACCTACATGCCGGACAGTGCTGTGTTACCTGAGGCTCCCGGACCTGTGTCCCCCTCAGCTCACCTAGATCAGTCCCAAGAGAGGTGCGCAGCACATGTAACAAGGTGGCAGCATGCTACTTTTCATGGAACCCCCCATGACATGGGGCACTAAAGAAACTGGAGCTACTATAGCAGCAGCCTGGGATCCCAGCACAATGGCTACAGGAAGAAGGACAGCAGCATCACTGCATGGGGCACCCCAAAAGGGACTGAGGAATGCTACCTACAGCCCAGTCTGACTTCCCTCTTAGCAAGTGCCTCCGATTCTGTGACCGCAGGTTCATTTGATCTTCCATATAACAAATTAGTTGTGTTGTGTGTGTGTCAAGAGTGGAGGGGCTATTAGCTACAACCCCTCGATTGCAAGGCCAGTAGGATTTATTATTTTTATTATTTATATAGTATCAGCAATGTGCCTGGCACTGAACAATAATTAATTAGAGACAGCTCCCCGCCCCAAAGGGCTTACAGTCTTGGGGAAACAAGGTTGAGGGGAACATAGGGAGAACAGGGATACATTTCCAAAGCTGAGAAGTTGCAGGTGCTCATGCTCAGCTTGATTACAGGGAGAAAGGGGATCCGGAATGACAGAATGGTAGAGGGGGGACATCAGTGAGCAGTCTGTAGGGATGATCATACTGGATCAGGATCATTCTGACCAGCTAAACTGGCCCTCCAGAGACACTGACATTAGGCCTCTCTGTCCCAGCCCCCCGCCCCCAATGCCGGTTGGATATGCTGTTAATTCTCTGAGTAGCCTGATTTCTTCTGATCCATCTTTGTGGCAAAAATCAAGATCTGAGAAATGACATGTTCAAGTTTCAGCAGAACGACAGATTCATCATGGTTAAACAGTAGCCGGTGTGGCAATCAGGCTGGGCAGCAGCCCCACTGCCCATTTCCCAGCTGGCAGTGACAAGGCTTCCCCCATTCGTCGCAGTGTTACTCCGGCAGAATCGGCTGGGCTGATTGGTGAGAGAACATGAGGGTGTCAGAAAGGTGCTCGTAGACATTTCTTGGCTGCCTCAAGGAAATAAAGGCCATCGCTGAGCTTGTCAAAATGATTAATAGCTTACAGAGCGCAAGGGGGTGGGGGGAGAATGGGAGGAAGGAGGGGAGAGAGACAGATGGGAAGAGGGAGATCTATAAATAAACAGAAAGAGCAAGATATTTAAATAAATACAATATCACCTCTGCATAGCACGACAAAAAGGGGAAGGAATCTGCAGCTCAGAAGATTTGGGTACTTTCACAGGTGCTCCCATCTCTAGCAAAGGCATGGAGTGACACATATAGGGTTTGATCCTGAGTCTCAGGATTTTCAAGCATCACTTTCAGGCTTTGGGTTAACCTGATAATTTTCAGGGTTAGTCAAATATCAACTTATATTTTACCTGTCTTTGCATGCACTAGAGGAGGAGGAGAGGGTGCTGCATATTGTCAGTCAGACGCAGCTGAACAGGAAAAGTTTGGCTGTAGTGAGAGGGAACGGGAAATTAAATGAAACTGAAGTCAGCAGCAAGAGTCGTCACTGGCTCCTGTGGTAGCAACTGCACTGCCAACTCTGCTCGTTCTTTACCTTGTTCTTTACCTTGGGACTTCCTATCCCACAAGAGGAGAGATGAAGTGAGAGGTAGCCACAGGAGGCTCAGGAGACAGTGTAATTCCCTAGCGGCAGCAGCAGGCAGCAGCAGGGAGCTGGAGCAGCAGGATCATAAGAGACAGAAGTAAACGATAGGGGTGGGACCAAAGTGAAAAAAATGGTTTTTGTTTTTTCTATTTTCTATTTTTAAAAAAATCGGTTTTATCTGTAAATCCGTTTACTGGTACCAGGTTTTTTTCCATTGATTTCAATGGGGAAGTGTCCCCATCAAAATCAATGAAACCCCCCCAAGCCTCTCCCCCCAGGCTGTACGGGTGGAAGGGGGGGATACCTGCTGCCCTGCCTGGATTTTTTTTTAAAAAAACTGGACCAGACCTGGGCTCCGGGCCGCTGCTAGCTGCCCGGCGGCAGCCAGGGCTATGGAGGCAGCTGAGCTCTCCTCCGGGAGCCCACACGTGGCTGGCTGGCACTCTGGCAGCTGGCAGGTAAGACCGGTAACCTAACATAACACACACTCACACACACGGATCGCCTTTTACCTGTACTGAGTTCTCCCTCCGGGTGGTGGTGGCAGCAGCGCGGCACGGGTCCGGCAGCCGCGCTGGCTTCAGCGCTTCACCAGGCCTTCCAGGGAAACCCGGAAGTTCCCCGGAAGGCCTAGTGAAGCGCTGAAGCCAGCGCTGAAGTCGGGCCTGCGCCACGCTACTGCCGGCGCCACCACCCAGAGGGAGCACAGGTAAAAGGCAATCTGGGGGGTGTTAGGTTACTGGTCTTGCCTGCCGGCTGCCAGAGAGTGCCAGCCAGCCATGTGTGGGCTCCCGAGGAGAGTTCAGCTGCCTCCATAGCCCTGGCTGTCACCGGGGAGCTGACGGCAGCCTGGAGCCCAGGTCCGGTGTTTGTTTTTTAAAAAAAATCCAAGCTGGGCAGGGTGGGTGGGTGTTGTCCCCCCTTCCACCCACACAGCCTGGGAGGGGGAGGGAAAGTGGTTTTTAACTTTTTGGTTGTTTTTGTTACATTGAGGCCATTGATTTCAGTGGCCGCAATGTAAAGAAAATCCAGTACAGGAACCGGCACCAGTACGGGGAATTATCGGATCTATCTGGTATCCCCGATACTGCCAAATACTGGCAGTATCGGATACTGGGAGATCCGAACTTCCCACCTACAGTTCCAGCTTCAAGCTGGAACTGTACCATAAGTTGCTCTCCAGGTGGCATGCAGCCATGGTGGGGGCCGTGGACTTTGCCTCGGCCTATGGGTACAAATGCCGGAGCACAGGGTGCCTGCCCCTCGGCCCTGTGCTGCACCCCGGCTTTTGCCTTTCCCCCAAGTTCCGGGGGACAGACCCAACAAAGACTAGATCCCCAGGTTAAAAGTTAAGTTTCCTTTCTTTTTATAAATGTAGGGTTTACATTTATTGTTTTTGGTTTTATACTGTTATTGAATGTTCATTGTTGTTTATAAGGTTTTATTAAAAGTTATATTTGTTTTGTTGTTACAAACTTTGTTTGACCTGACCAATCTTTTATCCCTCTGTGCTGAAGTTCTGGCGGGTGGCAGAATCTCATTGTATATACAGTTTGTCTGTGTCAGATCCCTACCTGAAAGCAGCAGCATATGTAGCGTTAGTGTATTAGCCCCAATATGTGCCAGCAGCAGGGTCTCAACTTGCACACAGCCCCCCCGGAGGGGCAGGGCTTGTGTCTGTGTGGGTGTGCAGAGAGAAAGAGAGACAGGCTCTTTTGGCAGTGGGCATCCATGGTTGGGTGCACAGGAGTAGGCTGCGGGGGGGGCTAGGCTTGCAAGCGGGCGACAGTGGCTGCTGGCCAGTCAGGCACAAGCAGCGGCAGCACCCAGAATGGAATGACAGCCCCCCAGAACTGGAATGATGGTCCCAGAGTCTCGTTGATGGTTCCTGGGATGGGNGATTTCTTTTAAGTCTACATTGGAATTTAATATTAGTCATCTGCTTGTTAATGACTTATTAGGGTCCTGCCTGCTGTTTAAATCTTATATTCTGTAGAGTTGTGATTATATCCACAAGATAAGGTCTTTTTCACCTGAAATACCCAATAGTGGACTGTGAAATTCTCTGTTACCCACAATGGGGTTTAACTGGTATTTGTTTAAATATTCTTATTAAGATGATAACAAACATAACTGATCTGTCTTGAAATCTCTCATGCTAATACTTTACCAGTGACCTTCCTACAGATTTTTGTACACTTTTATTGCACATGCATTTTGCAGTTATGTAGTAGGTATTACAACCGCATATAGTCAACAACACATACCTAACTGCATGAACTGTAGATTTTGTTGTTGTTGTTGTTCTTCTGCTGCAAGGGGTTTGACAAAGGTTACTACCTTTCTTGAAAAGTTGATACAGACAGATTGGGGCCATGCCAGAAGGGATGGGGCAAAGACTCTCCCACCCCAATTCAGATGTGGCTGTGCCCTCTTTGGGGTGTCATGTCAAAAAGCTCCACAGGGGGTTGTTCCATGTCTAAAAAGGAGCAGGGGAGTCTTTTCCGCCTGCCCCTTTCCAATGTGGGCTCGCCTCCCTCTGAAAAATGTCCCTGGGTTATCCAGGCACCCCTGGATAATCCAGGGAAATCCTGTCTTCTCCTAGAACCCAGAGAAAATGTATGAAAACCTTGATACTGTAGATCAAACTTGCAGGAGTGGTAACCCTATGTCTGACATCCTTAGATTCTAGAATCTTTAATTTTTTATTAATCCACAAAACAAACACAATATCAGTAGTGGTAGTGAAATGTTTGTGACCCTACCCCATCACTTTCTGTCTAGAGGTCCATTAGTTTCTTGGCTTCCTTACCAAGATTTCCAATAAAGAGGGCAATTTTCATGCAATGTATGGTGACTTCTTTTGTGACATGGATACCTGCTTATCTGGAAATGTGCTGAAATCAGCAAACTAATTTGACATAGGTCACCAAGGTGCAAATAACTCATGCTCACTGCTGGATTCAGATTTGCAATCTAACAAAGGGGAAAAAATTATTTTAAAAATCCAGCAAGACCCAGGACCCAGAAATATGCATCACACATGCAGAGCATGACTCTAATGGCACCTTTAGTATGACTAAGCTTAACAGAACAGATTTTCCTAGTAAGCGCTCAGTTAGCTGAAACTCAGGTTAGAGAACTGCATAGACAACGATTCACAGTTAATGAACAAAGGAGGACTCTAGGCTTCAGTGAACACTGAAGATAATTACGGGTTAATTGTATCCGACAATTTAAGGAAATCTAAAATGGTGCCAGCTTTGTATTTGTTTATACAGAGGCATGTTAATGCGATGGATAGCGTGTTAAAAGCTACTTGTCTTCTTTCCTAGTTCAGTATCAGGAACTGAGTGGAGAGGTGGCATTTGCCCTTTCCCACGATGTTCAGTGGCTGCCATGGACTAGTTTCACCCCTGGTGCAGATTAAAGGCTCTTTTAGACGAGCGGGTCACCATTGCGTGACCCGCTCGCGTGATATTTAAAAATCCCACAACGCAGGACTACACGAGACGGAAATAGGGGATCACACGCATGAAAGGGGTTGCGCATAATTTGCCAACTGTGAATTAAATACCTCTATGTGTGAGGAATTGTCCAAAGGTATTGTCCCGCCCCGGACTCCTGCAGACCCTTCTGGCAGCCCAAGGTCCACCCCGGACTCCTGCAGACCCTTCAGGCAGGCGACGGCCCACCCTGGACTCCTGTAGACCCTTCAAGCAGGCGGCTGCCCACCCCAGACTACTGCAGACCCCTCAGGCAGGCGCCGACCCACCCCGGACTCCTGAAGACGTTTCAGGCAGGTGCCAGCCCACCCTGGACTCCTGCAGACCCTTCAGGCAGGCGCCGGCTCACCCTGGACTCCTGAAGACCCTTCAGGCAGGTGCCGGCCTGCCCCAAACTCCTGCAGACCCTTCAGGCAGGCGGCCCTCAAGAAAAGCTCCTCTAGCTACAGGTATCTCAGCATTCATCTTTCCCCCGGTCCTCTGCATCTGCCTAAACAGAGGGGTATCTCTCAGTTGAATTATTTTACTTCTGTAGTTGTCCCAACTCTCCTCCACATGGCCTTAGAATTTGTGGGGCCTACATGAGCTCACTCCCTTACCATGAACCTGCTGGTTTAGCCATTGGCAGTGTGGCAGAAAGGAGCATCTCACACACAGAAGCTTTCACTCATACTCACCCTACACCACAAAACCGCCCCCAATGGGGGAGGAAGGAAAAATTGGTTCCAATTGTTGAGGGGGGAGAGGCAGCCCAACTGTATGTGGGGAAGGGACCCAGTCAGAACCAGTAGCAGCTCCAGCAACTGCTGTGGTGGGGTCCAGCAGCAACTCATTCATGAACAGGAACCCCACCCCCAGGTTTTGCTGCTTTCTGGAGGGGGCCCACCAACCAGGTAGTGGATAGAGAAGGCAGGCCAGGAAGTGGTTGCAAACATCTGAAGCAGGGGCTCAGAAATCACCCTGCCCACTTCCCCTCTCTCCCTCCAATGGCAGTGTTAGGCCACCTTTATATGGACGCCACCCACCCACGAACACCTGAAAACAACCATCGGATGGGTGGGAGAATGTCCATGTAAAAGTCCACGAGTGGGTAGGTGCACGTGCATGACCCATCCGCCAATACTCACGGAGCAGCTGGGAAGGAGCCAGCACCCTCCGTGGGTGGAGATGGGTGTTCAACACCCGAGCATCCGTGTAAAACTGAAAACACCCACACCCATGCGGACCGGACCGGCAGGACTGCAGTGCACTGGCTCAAAGGGTCACGCACATACCCCCACAAAGACATGTCCACCGGGGGCGATGCCGGATGTCCGGCCAAGAGCCCGTAAAGGAGGATGGAATCATGACATATGCGCGTGGGCTCCCATGATGGTCGTGAGGAAAGCAACCAGCAAGACCAAGGGAGCCACCGCTGCCCCACATGCAGGAAGGGGCCAGGTGAGCTTGGGGACCTAGGAGCACCCGGGGGGGGGGAAGAGTCCAAGCCAGGCGATGCAGGGGGGATGCCGTGGACAGAAGGTACAAGGGGGGGCAGCCAGGTGGTGCGGGGGGGTGCCCGGGACAAGAGGTACAAGGGGGAGTCCCAGCCAGATGGTGCAGGGGGGGTGCCCTGGATAGGAGGTACAAGGGGGGGTCCAGCCAGGTGGTGCAGGGGGGTGCCCTGGACAGGAGGTACAAGGAGGGGCAGCCAGGCAGTGCAGGGGTGTGAACTCGACAAGGCTAAGCACAGCGCATGCCTCCTGGCACAGGGCCGAGGGCACATAGTAACCCCAGCACTGACCAAGGACCCCTAGCCCAGCACATCCACAGGGTATGGCCAGAGGAGCAGTAGCAACAGCAAGGTGAGAGTGAGGGAACCCCCCCAAACCGGGATGGGAGGGTCACAGCCTAGGGAACACAGAGCAAGCTGCATCCCCATAACCCGTGTCCCTATCCCCCCAGGACAGCACCCTGACAACGGAGCACCACACCACTGGGCTGACAGCCGAGGAGGGCCCCTCAGACAGTCAGGTGAGCAGAAGGGCACCCCAGGGGGGAGAGGGGAAGGGAGACCCCATGGAGGTGTGGAGGGGGACAGCGGAGCCATGAGTAACCCGAATGCAATACCCCCAACAGGAGACAACCATCTCCACAGCTACCACAGCCACAGGGCGGGTCCCATGCCACCAGGCCAGAGAGCCCCCCACACGTGGGTCCCCAAAGGGGGAGCCCTGGTCCAGGCAGGAGACCAGGGACTTCATACGCATGGGGGGGTCCGAAAGGGTCCAGCATGACCTGGTGCACAGCTACAAGACCAGACAGGTCTATGAAGCCATCGCCCAGGAGATGCAGTGGCAGGGGTACAATAGGGATGTCACCCAGTGCATGCAGCAGGCAAAGGACTTGAGGTCCGGATATAAACATATCAAGGACAACAATCTCAAGTCCAGCCATGCCATGTGCACAGCTGAGTTCCAGGAGGAGCTGGACAAGTTCCTCTGCATGGACGGGGACACCGTGGTCTCCCGCATGCATGGCACTGCCTTTGCCAGGGGCAGACGGAGGGCCAACACACAACCTCCTGTGACCGACCCATAAAGCAGGGGGGGTGGATGCTGCCCCCGGTGAGGCCAGCCAGGAAGCAGGAGGGCACAGCCCCATCTCACAGGGAGAGGAGGCGCCCCGGGATCAGATCACAGTACCACCACCCTCCGCGTGCGCCCACAAAACCCACAGGCTGCCCAGCCATGGGGAAGGGGGGCACATGTGAAGCAAGTGGAGACCTGGGATGGCTCCCAGGAGGTGGAGGAACAGGATCCAGGTACGATCAGCCCAGCAGGCCCGGGGGGGGAGACCCGGACAGAGGTGCAGCAACCGGAGCCTGGGTGCCAGTAAACACTAACATCCCCCCTTTCCCATTGCAGTCCAAGGTAGCCTGGAGGTACACGAGGTGGAGGTCGCAGAGGAGGAGGTGGATGAGGTGGGGCCAGCGGTGCCCCCGCTACCTGGTGAGGTGCCCTTCCAGGGCAGGGCACACTGTACAAGGGGCCACAGGGGGGCATGGCGCAGAGGTGGGCGGAGTTACATGGTGGGGAGGGCAGCCCCTGGGGGTGTACACCCCCACCCGCCAGTGCACTACAGTGGTCGGGGCGGGGGGGCAGGTGGGAGGGGTACTAGACCCCACAGCGGCTCCCACGGAACACAGGACAGACATGGGCCCCACCGGCAGGGACCCATAGGCGGGGGCCCAATCCCACAAGAGGGCAGGTTAGGGGGGTCCCACAGGGGACAGAAGAGTGGACCATTAGGGATGGGTGAACAGAACCGAGTTCGGAAACTCGGTTCGGTTCAAAAATGGAGTTCGGTTCGGAAGCTCGGTTCAGTCAACCAAACTATTCAAGTTCGGTCCGAACTTCCAAACAGAGTTCAGAAATTGAAACCCCATTGAACTAAATGGAATATTATCTTATAGGGATGGGCGAACAGAACCGAGTTCAGAAATTCAGTTCGGTTCGAAAATCGAGTTTGGTTCAGAAGTTCAGTTCGGTCGACCGAACTGGTCAAGTTTGTTCTGAACTCCGAACTTCCGAACCGCATTCGCCCATCCCTACGGAGCATCCACAATATGGGGGTCATCCTCCGTGACACCCTAGGAACTGCGGTACGGAGCAGTGGTGCGCACTGGCCAGCAGTACTAAAATGGCATGCAACCTCTCATTCACATAACAGCAACCCACAAGTGCGAGGAGTGCAGCTGCCGGCAGTGTGGAGAGGAACCGGGAGATGCGGGCCAGGAACCGGCAGTGGAGGGAGGACCTCGGCAGGGAGCTGCTGGATGAATCACAACGGTTAGCTGAGGTGCACTCCCAGGAGCTCGCGCTCACCAGGGAGCTCATCAGAGGGGAGGGGGAAAGGGAACGGGAGATCCTGGAGGCCATGATGGCCCAGTCCTGCACCGAGTACCTCTGGGACAGGCACCAGGTTGCCGCCCTCCAACGTGAGCAGCGGTGCACCTGACACAGGCTGGAGGGTCAGGCCACACAGCTCATGGACCTCATGGGGGAGGCGATGGAGGCCCTGCGGTGGGATCCCCAGCACAACAGGCCCCACCATGCTGCGGATGGAGGGTTGGCAGGCGACCAACACCACGGCAGCCACCCAGTGGTGCAGGTGCCCCCCCCTGCACTTCGGCCACCCGTGGTTCCCCCAGCAACATCCCTTCCTGGACCTGGTCCATGGGGTCCCCTTCCCCCACATAGGGCACCATGAACTGCTGGTGAGGCTGCCCTTCCAGCCTGCACCCCTCCCACCACTACCCCCCAGCTACAACCCCGACCCCTCAACTGGGAAGCAACATCGCCACCCCAGGACCCGGCACCCCAGGACAACCAACCACCCATGGCCGCTACCCCACCCCCTCCGTTAAGACTGCAGCACCCAAGGCCCCTGGGGGTAGGGACGCAACCCCATGGGTGGGGGTGGACTGGGAAGAGGGGGAACAGCAAAAGGCATGATCCCGGAAGGGGCCTAATGGTGCAACCCACACCAAGCACACAAAACGTGTAGCAACCACCAATGACCAAAGCACGTGTAACAGCACAGCAATGCAGTACTGAAATGTACATGGTCCATTATAGCATTGCTGGATCCGTACAAATGCTCAGTTCAGTTGGGGTTGCTCCATGGCTAGTGTTCAGCTCATGTGGGGATTAGGGGGCGCCCAGGGCATACATGGGACACCCAGTGGGCCAGGTCATGGCGTGGGAAGGAGATACGTGCACATGAGGAATGCTCACCCCATGCTTCTTTCACCTCGCAGGGACCTGCAACAGAGTCCGGTGTGGAGGAGCCCATGGAAGTAGGGATGTGCGAACAGATCACGGTTTGGAAGTTCAGTCGTTCGGTTTGGTCGCCGAGTTCGGATTTGATCGTTCGGTTCCGTCACCGAGTTCGAGTTCAGTCGTTCAGTTTGGTGGCGTTCGGTTTGGTCGTTCAGCGATCGGTTTCGGTCTAGGTATCGCATGATCCCGCGGTCACGTCGGAAACCAAAAACTGGAAATTCGAGTGCTTGTGGAGATGTGCGGCGAGAGAGTATGTGTGTTGTGGCTGGCTGGGTGCTTGGTGTGTTTTGGCTGTGTTTGTGTTGGACTGTGTGTTGGTTTGACTGTTGGTTTGGCTGGTTGGTGAGTGTTGTTTGGTGACTGTTGGCTGGAGTGCTTGTTTTGTGTGGGGGGGAGGGGAATGAAGAGGGTGATCATTAAACGCTGGGCCTGAGGGAAGGCCAAGGTGGCGGAGCCCGTGGTGGAGGAGGAAGAGGTTCCTGCCGCTGCTGCTGGACCTTCAGTGGTGGAGGAAGAGCAAGAGCCGGCGGGCACAGGAGGTGTTGCCACTCCTGCCAGGTTTGTACATTTTTTTTTTACTTTGAGGACAAGAATAATACTATCCTTTAGAGCGAGCTCACTGGCGTGTGGGTGAGTGTGTGGGTGGTGGGCAGTCAGGCACAAACAGTGGGCATCAGTGGGTGGCAGGCTGGCAGCAGATGTCTGCCACAGAGAGAGAGGGTACTGTAGTGTGGGGGGCTCTTCCAGCAGTCAGGCACAAGCACCCCCACCCAAACATGTGCCAGGCTAGCAAGGGTCTCCACTCTCCAGTTGCCATCCCTATGCACTAGGGGTGGGAATTCCCGTTCTCCCTAGATCCAATATTGCCGGTATTTGGGTGTATCGGCTTAATCCGATATTTACCTGTACCGGCATACCGAATTTTTAACATTGGCCGTGGTACCGGATTTTTTACATTGCAGCCATTGAAGTCAATAGCCGCAATGTAAAAAATCCAGTACCGCAGCCAATGTTAAAAATCTGGTATGCTGATACCGGTAAATCTGGTACCAGGGAGATCCGATACCAGTACATCCAGTATCCGGTATTCTCCCCAGTGCCCCACCCCTACTACGCACCCCCAAATAAGGGCAGGATTTGTACGTGCCAGCCAGGGTCTTTCCAGTTGCCATCCATACCGCCCCAAGGAGGGCAGGATTTGCACGTGCCAGTCAGGGTCTTTTGGATTTGCACGTGCCAGCCAGGGTCTTTTGGATTTGCACATGCCAGTCAGGGTCACCCTCGCCTGTTGCCATCCCTAGCACCCCTGTCACCGGGGGGATGGATTTTGGGGCCCTCTCTTCGTTTAGAGGCTTCCCCTCGTTTGCCCACCAGGCCAGCCGCAACCCAGTTGCCTGTGTCGCGTGGGTCCCCAAGTGATCAGAAAACCTTCACTGCAATCAGGGAGCTTTCAGAGGTCCGCACCCCTAGCCAAGTCTCCCCTTGATCTCCCAGCCCAGCCGTAACGCAGAGAACGTTCTCTGGCCACCTGTGGCTTGGAAGACTTTGCAGTGGGATTGTCTTATATGAAAAAGGTGTGCGTGTTCAGATAATTTGCTCTATTAAAGCTTATTTTAATCTTATGCATTGTGCTTTTCCATCTGGATTTGAAATGATAATTGGGATTGTTTATATCCCACCCGATCGTTCTGCGTATTATAAACCAGGTATATGGGATGAAATAACAGAGCAGGTCCGTATGGCCAGCCAGAAGTTTCCAGCTGCTTCCTTTCTCATAGGAGGGGACTTTAATGCCCGTTTAGGAAATCCGGCGCTGTTAGCCATCCCTAATTTGGAAGACTGCAGATTTGATTCCGCTACCTACCGGAATTCTAGAGATCATATAATTGGTCCAAGGAAGGCACTGTTGGATAAATTTTTAGGAGAATTGGATTTATTTCTTATAAACGGGTGTGTAGAGGGAGACAGGAGGGGGGACTTTACTTTTCACACACCCCAGGGATCTAGCGTACTAGATCTTATTCTAGTATCTCCAAGTCTTCTTTGCGCGATTCACCACTTGGTGGTGGTTCCCTTTGGGGTATCTAGCCATCTTCCACTAGTTTTACATTTTGAGGCCCCCTTAGCTAGGAAGCTCTCAGTGGTCCCCTCTATGTCCCCCTCTGGGGATGAGGATGTTTCCTCCATTATTAGAGTGAAGCGGTCAGAACGTCAGGCTGGGTTGTTGGATGCTTTTTTTCCCTCTCCTGTATCGTTGGCTTTGTGTGAGGCAATAGCAGCTCACGCTTCAGATATAGTTGACAAATACGAGGATTTAATATCCTTGTTGCTTCCCCTTATAACTAAGAGGAACTTGGAGCCCTCGAGTAGAGAGAATCAGGGCTGTTCTTTTCCATCTTGGTTTGACCTAGATTGTCGTAGGGTTCGGTCAGATCTCCGCCGGTTCTCCAGGAAACTTAGGGGAAATCCCAATCAATCCCTTAGGATTAGGGTGGTGGAACTCTGCCAAAAATATCGGAAGCTCCGGATTTCCAAGCAAAATACTTTTTTTCAAACTCAATGGGCTATGTTGAGTGTAGCAGCCAAAGCCAAGGATTCTTGCAAATCTGGTCGATTATTCGATCATCCCTAAGGGACCGTGTAACACAGGGAGGAATGAGTATAGCCCCTTCAGTGTGGCAGGATTATTATGGGTCCTTGTTTACCCGGATTGAGGAGGTGCCCTCTGCACTCTTTTTGCCACCATTGGCGGAGTTTGACCAATGGCCGCCGGTGACATCTGAAGAGGTGGTGTCTCTTATAGAGTGCTTAAAACCAGGGAAAGCTCCAGGACCTGATTATATTTCACCTGAGATCCTGAAACAAAATCCGGAATGGTGGGCTAGGGTGCTCGCACCTCTATTTACATATCTTAATGATACTGGGGCTTTTCCTGCGGCATGGAGAGAGAGTATCACTATTCCTATTTTTAAAAAGGGAGATCCCAAGTGCCCAAAGAATTATAGGCCTATTAGCCTCTTAAGCATCATTGCTAAATTGTACACACGCTTTCTACTTATGAAACTACAAAATTGGCTTGAGGAAGCCGGTATAATCGAGCCCGAACAGGCCGGATTTCAAAAAGGTCAAGCGACATCAGACCATATCTTCATTCTATCAGCCCTGATCTCCAAGTATACTACTGAACGGAGGAAATTTTTTGTCTGTTTCATCGACCTAGAGAAGGCCTTCGACTCCGTTTGTAGAGAAAGGCTATGGCTGAAGTTAAGGGATTTAGGTATTGATCGTAGATTACTTTACCTGATGATCCTTATTCACTCAGGGAACTCTCTAAGAGTCCGATATAATCCCCGGGGTGAGCTTTCCGGGTCAGTGAAAGTGCAAGTAGGGGTGCGACAGGGCTGTTTGTTGGCTCCGGCTCTTTTTAAATTGTACATAAATGACGTAGTTCAGGCTTTGTCAGACAGTAACTCCCACGCCCCTAAGATTGGGCCGCTCAGAGTTCCCCTTTTGCTCTATGCTGACGACACTGTTTTATTACCTCAGTCGCGGATAGGGCTTAAAAGACTTATGCATGCTTTTGGAATCTATTGTCAGCAAGAATTGCTAAGGATAAACTTTGATAAAACTAAGGTTTTAGTTGTCAGAGCTAATGGGACCCCGAGAAGGCATCAGTGGGCAATAGGTGGGAATATCATTGAGCAGGTGCAAAGCTATAAATATTTGGGGGTAATTTTCTCGGATCGTGTAAGTTGGAAGAATCACTTTGAGGCAGCACTTATTTCAGCAAGAAAGACCTCGTCGGCTATAACTAAGTTCTATTTTGCTCAGGGTGGTAAACTAGTTCTACCTGCTCTGCGAGTATTTCAATCTAAAGTTATAAACAAGCTTTTATATGCTTTTCCCATATGGGGGCTGAAGTATATGCTTCAACTGGAAATCATCCAGAACACTTTCCTTCGTAGTATTCTGGGTGTCCCTAGGGGAACACCCCAAGTCCTCTTAAGAGCTGAAGCTCGGGCTATCCCCCTTAGTGCCTTTGCTTGTCCCTTTTATCTATGGCCATGAGGGCCGGTCTCAGGGGGCCTTGAGGTAAGGTGGTGGAGAAGGAGGTCCTTCGGTTGGGGTTTTCTGCTGAAAGTTTAGGGACAGTAGGGCCTCAAGCTGCCAGGAGTTTGGTCAAAAGGAGGATTTTTGACCAAACTCTTCAACTGGAATCAGTGCTGTTGACACAACAGAAAGTAGCTCCCCAATACATTCCATTTAATCCTGGGGGCTCTGGAGAATATTATCTTTTCAACTGGCCAGACACAGGGAAACGAAATGCCTTCTTAAAGCTGAGGATCAATTCATTCCCTTCAGCGTTTGTGGAGGGTCGTTATAAGGGGTTATCCAGGTGTCAGAGGGTTTGCTCTTTATGTAAACTAGGTGAGATAGATACGGTTGATCATATACTGTTTCGTTGCCCTCAATTTGCTGGACCTAGGCTTTGATATTTAGGGGGTTTGGATGATCATAAGATGCAGAAAATTCTTAGCCCAGTGGACTCAGACCTGACTAGGGCAGTCGCTGGGATGGCACAGGCCATTTTGCACATTCGCAGAGCTTTGGCTCGGCAACCTGGAGTGGTAGGGTTGTCTGACCATGATAGTAAGCCGGTTCCGCCCTAAGATGGGAGTTATGAGGTTTTTCCTCCTTTGGGACTTCAGTTTACTAGGTTAGAGTGGGTCCAAAGTATAGATAGCTTCCTTGTGTTGTAGTATAAGTTATACCCCCAAATAGGGCCTACAGATGGTGGTTAGAAGTGTCTGTTTATTTACCCCTTCAAGAGTTTT
>QEPC01004435.1:3015953-3035074 GCA_003113815.1 Sphenodon punctatus | reverse complement strand
AGACTTTGCAGTGGGGTTGTCTTATATGAAAAAGGTTCGTCTAGGCTCACACCTAGATAGGAGTACCCCCAAGTGAATTCCCCAAGGCCAAATAATGACACAAGCACGCTAGGCTTGATTATAAAACATATATTGAGTACATACAAGTACAAGGCTGTTGATCAGATAGTGCAAGTCAATAAATCAAACATAAAATACACACATTCTAAATCCACTGATCTTCCCTGACTGTCCCCTTACCCTAAAGGTGCAATACAGGTCCATCAGTTGTTGTCTCGGCCTTGATGTTGAAGACCGGGTTCAAGTATTAGTTCGTAGCCAAGTCATTAGTCCATTGTTTGCAATATGCAGCAGCTCCTCTCCTGAGCTGTTAACTCGTTGAAAGACAAGATGGAAGAGAGTCAATTCTTGAAGAAGAACTTCCTTCTTCTTCCTCACAGGAGGCCTGAGGTCACTTTCTGAGTGTCCTGGCCATTGTCATTGTTATCAAGTTGGGAAGGTTACCTGGCCGTTGCTTGGCAACAAACTACCCACTTGCCATGACAAAGGGAATCTCATCCCCTACTTTGGCAACTGGTTTCAGCATTCTGCCCCAACTGAGCTTACAATCTGTTTAACCCTTCACATCACACCACACATATCCCCAAAATGTGTGTCATCTCCCCCTAAATGGGTGTGTTGCCCCCATGTCACGTCCCCCCCCTTCGAGAACATGTGAGAAGGGTTGGGTCACTTCCAATTCTGGAACATGTAAGTTTGTGTACCGTTACAGAAACCGTGAAATGGGTTAATAAACAATACACGTACCCTATCGTATACACAATAGACGTGCACTCAAATGCTGTGTGATAGAGAAACACTCCTCCCAGTTTCTCTTTATCTTGGGGCCCTATCTCCTCAGGTTGAGAGAGATCCCCTATCCCCGTGTCTAAAGGATTCCCTAAGCGTTCCAGTGGCTGTGCGAGGGAATTCCCACCTTTATCACCTCCCAGGCCTTCCATTACACTATCCAGGGAAATTTTTTTCCCTTTGTCATTCCTTAGGCCCTGCAATAAATTTTCCAGGGAATACTTTTGAGTTTTGTCATTCCTGAGGCATGCCCTCCAATTTTCAAGGGAATAATTTTCAGTGTTGTCACTCCCCAGGAGATAGGGTGTGGTTGGCACATGTTTAACCCCACAGCACTCCCACAGGCATGCCATTACCTCTGCTAGGAATTCCTTCCATTCTGGTAGGGAATTTCCTCCTTTATTATTCCATATTACTTGTGGAAGGGAATTCTTGTCATTCCCTAGACAGTCTATTACCTCTGCTAGGATATTTCCTCCACTGTCATCCCATATCTCTGATGGAAAACCTTGCTGAACAAAAATCTTTTTCAAGCCATTAGCAACCACCGTGGCCCCTGTAGAAGCTAGAGTCGTGGCCTCCAGGTATCTAGTCGCTGCCTCTACCAGGGTCAGACTAGGGTGCTTTCCCCTTGTCTTCTGCTTCAGGGGTCCCCCTGTATCTGTATCTACTCTCTCGAAAGGCTGTCCTATGATTGGGAGTGGCTGAAGAACTGCTTTTCCACCCCCCTGATTACTTGTTCTCCACAGTCAGGAGTGAATTCCACCTCCTGTTCCTGGTCTGTCTGCCTGAGCTGCTCCAAGCTGGGGTCTCCTATAACCCCTGGCTCCAAATCCTCTGAGCCTGCTAGGCTGGGGTACACCAAAACCTCCAGCTTAACCTTCTCTACTCCACCCAGGGGTACCCCATACGTTTCTGGGATCTCTACCTCCGTTCCCCCCTTGGGCTCTACTCTTTCCATTGTAGGGTTGCCCTCCTGGCCTGTCCCTAGGGTCACTATTCCCTCTCCTGCCCCCTCTCTGGGCCCTACAAATTCTATTTTGGAGCTACCCTCCAGACCTGTCCCCCAGTTCACTATTTCCCCTGCAAGCCCCTGCTTGGGTTCTACAGCCTCTATTATAGGGTTGCCGTCCTGGGCCACTAATTCCCTCGCAGCCCTTTCTCTGGGCTCCCCAATCTCAGCTCTGGGGCTAGCCTCTAGGCCCGCCCCTAGGATTACTGTATCCTTTGCTGCCTTCTCTTTAGGTTCTAGGACCTCCCCTCTAGGGCTGCCATCAAGGTCCATCCCTAGGGTCTCTGTTCCTTCTGTGCCCCCAACCTCATCCTCTGGCTGGTGGTGCTGCTCCTTTGGAGAATTACTCCTGAGCTCTGCTCCACTCTGCAGCTGGCTCTGCTGGCTAGAAGATATGAGAATGGACCCAGTGTGTCTCTCAGGGCTCTGTTCCTCGGGGACCGTCTCTTGGACCCCAGTGTCCGGTTCCCTCCCAGACTCCTGATCCTGTTCTTCCTCTGCTATGGGGTGTTGCCTGGATCTGGCCTGTTCTACCTGACAGGCCTGCCTCGCTGCCATGACTGTCTGCCACCCCCATATATCATCCCCTATTAATAGGTCCTGTTTCATTTAATCTATTACAGCTACTTCTAGGGGTCCCTTCAGCCCTTCCCATTCCAAATCTTTTTCTGCAATGGGAGCTGTCTTGTGTCCTGTCACCCCTTCTATGATGATCGTTTTAGTGGGGTGTATACACTCCACTGGTATCACCCGACTGCTGGCTACTGTCACGTCTGCCATGGAATCCCGTCATCCAATGCGGGACATCATTAATCCTTGCCTTCCTCATTTGCTTCTTTTTCTTTTCCCACACCTTATTGAATTTGTAGGAAGGCGATGTCCCCTCTGGGATTGGTTTATGTGCAGATATGCAGCGAACTCCTGCCCTTGCTGAGGTTTCTTCCCTTCCCTCTATGTCTGGGCAGTTTCTCTTTATGTGCCCTGGCTTGTCGCACTGGTAGCACTTCCCTGCCCACCCACCCACCGGGGTTTGAAATGAGTTTGGCCCTTGAGCCTGGGGATTTCTGTCCCACCTTCCCCCGGATGCTCCCCCAGGCTTGTCTTGTGGAGACCTATTGTCTCCTTCTTGTTGGGGTGTTTCCCCCTTGGCTTCCTCCCCCCTCCTGGGTTGCCTCGTGGCCTTCCCAGTTTTGTCTGGGCTGGAGTCTGTTTTATAGTCAGGGTTATACCTCTTGTTCCCCTGGGGTTTGGGTTGTTCCCCCTCCCCCTTTGGTCCCTTGGATTGGTATAATGCTCTGGTGCTGACATAATCGTCCCCAATCTCTGCTGCTTTATCTACAGCAGTCACCCTCCTCTCCAGTACACATGCCTTCACCGGCTTATCACAGACAGTCAAAAATTGGTCTAGAACCATCAGTTCACACAGTTTCTCATAATTCTGGGCATTTTTCCCCTTAACCCATTTGTGGAAGGCATCATTCGCCTTATATATATATTGTGTGTTATACCCTCAATTTTCATAGATCTAAAATGCTCTCTATGCATTTCTGGTGTCACTTCATAGCGAGCTAAAACAGCTGTTTTAAGACAATCAAAAGTGATATTACCATTTGATCCCTCTGCTGTGTTTGACCCCTCTAGTGTATTGTACACAGACAATGCTTTACCCGTCAGTCTCGAGATGATCACAGGCACCCACAAATCTGCTGGCACCTCGTTGCGTTTGCAGATCTTTTCAAATGTGGAGAAGAATTCCTCAATGCATGTCTTCTCGTCGAAGGCCTGGATTAGCTGTGCGTAGTGTTGGATGCGTTGCTCTCTCGTGGTGGTTGGGATGCTGGGTGTAGGACTCCCAGTGGGTAGTGCTGCCCTCTGTTGTATTACTAGCAATTCATGTTGTCTTTCTTTTTCTCTTTCCTCCATCCTCAGGTGCTCCCTTTCATTTTCCTGTTTCATGTGCTCCCTTTCATTTTCCTGTTTCATGCGCTCCATTTCTAGTTGGATCTGGAGTTTCTTGAGTTCCAGCCTCTCGTTGCTGGTTATTGGTGTCTCTTCCTCATTGGGGAGGGTTCCCGCATCTGGTGCTTGTAGCTGCTCATGCTCTCTGAGTTTCTGTTTCATCTGTTGTACAGTGAGGCTGGCTGTATCTATGTTCCTTGCCTCGCATTCCCTGATAAGTTCATTCCTTTTCATGTTTTTTAGGTCTTTTATTCTCTGAGCCATCTTTGCTCAGTTTTCTATTCCCGAGATGAACAAAAAAAACTTTGCGTTGCACTGAGTGATCAGGTTCAGCCCTCTGATGCCACCTGGTGGCCCTTAGTGGTCAGTGCACGTACTGCCTTCTGACTCACTTTTAAATCAACTAGTCTAGACTAGTTTCTCTCCAGCCGTTTTCACTCTCCTTATGGGGTTTCAAATGGGTTATTCCAGAGTACTGGACTGGCTCACCACTGTCACCGGGGTTTGTGGGTTTTGGGGCCCTCTCTTCGTTTAGAGGCTGCCCCTCGTTTGCCCACCAGGCCAGCCGCAACCCAGTTGCCTGTGCCCACATGGGTCCCCAAGTGATCAGAAAACCTTCACTGCAATCAGGGAGCTTTCAGAGGTCCGCACCCCTAGCTAAGCCTCCCCTTGATCTCCCAGCCCAGCCGTAATGCAGAGATTGTCTGGCCACCTGTGGCTTGGAAGACTTTGCAGTGGGATTGTCTTATATGAAAAAGGTTCATCTAGGTTCACACCTAGATAGGAGTACCCCCAAGTGAATTCCCCAAGGCCAAATAATGACAGAAGCACGCTAGGATTGATTATAAAACATATATTGAGTACATACAAGTACAAGGCTGTTGATCAGATAGTGCAAGTCAATAAATCAAACATAAAATACACGCATTCTAAATCCACTGATCTTCCCTGACTGTCCCCTTACCCTAAAGGCGCAATACAGGTCCATCAGTTGTTGTCTCGGCCTTGATGTTGAAGACCGGGTTCAAGTCTTAGTTCGTAGCCAAGTCATTAGTCCATTGTTTGCAATATGTAGCAGCTCCTCTCCTGAGCTGTTAACTCGTTGAAAGTCAAGATGGAAGAGAGTCAATTCTTGAAGAAGAACTTCCTTCTTCTTCCTCACAGGAGGCCTGAGGTCACTTCCTGAGTGTCCTGGCCATTGTCATTGTTATCAAGTTGGGAAGGTTACCTGGCCATTGCTTGGCAACAAACTACCCACTTGCCATGACAAAGGGAATCTCATCCCCCACTCTGGCAACTGGTTTCAGCATTCTGCCCCAACTGAGCTTACAATCTGTTTAACCTTTCACATCACACCACACATATCCCCAAAATGTGTGTCATCTCCCCCTGAATGGGTGTGTTGCCCCCATTTCCCCATGACAACCCCAAAGAGGGAGGACTAGAGGCATCATCATAAATGCACGATATTACTTAGGTGTTGTTTATGTGTTCCTGTTTCAGAGAGGGTGAGGAATCAGATGTCACCCCCAGCACTGGTGCCAGGCCCAGGAGGACACCGAGGCAGAGGTCGCCAGTGCCACTGCCAGCCAGCGGGCGCACAAGGTCCGATGTCTGGCGGTGATACGTGAGGTATGAGGATGGATCTGCAGAATGCAAGGTAAGGCACAGGGGCTGGATCAACAGGGAATGGATTGCTCTATGACCTGTTAGGAAGTCTCCTGCAGAGAGAGATTGGCCACCCACCCTCTTGTGGAGACAGAATGCAGGCAGGGCTTGACAGACCATTGATCTGACACAGTATGACACTTCTTATGTTCCTATCTTTTTATGTTCTTTAGGTCGGCCACAAACAGTTTCGGAGGCAGTGCGAGGGGACCACATCAGGACTGATAGCCAACAGTGAGAAGTTCCGCAGGCTGACAGTGAGGCGGCACTGGCAACTGCAGGACTCTGGCATCATGGCCATGGAGCATCATCATCGCCAGAAGAAGGGGGGGAAGGCACGGCAGAAGCAATGCCAGGTAAGCCCTTCCCCCTCCTCCAGCTCTGATGTGGAGTTCCCCAGGCCCCAGGAGTCTGCAGCAGCAAGGGCCTTTCGTGTGGAAGTTGAGAGGCCTACCCGGCAGTTTGTGGATGGCCTACGGCTGCATGCAGCCACCATGGAGAACCGCCTGGTGGAACAGTTCCAGGCGCTTGAGGTGGAGAGAAAGAAGGTGGAGGCATATGCCCAGTACGTCTCCACTGAGATGGAATGCCTGGAACTGTACCACCAGTCAGTCTCCAGGTGGCATGAACCAGTGGCAGGGGTCATGGACTTTGCCCTCCAGAATGGGTATGAAATGCCGGAACACAGGGTGCCCGCTCCTCAGTCCTGTCCTGCGCCCCCTTTGCCTTCCCCCCAAGTTCCAGGGGACAGGTCTAAAGACAAGTAGGCTAGACCCCAAAGTTTAAAGTTTATTTTCTTTGTATATATGTTTGGTTTTGGCTTTATAATGTTGTTGTTCTTACTATTTAAAAATTGTTCATAAACGTTATATTTGTTTTTACAAGCTTTGTTTGAACTTTCCAATCTTTTATCCCTCTGTGCTGAAGTTCTGGAAGATGGCAGAATCTCATACAGCTAGTCGATCCTTACCAGCAGCACCTGGCCCCTCCACATGTAGCATAGGCAAGGTATTATCCCCAAAGATGTGCCAGCAGCAGGGCCTCAATTTGCAGACAGCCCCCCAGGAGGGGCAGGGCTTGTGCCTCTGTGTGTGTGTGCCAGAGAGAAAGAGAGATAGGCTCCTTGGCAGCGGGCAGCAGGCGGCGGGTGCTGGTGGTCAGGGGGGCTTTTTTTTCAGCAGCTTCAGTAGGCATTCGCGGGTGGGTGCTGAGGAGTAGGCTGGGGGGGTGCAGGCTGGCATGCGGGCCGGACACCGGGCTTCTGGATGCAGTGGAATGGAATGACAGCCCCCAGTGACTGGAATGATGGTCCCAGAAACTCACTGATGGTTCCTGGGACGGGCGGGCATGACTGATTTAGGTTCAGTGGAATGACAGCCTATGGGAGCTCAATGATGTCCCTAGAATTAGTGCATGGTTGGGCACACTTCATTCAATCATGCGATAGGTAGGTATAGGAACGCACACAGGCAGGCACATAATACATTCAGGTTTCTTATATTCCATCTCATTCTGGTAGGTTTGCTGCTGCTGGATGTGGGCATCGGCACAGATGGAAGTTCTTCCTGGTTCTGGCAGGTGGCAGCTTGAGTTGGCCTCCCCTCCACCCCATCTCTCTGGTTCTAGCGGGAAGCCTCTCTCTCTCTCTCTCTGGCCATATAGTGCAGGTGAAAGCATGGGTGAGATTGTGTCTGTCTCTCCTTCTAGCAGTGGGGAGATTTTCTCTCTCTCTCTCTTGGCAGGAACCTGGGTGGGCAGACAGGCACCTTGGCATGAGAGGCAGGAAGGTGGGCTGATGCAGGCTTTGAGCTTGGCGGCAACCTGGGGTACAGAACCCTTGGCACAGACAGCATATAGGCCTGGGGGCCATTGGCAGCAGCAGACATTGGTTGCCAGGGTACAGAACCCTTGGCACAGACAGCATATAGGCCTGAGGGCCATTGGCAGAAGCAGCAGACAGTGGGTTGCCAGGGCAGGCAGGCAGGTGGCATGGCATGAGCAGTAGGCAGGCAGACTGAGGCAGGGTTCAAGCTTTGCAACCTGGGTGGGTGGGCAGACAGGCAGCATGGCATGAGAGGCAGTAGGGCAGGCGGGCTTGGGCAGACTTTGAGCTAAGCAACCTGGGTGGGCAGACAGGCACCTTGGCATGGGAAGCAGGAAGGCAGACTGAGGCATGCTTTGAGCTTGGTGGCAAGCTGGGTGGGCAGACAGGCAGCGTGGCATGAGAGGCAGTTGGGCAGGCAGGCTGGGACATTGGCAGCAGGGCACTCAGATAGGCTAGCAAAGACTGCAGCAAGAGAGAGAGAGCCAGTCAGTGTCACATAGGTGGGCCAAGATCGTGTAGCCATAGGCCGGCTGGAAGGCTTACAGTTTCTCAATGCCACCCTCTGTCATGAGGTCAGTCAGATAAGGCAGCTGAGGCCGTCTAGTATGAGAGAGGGGAGAAGGGGGGGGCACCAGGCATTGGGAGGGAGGGACAGTACCTCAGCAGCACAGCAGCAGTAGCTGTAGCCCAGACAGAGGAGGAGCCCCATCCCATGACTGCCCCTGGCATGGGATGGTGTGTGCCACTGCACCATTAATCCTTGTCCAGGGGCAGCTTGGGGAATCCCAGCAGCGGAAGGTTTACCTTAATGAACAGCAACTGCTCCACCAACTTGGCCCTCCGTCTCAGGCGGTGCGGGGAGCAAATGTCCCCCACCATCGAGAACACCCACTCGCTGGGGACACTGGTTGGTGGGCAGGACAGTATACACTTAGCCACTTTGGACAGGGCCGGCCATACGTTGGCCTTGTCAGCCCAGTAGGCCAAGGGATCGCTGCTAGGATCAATGCATGGCTCCTTCTCCAGGTAGGTCTCCACGGCTGATGAGGCGCCATCGTACTCGCTCTGGTAGTTCTGACTGGGCACCACCTCCACCACTACCCATAGCCACACTGCTTGTCCTATTGTTGTGGGGACCCCATGTTCCCCAGAGTGGCCTGCACATAAGCAGAGCTGCTTCTACTGTTGCTGTCAACAGGGCTGCTGCTGCTGCTGCTGACGCTGCTGCTACCACTAGGGCTGGGGGCAGGGATAGACCCACCTGGCTGAGAGGGGTGGCTGCTCCCACCATCCCCAGGGGTGTCCTGCTGCATAGCCCGCTCTGCCTGCCAGACCCTCTCCACCAGCGCATCCTTCCAGAGGGCATAGAGCAATGTTTGGCATGTCATGTTGCCCTTGACCCTGGGGTTTAGCATTCTTGCCAGGACATATTGCTCCCGCTGCAGGAGCGCGTCAAAACGCGTCTCCAGCCCTGACTTCAGCTTCCGCACCAGGTCAAGTGCCTCATCGGCCAGCTTCCTGCCCGCAGGGCCACAATCCTGCCCCCTGAGAATCTCGTCCAGCCTCCTCTGGAGACTGAACCAAAGGGGTCACCTGGCTGAGGGTGGTGGTGGAGCTGCTCACGGTCTCCGTCATGGCTAGGAACGGTCTCAGGATGAAGACCATTTGAGCCAGGAGCTCCCATTCCACCCCATTAAACCCTTCCAGTGCCCCACAGTCCATCTCCAGTTGAACCTGATGCAAGGCGACTTTCTGCTCAAGAAACCGCTCGAGCATCAGGAAGGTGGAATTCCATCATGTGGCCACATCCTGGACCAGATGGTGCCCTGGGGAGCCTTGCTCGGCCTGCTTCTCCCGGAGGAGCTCGCCGCCCTTCACGCTCCGGTTGAAGAACCCCGCCAGCTTCCTCCCCCACTTGATCAGGGAGCTAATGTTGCCTTCCCCAGTCTCCTTATCGTCCAAGCCCAGAGCGTCCCTGACCACCAGGTGAAGGGTATGTGTGGCACAAGGGATGCTGGTGAAGCCCCATCACAGACTGCCTTTCGGACATTTGCGGCATTGTCCATCACCACACACCCCTTGGTGAAGGCCGCGCCTGGCGTAACCCACTCCCTCACCATGGTGGCCATGACTAACTCTATGCTCCTGGAGGTGTGGGGGCTGTCCATGACTTGTGCCTGAAGCAGGGCCCACCTATACCCTGCTTCGGGACCCCTCCTGCCACTCCCCAAAGCTGCCTCCAGGTCCTGCCACCAGTGCGCTGTTACCGCCAGGTACGTGTGCTGGGCATTCCTGCTGGACCACAGGTCCATGGTGAAGTGGATCGTGGGCCCCGCCCCCCCCCAGCCCCTGCCAGCTTCTCCCTCACCCGCTCCTTCAAAGCCCTGTAAAGGTCTGCCACCGCAGTCCGACTGAGGATGATGCGGGATGGCAGCTTAAACTCGGGGGCCAGGAACCCAATCAGCTGCTGGAAACCCTTGTCCTCTACAATTGAGAAGGGCTGCCCATCCAGCGCAATCATTTCGGCCAACAGGCACTTGGCTTTCTCTTGAAAGCCACGCTGCCCTGCTGCCGATGTCCTTAGCAGCTGCCCCCACCCCAGCTCCTCCATGGTGGACTGATGCTGCTGGCGAAGCTCCTGCTGCTGTTCTTCCCCCCTTCTCCTGCTAGTAGAAGCAGTAGTTGGTGCAGGACACTTGCCCACTTCCCCTGCCTTCCCGCTTAGCAGCAGAGCACTGTGGCATGACTTCAGGTGCCTCGCCATTGCAGTTGTCCCAAGGTTGGCGAGCACCTGCCCACGCTTCACCAGCTTATTGCACAAAGTGCACTGCACCTCTCTGGGATCATCTGCCTGCACCAGCTTAAAATGTTCCCATACAGATTATTTCCCACCCCCCCTCCTGCCTTCTGGCCCGCCCCTGGTGACGCACTGCTGCCAGTGCTGCTGGGAGGGGCAGAACTTGGTGACATTGGTGACACAGCTCTGGGAGAAGGCTCACTCATTGCCTCAGCTCCAGACATCTCCTCTGCGGCACTAGTGTCTGACTCTGACTCACTGACGTGATCATGGTGATGTCCCGTGAAGGGGAGTACTGGGACCCTGAGGCTAGACTGCCCATGCCTGCCATGCTTCTGGCACTCTCCCTGTGCCCCCCTCTGTAGCTGCTACTGCTGCTGCTGCTGCTACTCCTCTCCCTACTGCCATTGCCAGGGGATCAGGCCCTGCCTCTAGCAGCCGGGGTGGATCCACCAGCTCTGGACTTCTGGGGATCACCTCGACAGTGGGGGACATTGGTGGCCCTGGAGGAACATCGGAAGCAGCAGCACCTGCTTCAGCACCAGCAGCAGAGACAGATGCAGCCTCGTGTCTGCAGGCCTTCCAGTGTCCTTTGTGGCAGTGGAGGAGGGCACTGCCAGGAGGCAACGTTGAGCTGCTGAAGCCTGTTGCTGTCCTAAAGCAGGTCTGCAGAGTTTGGGGCCTGGTGATGTGCTCGGGCTGCTGCCTGCTGCCACTCTGTTGGCACGGCCCCTAACCCTACCACCTCTCCCACGTGCCACATTGCCTGTCTTAAGGGCAGCAGATTGGCCTCTCCTTCCCTTCTCCATGGCTTCCAAGTCAAAGCACAGCAGCACACAAAGATCTTATATATATATATATTTTTAATTCGTTTTTTCTCTCTAATATATCTCTAATTCTCTACACTAACTCTAATTAACTATTCTAAAATCTATGTAACTAAATATTATATCTAAAGGCCTAGTCTTACAAATTCACTCTATCAAAACTGAACTAACACTATCTCTATCTCTATACTAAGCTAACTCCTATCTATCTATAGTAGCTAACAACTATATCTAATATCTATCTATCTATACAATATTACACAGGGATTGGGGTGGGGGGGACGGACACAAAGAACACTGGGAGGGGTACAAAACTAAACTGAAACCTAAATCAATCTAATAATCCTACTCTAAATAAATCCAAAAAGAGGGGAAGGGAATCAGGGATGGAATATATAGAGGGAGAGAG
This sequence comes from Sphenodon punctatus, assembly GCA_003113815.1. NCBI lineage: Eukaryota > Metazoa > Chordata > Lepidosauria > Sphenodontia > Sphenodontidae > Sphenodon > Sphenodon punctatus. The sequence continues at coordinate 3,023,728 of QEPC01004435.1, read as the reverse complement.
ACAGGATTCAATGGGGGGGGGGAAGGGGGGAGGAAGAACACAGGGAGGAGTAAAAAATAAAAATAACGCCTAAATCTATCTAATATAATCTAAATAAATGCTAATATGGAGGTAAATGGGTTGGATGGGTGAAATAGGAGGAGGATGGCAATGGATTGAGGAGAACAAACTGCTGGGAGAGGGAGCCTTCTGAAAATGTCTGTTGTCAGGATACAGTGACTAGCTCAGAAGGTGTTGGAAGGGGGGAGGGCAATGAGTTTTGTTACTTGCTGTGCCCGCCTCACCGCAAGCCCCATTGGCTCCGTGCAGCCTAGCTCGTGGCCAATCGCAGCCTGCCAAGCCAGTGGTCTGAGAAAAGGGATGGTGATTGGGCAGGCTGGCTGCTACTCCAAGCCTCTCCAACCCTGGTGCCTGGAAGTCTGCTCCTCAACTGACCCCCCCCCAACTCCCCCCGAGTCAGGAAGTGGTCAACTGGTCACTCACTGGTCACGTTTCTCCTGCCTAAACCATCCAAACACAATCCAAACCAACCGAATTATTCGGTTGTTTCAGAGTTCAGTATTGGGTTCAGTTCGTTCAGGTTCGGTCGTCCGAATGGACCGAGTTTGGTCCGAACTCTGAACTTCCAAACTGCGTTCGCACATCCCTATGTGGCAGACAGGGAGCCCGGGCCATCCGGTCGGCAATCGCTGCAATCAGCGGCAGCAAGGGCTTGCCGGCCAGCGAGCCCCGGTGGTGTGGCCAAGCGGGGACTCAGGCACCCCAGGCATTAACACCCCCCAATCCCATTTTACATATATCCCTCAAATAAACAAGTTGAACGGTTACTTCCATTTTGCATTCTCCGTCCTGGTACAGGTTGCAGGGGGGGAGGTCGGCAGGGGGGCACTTTCAGGGTGAGGTCACTGTACAGTTCCTGCCCAGCCTATGGGGCTGGGGGGCAGCCCAGCAAAGCTGCAGCCAGTTGGGGCCCCTGGAACGAGTGCACATGGATCCTGCACAGGAGGGCCGGCAAGTGGCGGCTTGCAGAACATTGAGTATCCCTAGCACCCCGCGGCTGACAGCAAGGGGAGGGCTCATGCACCTGGGCAACCCCCAGTACCCTCTAGCCCACACATGGCACAAAGGCACAGTTGCATGTAATGGGTACTACCCAGCTTTATTGATGGGGTGCACAGCATTATGGACTGGGATATGGGTCCGGCATGGCCCTGTCTTCAGCCGCCTGGGCAACAATGCAGTGGCAGAGGGCGCCCCTGTTCTCCTCGGAGATGGGCCAGAATGCCCCATGCTGGGCATGCTGGTACAGGGGCATGGGGTCTGCCCTCTATACAGATGGCGGGTTGTCCAGGGCAGCACCACTGGTCTCGCACACATCGTACAGGATGCAAGCTACCAGGACAAGGATGGGGGTGTGATCCAGGTTGAATTGGCTCCTGTTTATCAAAAGGCACCAGCGCATCTCCAGGAACCCCAAGGTATGCTCCACCATGCTGCGTGCTGACGACAGGCGCTCGTTGCACAGGCGGTGGTCAGGGTTGCGCGCCACTGGATAGCCCCTCATGAGCCACGGGCTGAGCAGGTAGGCAGGGTCCCCTATCACAACAGGGGCCATGGGAATGCCCTCTATCACGCGGTACAGATTGGGGGCAATCTCCCCGTCAAACATGCATGTGTAGAATGGGGACGCAAGCAATATTCGTGCATCATGGCTCCGCCCAGACTGGCCTGTGTACATGTCAATGAACAGGCCCCTGTGATCCACGGCGGCCTGCAGATTGATGGAGAAGGCCTGCTTCCTATTCATGTAGTCAATCTTTGCATGTGGGGGCCGTATGATGGGGATGTGGGTGCTGTCAATGGCACCAATGCAATGGGGGAACCCCAGCTCCTCGAAGCCGCGTATCACCTCCTTGGGATCGCGGAGCTGGATGACCCACTCAAGGATGAGCTCCATGATCAGGCCACACACATCATGGAGGGCCCTGTTCATGGTGGCCATCCCCACCCCAAACTGCTCCCCAACGCTCCCTCACAAATCGGGGTGGCCAGCCAACACACCGCCATGGCCACTCGCATCCTTGACAGCAGCGGGAAGTGCATGTTAGTCTCCCACCTCTGGAGATGGGGGTTCAGGAGCTCCCCTAACCAGGTCAGGAGGCAGCGGGTCATCTGGAAGTGGTCCGTCCAATCCTCATCCGTCCAGGTGACCAACATGTTCTCCCACCAGTCGGTGCGGGAACGCGTCCAGTGCTGTCGCAGGGTCGGTAGGGTCACATGGCTGCTGTAAATGTTGAGGGACCACTGGGCCAAGACAAGCTGACATTGCTGGGACACCGCTGTGCCCGACATGGCATGGTGCCGAACAGCTGTCCGCCATGCCCATCGTATGGTCGCTGCCCTCCTCAGGCTCGCTGCCCTCCTATGCTGTTCCCCCTTGAGTACGGAGCCTCGCCCTGGCAGGAGGAGCAGGGCCATCTGCTGGAGCACCATGCACAGCAGCAAGAAGGAAGCACCTAGGATTCACAGCAGCACGTCCCTGAGATGTGGGGGCTCGTCCTCCGGCAGCATGGTTGTGCGGCTCCCCACTCCTGGGTACCCTCCGATGGCGCGTGCCCTGGCCTCTAAGTGCACCTCTGTGTGGCCTCTGTCCCCGGCCCCCAATCCCCTTGTAACCCTGATCCACCTCTGTATTCTCCCAGCTCTGTGTTATCGTTCTCTGTTCGCTGCTCAACCCCATGCAACTGCCTCCACACACCACACCCAACCATCTGCATCGGGTCGCTTATGTACTGTGTAGCCCTGTGTTAGCTGGCCACTGATTGGTGCCTGACAAGGGCTGTGCTGGCGCCGCCACCGGGTGCCCGGCTCAGCTGATCATCCCCCAGGTTGTGCCGGCTGCCTGGCCGCCGGAGGGGGATGGGATCATGCGCACCCTGGGGTACCTCTGCAGCCACACCTGCTTGACATTCATTCCTGTCATGGGCTGCCTTTGGATGCTGCAGCTGTGCTTGGTGGGGATACTGTGCCTAGCTTGGCTGCTTGGCCTGGCGCTTTGCCCAGCCATGGCCTTGCTCATCTGTCATCACCTGTGATGGATCCCATCAGTCTGGTGTATGGGTTGTGGAGTCCCGGCCCCAGCAGGCCAGCCTATCTCAGGCATGCAAGGTTGCTTGTGGGCGAGGGGAGGCTCTTACCCCGTGCTCATCGCAGTCACCGCAGCCCTCCGTCTCACGCTTGTTGCTTCTCTGGAGCGGGCCTCACAGCTGTCATGGCTGGTCATTGTGCAGGGCCCTCAGGCGGGGATGGAGACAGGGAGGGGTGGTCACCCTGGGTGGACATGCTGTTGGGGGCCCTATGGCTGAGCCCCGACTGGTGGGGCGATTCCCTGTCAGTGGCAGATGTCGGCTCCTGTCGCGGTACATGTGGGCGATGGGGCATCAGGTTGGGGCCCCAGTATGCCAGAGGCTTGCCCTTGAGCTCAGTTTCACCCTCCTGCAGCAACCGCCTTGGGGGCACCCACCCACCATTGTCATGCCGTGGACTGCTGAGGAGATCATGGCTGCTCGACTGCTGACTGCGTGACCTGGGTATGGCCTCGCCTTGCAGTCCAGGGGGTCCCCCTGTTGCTGCCCTGTACACCTGCAACCTCTGTGTGCCCGCAGCATCCCATGCACGCCCTCTGATGTGGGGGCCCTCCTGTGGGACTTGGGCTTGCTGTCCCTCGATGTTGGTGGTCCTCTCCTGACTGGGGACCCTACCGCTGTGGAGTTTGCCGCCCTTCAGTTGGTTAGGGACCTACCAGCTGTATGTGATGCAGCCGCCACTGCCAATCAACTCCTTCCCCGCTTCCTAGTGGATGCTCATATGCGCTCCTGGGGCTTCCGACGGGGCCTGTTCGCCTGAGAGGGTTTCGCGCAGGGGACTCCATCCCGGGAGTGCTCACCGGACCTGCCATGAGCTGTGCTGCACCACCACCCAGTCCCTACCACTGTGGAGGAATTTTTATAATAAGACTCTTATGGATATAGAACCATGCAGAACCAGAGTGAGCAAGGTAGCACAAGATGGAAAACAGTTGGATGCTGGGTAAAAGAAAGAACCATCCTCTGCTGAAATTTCCTTTAGCTTGCTTGATAGGATATAATTATTTTGGTAGCTTAGGATGTTTGCAGGACATAGTTTGAGAAGCAGCTCTCCCTGTACTTTTCCTTGATAGATAAGATATAACGGCCTTGCAGCTGTGTTGGGCTAATAGAATTGTTTAGACTTCTTAGGTTAGCCATATTGTTTTGAGAACATACTTGCTGACTATGTAAACAATTACTGTAACCTTTCACTTTGTATGACTTTATTTTTGATTGACACCTTGTATCTATTTGCTTGAACCGGTATCTATAAAATACCTATGTAATTTCTGCTCTGGCAGACCAGCCTGGAGATTTGCATGTCTCAGGTCTGTTCTCTCTCATTTGCACTTTGAGATCAATAAAGAACTCTGACAGATTTTCACCAGCAGCTTGTGAGTATGGAATTTTCTTCTACAATTTGGCGACCATTAAGGGACAGGCTCTGAGCCCGGCAGTGTCCAGGGGGGTTGCGGGTCGCTTCCTTCCCACCTCCAGGCACCAGATAAGGTTAGGGGCCTTTTGAAACCCCTGTGGAGGTGTAGGGAGGGAGGCTGACCGTGGACTCTGGGGCCAGACCATTTGAGGCAGACGCCTGTCGAACCATTTTAAGCTGTGTGGTTAAAACTGTCAGACATTCTTTTTAGTGTAAATAGTAAATAAGTAACATAGCTACGGAATAGAAGACTAGTCAGAAAGGAAAGTGTTAAGTGGATCCACAGAACTCTGCTGAGTGGGAGTTCTAGACACATATGCAAAATCCGTGGGGGTTGGGAATCCTGCCGGGAGAGGGGATTTCTAAATGCATATATTCAAGTCCTTCTGAGGGAAGGCTAAAAAGAAGAGTTAATTTATGAATGTGATTGATTTCCCTGTTTGTGTATGTTAACGCTAACTGAATCTGGGTCAAAACTGAATGTCGCATTGCAAGGCTCCTTGAATTGGGAAGCTGCCCTGAATGGGACTAATTACCTGCCCGAAGGGGTTGGTTAATTTTGCGGACGTGCACTTTTGGTGGAGTCCGGTGATTTGGGGGCGCGGGTGTAACTATTCCCCTCTCCCAGTTTAAACAATTGGGAGATTAACTGAAGTGCTTGGGGGAGTGAAAGAGTTAATAGTTGAAGTGAGTGTGTGGAAAGGAATTTGCTGAAATTTCTGTGTGTATTCCCCAGTGATAGAGTGCTTGGAGGTTTTCCCTGTGTTATTTGAGCCAGTGGCTGTTGGGAGTGACTGAAGTATGTTTTATGAGTGCTGATTGCAGTGAATTGTGTTGAGAGAGACACACACACACACGACTCTCAGAGTTATTTTTTTTAAGTTTCTTTGTGTGAAATCCTTTGCGTGTGTGAAGGATGGGGACTGGACAGTCTAAACAGCTTTCCACCCCACCGAAAGGAAGTCCTGCTTGGTTTATGAGTACACTTGTAGATTTTTGGAAGTATGGAACAAGTGTACTCAGGACTCCCTTGAATTTCAATTTCCTCTGATTGGCTCCTATGACCTGGAGAAAATTGAGCATCTCCATGGAGCTTTGAAATCAAAAGGCTGTAAAGTGTCTCTAACTCAGTGGGAGGCATTTTATGATTGGCACACTGAAGCTTCTAAAAGGAAGCAAGAATCGAAGATTAGATCTTTCCTGGACATCCAGGAAAAATTAAAAACTCAATTGGCTAAATACAAAACCAAACATAGAACTGAGACTATGCGCACAACTAGAGCCCCAGTTGCTGACTCGGGGTGCGTGCCCAGTGCCCCGCCTCCTGAATCTGTGGTTTCTTTGTATCCTCAAATTAAAGCATCTGAGGACACAGACAAAGAAACATCTGAAGATTTATTAGACTTTTGCAGCCCTGCATTCTTACCACCAGATCCTAACGATGCGGGAGCTCAGAATGCTCAAGTGCAGGCAGTTTCCGTCCCTGAAAGCATGGTCGGCAGAGCCAATGCATCCGGGTCTGCACTTGGAGTGAGTTCAGCTGCGTCGGCTCCTTTGCAGGTGGAGGCTGGCACTTCACAAAGTTCGGATGCAGTGAGTTCTACTATGAGCTCAGCTGATTCTGGTCCTGTTGCCAGCCGAACCCGACTTGTCCAAGAGAGAGAAGTTATTGCCCCGCTCCGGCTGATCCCGGGGGGAGCTACTGGAGACTTAGTACAAGTTCATGTTCCTTGGTCACTCACTGAACTTAGAAAGTTGGTGAACGAATTTTCTAACATTAGAGAGGAACCACAAGCGTTCAAAGACGAACTCCAAACTATCATAAAATGTTATGACCCTAATTGGACTGATTTGAGTCAGTTGCTGAAGGCTGCTTTCCCTCTTGAGCTGCGCCACAGATTATTTGCTGCAAGTAATTGGCCAGCAAGGGCGCCGACAGCTCAGGAGCTGAAAGCAGCCCATGCTTCACTGTAGAAAGCTATTTTAGAGGTTTGCCCCCCAAGACGAACTAGTGGTCCTGTCTTGGGCTGCATTAGTTTTAACTGGCCAACATTGTAAATAACTTTGTTTCAAATTCCACCGGTGTGTAGAACAATTAAATAACAAGTTTTAAGAACCTCCAGTAACGTGGATTCAGAGAAAAGCATGCTCTTATCTTGGCCTGGTCAGAGAACAGTGCTGAGAGGGAAAGAGGACAACGGAATAGTAAAAAAGTAATTTATAGCACCATTATTGTGGCCAACTGGAATGTTGCAGTGCTGAGAACAGCAGATGTCCGGTTCAATGTGGCCTATTGAACCGAACATTTCACTCTTCCACCTCTTTCTCTTGCTCAAGTTAAAAGTTTCTGTCCAAGCACCTTTTTCTTTATTTTGGAGCAGCTTGAGAAGCTGTAATTCCTTTCATTTTTGTAGAGGGTTAAGTTGGTTTTTTGTTATTATAATTGTGTGTTATAGTTTGCTAAGAATTTATAGTTAATGATTTATAGTAAAGTGAGTACAGTAGATTTAGAACTGCCAAATATGTGAATGTTAATGTGCATCTGCCTACAAGTTTTCAGTGCAAAGAAGGATATTGGTCCAGAACAGATGCTGGAACCCCTGTGTTGTCCTGAAACTCTTGGAGGTGCCTGTTTACTGAATTGCTCAACATTTAGGTTTATCAATTATGTTGTGTGCTCCATTTTCCTGTGACTTTTGTACTTTTCAGTACTCCTATAGGTTAATGTGAATTGAAGTGTGTTTTTTTGCTGATGGCATGACTGTTGACTATGTAGAGTGTGTTGGATGGTTGTGAGTTATGTTAAAAAAAAAAAAAAGGAAGGTAATGTTAAGCAAACCAGGAGAATATTTTAATCCTGAATTATTCCGTTCCATCAGTGCACGGGTGGAGAGGAATAAAGTGCTCCTATATAATTGCCTTCCTGTATGTTTGTTGGTGTGATGTATGTTGTGTACTATGTATGCTACTATACAGAAGTATTCCATGTGCCAAAAGGTGAAAGCACATGAATTGAAGGAATGCTGGCCTGGCTTTTACACAGTTGGATCTGACAGACAGCTGCTGTCATTTTGAACTGTGTACCTATCTCTCATATTAATTACACAGTCCAGGCCTGATACACAGGCCCTAGATGGAGCCTGAACAAATTTAAATCAGTTGGGTTTTAATCCTGCAAATTCAGAAAGAATTAAGTAGCCAAACTTGAATGC
>QEPC01004435.1:2998831-3012023 GCA_003113815.1 Sphenodon punctatus | reverse complement strand
ACAAATTCTTCCCCTTTGCTGGGATGGCTCTCTGCCTCATTGTAGCTGCTCTGCACCCCCAGTTCTCTCTATGCAGCGATCACAAAGGAAAGAGGGAGGATCTGTCCATCCTTCTAACAGAGACAGCACTGAACAACCAACCCTTCACCAGCTGAATGGACCCCCTCAGAGCAGGCTGCCCCCTGCCTGCTCCCCCCCACCCAGACTGTAGATCCAACCTGCATGGAGTGTCATTTTGTTAGAAAATTCCCCCACTGCATCTTTCTAGGCTTGGACACTCTCCCATTTGTGAGAATGGAAGGAGTCCCTCAAAGAAGAACTTTGTTTACAAGGCAGCAACATTTGCTGCAAAGGAGGGGACGAGGGGGGGACTCTTCCCCCACCTATGTAGCAGCGCTGCGGGGCTACAACTGAGCTGTTTAAAAAGGTGGTGTTGGTGGTGCAAGAGAGACTCCTCTGGGACTCGGGAGCAGGGCTTCTGGCTCCCACGGATGCCGCATATGCCTGGGGCCAGCCCTGATCGTTGCTGGCCCCCTCCCAGGACAGGGCATGGGCGCAGATGTGCCCCCCACCCCGCGCCACGGTGGCTATGCCCCTGCAGCGGACTCTGAAGCAGGTAGTCAGAGTCACCCTAAGTTCATTCATTCAATGATCTATTATTTAGCATCACAGTGCATCAGGGACTCGCGCTCAGTGGCGGAAGGCGGCATAAAACCGCTTGTGTTCACAAACTGCAGACATGCCACATCTGCAGATGCTGGAAGCAGTTAATGTGGAATCACGGAACTATCGAGGGGAAGTTGGCGGCAAGACACATTAAGTGCCAAGTTCTCGGAATGGAATGGTGGCGTGGTAACAGCTGCTGCCACTTCAGTCCTATTCTCCAGGCAGTATTTGCATTTAGCCTGGGCTGTGACCTGGGGACGTTCCCAAGTCACAGCCTGGGTTATGCACCAACACTGCCTGGGGAACAACCCAGACTAACATCTGGAATTGCTTTCTGACGTGACGGTAGCCTGCAATTCCATGCAGGTCAAAGCATGGAAATGTGGGCTGTCGTCACATCTGAAAACACCCACACTCTCTGGCTATGATCCACAAAGCACTTACTCCAGAGTAATCCCATTGAAGCCCATAGAAAGCGGGGACAAATCAGGAAAGGTGTGGAAGGTGGCTTAGCGCTGCCCCTTTCTTGATGTGGCTCTGCCTCTGTGGAGTACCATGATGTCATAGCACTGCATGGAGGTGGTACTACTTTGTTACAAATTAGGCCTGGTCACAGAGGAGTCCAGTTGTGGTGGGATCAGTTTGGGTCAGACCCAGCACAGGCTTGATTTTGGAGCCCATATAAAGCTCTACTTATTGCCTCCTCTCTCCCTGGATGACAGCAGGGGTCAATTGAGGACATGGGGGTGAGGTGGTCACGCAGGTAGATGGGGCTCAGGCCTTATAGGGCTTTAAAGGTTATAACTAACACCTTGAAGCCAACCGGGTAGACTATAAGCATCCAGTACAAAGAACAGAGCACTGGTGTTATGTGCTCCCTGCGGCCTGTCCCCGTAAGGAGGTGGGCCGCTGCATTCTGCACCAGTTGAAGTCTCTGGATTGTTACCAAGGGTAACCCCACATAGAGCGCGTTGCAGTAGTCAAGCTGTGAGGTGATAAATGCATGTATGATGGTTACAAGATCGGGGCCTGAGATATATAGTCGGAGACGATGGACCAGATGTAACTTACTAAAGGCACTCCTTGCCATAGCCACCACCTGGACATCCAGGCAGAGCTGTGAATTGAGGAGAACCCCAAGACTCCAAACTTGAGGGACCAGAGTTGGACGCACCCCATCAATGATGGGAGCCTCCACACCCTCTCCCTTACCCACCAGCATTACCTCAGTCTTGTAGGGATTCAGCTTGAGGCGATTTGCCCTCACCCAATCCCCCATCACAGCCAGGCACCGGGTAAACACAGAGACTGCAGGGCCTGGGTCGGATGAAAAGGATAGGTATAGCTAGGTGTCATCAGCATATTGATGAGGCAAGGGAACCAAAGGCTTGGGCAACAACAGGGTAAAGGAGGAGCAGAGATGGGCAATGAAGTTGCTACCACAGAAGCCAGTGACTACCTCCATTGCTAATGTCAGTTTCAATTCCTATCTTACAGCAACCAAAGCAGGAACTTCCTCTGGGCAACTGGGTCTGCTAACACCACAAAGCGCTCTCCTCTCCTTCTCTTGTGCATGCAAAACTTGAGAAATACCATTTTAACCCTAGCCCCGGAGATGATGCTTGAAAATCTTGAGACACAAGATGAAACCCTGAGTGGTGGTAACCTCAGAGAACAAAAGCAAAATCCCTATGAGAGAGAAGTGTGTGTTTGTGTCTCCTCTTTGACAGTGTGCACTGGACTGGGCCCAAAATGGCTGCCGTTCCCTGATGACAGCAAAGTCTGTTGAAGGTTGCAAGGTGCCATAGAGAAATTCCTGTTATCACATACACTACATGCTGTGCTTACTTTATCCCTCCTCACCAGCCTNACAAATTCTTCCCCTTTGCTGGGATGGCTCTCTGCCTCATTGTAGCTGCTCTGCACCCCCAGTTCTCTCTATGCAGCGATCACAAAGGAAAGAGGGAGGATCTGTCCATCCTTCTAACAGAGACAGCACTGAACAACCAACCCTTCACCAGCTGAATGGACCCCCTCAGAGCAGGCTGCCCCCTGCCTGCTCCCCCCCACCCAGACTGTAGATCCAACCTGCATGGAGTGTCATTTTGTTAGAAAATTCCCCCACTGCATCTTTCTAGGCTTGGACACTCTCCCATTTGTGAGAATGGAAGGAGTCCCTCAAAGAAGAACTTTGTTTACAAGGCAGCAACATTTGCTGCAAAGGAGGGGACGAGGGGGGGACTCTTCCCCCACCTATGTAGCAGCGCTGCGGGGCTACAACTGAGCTGTTTAAAAAGGTGGTGTTGGTGGTGCAAGAGAGACTCCTCTGGGACTCGGGAGCAGGGCTTCTGGCTCCCACGGATGCCGCATATGCCTGGGGCCAGCCCTGATCGTTGCTGGCCCCCTCCCAGGACAGGGCATGGGCGCAGATGTGCCCCCCACCCCGCGCCACGGTGGCTATGCCCCTGCAGCGGACTCTGAAGCAGGTAGTCAGAGTCACCCTAAGTTCATTCATTCAATGATCTATTATTTAGCATCACAGTGCATCAGGGACTCGCGCTCAGTGGCGGAAGGCGGCATAAAACCGCTTGTGTTCACAAACTGCAGACATGCCACATCTGCAGATGCTGGAAGCAGTTAATGTGGAATCACGGAACTATCGAGGGGAAGTTGGCGGCAAGACACATTAAGTGCCAAGTTCTCGGAATGGAATGGTGGCGTGGTAACAGCTGCTGCCACTTCAGTCCTATTCTCCAGGCAGTATTTGCATTTAGCCTGGGCTGTGACCTGGGGACGTTCCCAAGTCACAGCCTGGGTTATGCACCAACACTGCCTGGGGAACAACCCAGACTAACATCTGGAATTGCTTTCTGACGTGACGGTAGCCTGCAATTCCATGCAGGTCAAAGCATGGAAATGTGGGCTGTCGTCACATCTGAAAACACCCACACTCTCTGGCTATGATCCACAAAGCACTTACTCCAGAGTAATCCCATTGAAGCCCATAGAAAGCGGGGACAAATCAGGAAAGGTGTGGAAGGTGGCTTAGCGCTGCCCCTTTCTTGATGTGGCTCTGCCTCTGTGGAGTACCATGATGTCATAGCACTGCATGGAGGTGGTACTACTTTGTTACAAATTAGGCCTGGTCACAGAGGAGTCCAGCTGTGGTGGGATCAGTTTGGGTCAGACCCAGCACAGGCTTGATTTTGGAGCCCATATAAAGCTCTACTTCTTGCCTCCTCTCTCCCTGGATGACAGCAGGGGTCAATTGAGGACATGGGGGTGAGGTGGTCACGCAGGTAGATGGGGCTCAGGCCTTATAGGGCTTTAAAGGTTATAACTAACACCTTGAAGCCAACCGGGTAGACTATAAGCATCCAGTACAAAGAACAGAGCACTGGTGTTATGTGCTCCCTGCGGCCTGTCCCCGTAAGGAGGTGGGCCGCTGCATTCTGCACCAGTTGAAGTCTCTGGATTGTTACCAAGGGTAACCCCACAGAGAGCGCGTTGCAGTAGTCAAGCTGTGAGGTGATAAATGCATGTATGATGGTTACAAGATCGGGGCCTGAGATATATAGTCGGAGACGATGGACCAGATGTAACTTACTAAAGGCACTCCTTGCCATAGCCACCACCTGGACATCCAGGCAGAGCTGTGAATTGAGGAGAACCCCAAGACTCCAAACTTGAGGGACCAGAGTTGGACGCACCCCATCAATGATGGGAGCCTCCACACCCTCTCCCTTACCCACCAGCATTACCTCAGTCTTGTAGGGATTCAGCTTGAGGCGATTTGCCCTCACCCAATCCCCCATCACAGCCAGGCACCGGGTAAACACAGAGACTGCAGGGCCTGGGTCGGATGAAAAGGATAGGTATAGCTGGGTGTCATCAGCATATTGATGAGGCAAGGGAACCAAAGGCTTGGGCAACAACAGGGTAAAGGAGGAGCAGAGATGGGCAATTAAGTTGCTACCACAGAAGCCAGTGACTACCTCCATTGCTAATGTCAGTTTCAATTCCTATCTTACAGCAACCAAAGCAGGAACTTCCTCTGGGCAACTGGGTCTGCTAACACCACAAAGCGCTCTCCTCTCCTTCTCTTGTGCATGCAAAACTTGAGAAATACCATTTTAACCCTAGCCCCGGAGATGATGCTTGAAAATCTTGAGACACAAGATGAAACCCTGAGTGGTGGTAACCTCAGAGAACAAAAGCAAAATCCCTATGAGAGAGAAGTGTGTGTTTGTGTCTCCTCTTTGACAGTGTGCACTGGACTGGGCCCAAAATGGCTGCCGTTCCCTGATGACAGCAAAGTCTGTTGAAGGTTGCAAGGTGCCGTAGAGAAATTCCTGTTATCACATACACTACATGCTGTGCTTACTTTATCCCTCCTCACCAGCCTCCTCACTCCAGATTTATTTGCCCCCATTTCAAGGCCTTGCTACTAGGGAGGCCATCCCACTTTCTCTCCATTATTATGTTGTCTTGGCTTGCCCTAAGGACACACAGAGAGAAACAAAAGAGGGACCTGATGCCAGGATCTTACTGATAGCTAGGAGGGGAGGACTTGCTTGGTATTGGAGAGGTCCAGCTATACCAGATACAAATCAGTATTTCGCCTGCCTGTCCAACTGATGAAAGAGCCACCAAAATGAGGATTAATGAGTCTCTGAATCTTTGGCCCTTTTCACATGGACCACGGCTGCATGGGGGCGAGTGTGCGCCACAGTCCGTGTGTAGTGGGTGAGGGGAGGATTCAGATGGGGCGCACACCCATCCCCATGCACGAAGGCACCTCTTTTTTTCCCTGTTGCCTCTGTGCATGGGGATGAGTATGTGCAGGAATGCGCACCCCACCCCCAGGTTTCACATGGGTGGCACCCACGCTAGAACACCTTGTTCAGAAAAGAGTAACCAAAGAGGCACCTCCTCCCCTCATCCTCTGCTGTATTTTTCCACTAGCTCTTCTGCCATGTTCTTAAATTAAAAGAGAGAGCTACCAAGCGAACCCTCTTCTCATCTTATTCACACGCCACAGCTAATAAACACCCCAAGAGACATTTCCTTTGTCACACTACAAAAGGCTTCCTCCGCACTCTCATTTTTGGCCTCAGAAGCCCTTTGTCCCTGGGATGGAGACTGCAGAAGGCAGGGGTTCAGCATTGCCTTGGAGTTGTATCAACCTGTAGATAGGAGCAAGAGGCATAGGAAGGAGTGTGTGGGATCTGAAAGGGGACAGCAGAGGAGAAAAGAAATAAGAGAAGGTTGTTTGTTGCCCTGCTGGGGTTCTGCTCCATTTGATGCCTCTTGATTCTACTTGTTTCTATTATTTACCTCAGAGCTCAATGAAAAGCTTCAGAATGAGAGAGAGAGAATGAGTGGTGTTTACTGGCCTATTTGTATTTGTGTTGCCATGGCAACAGACTACCTTCCCTCCTCCCCTTGCATGTGCATGTGCGCACACACACACACAAAACTGAAGCCCTATAGCGGCCTCTTTCTCTGCTTCCTTTGTCTCTTAATTTCCATTTGAAAGGCAGGTTCCCCAGGCCTCCAGGCTTTGCTTCCTCCTAACAAGCAATAACGGGCTTGCTGCTTTTAGTGTCAGGCCCGGTGGTTGAACACTGATTGGTATAAAACTAGAGGGGAAAGCAGCGGTTACGAGATGTAGCTCTTATTTGTTTTCCTGTTGTTGTGCCATCCCCCCCCCCATCAGCATTAGACCAATCGCAGAGTTTACTGGCTACTGCAGAACACAGGAAACTAGGTGACTGCTGGGATCTTGGAAACCATCTTCATATCCTCCAATTGTTATCTTGTACCTGGCACCCAGCATTGTTTGGTTTGTACTAAACTTACGAGACAATGGCAATCATTTACACCTCATTAATCCAGCTGGAGAAAGAACCAGGAAGGAAACTGAAACTGAAATGGAGATTGGAGGCCCTGACTCATTCATGGTGGGAGACAGGACTGGGGCACCTTTTCTCACTTTAGCAAGCTTTGGATAAGCAGGGCTATCAAAGGACAAAGAAGGATAACATCCAGGCAGGAGGGAGCTGAAAACTAAAAGGTAGGAAGGTAAGGTTGTGTTTGTGAGGGGTGATTCTTTAGCTGCTGAAAGAGACACTTGCTGGTTCCACCTGGGATGCGCCATGTGTCTTTAAAACTAAAACTTTATAGTCAAGCCACCCATTTGAGAATTATGACTTTTTAGTAGACTGAGTTTTAACTTGAACCATCAGTCCTGTATATACAAATACGTGTGTTTTTTCAGACAAGCGCCTCCCTATGCATTACCCACTGGTTACCCATGGCAACCAGTGGGTAATGGTGGGGAGGCACTTGTCTGAAAACACCCCAAGAGCCTTTTTTCCATCTCAGGCTGTTAGTAGGCTATTACAAATATTCATAGGGGAGGAACTACATTGTAGGTGGACACATCCCTGTAGCCCTCCCCATTTTTACCTGGCTACCCCTGAAAGCCCTGATTCCTCTATATTAACGGGAGCGTTCCAGCTGACCCAGAAAAATCAGGGCTTCCCTTGGGGACTCTGAGTCAAAATCCCAGACTGTCTGGGCAAAACGGGGAGAGGTGGAAACCCTAGCAGTGACTGTATCTTTCAGCTGCCTCCTTCAAGATTAGATGAGGGCAAATGAGTCCTTACAGACTATGGCTAGGACCTGGGGGAGCCGGCAATGGCTAAGGGCACTGGACTCTGCTCTCCCCTCCTTGTTTTGAAGGAAATAAAATGAGGAATCTATGTATCCCCCTAGATGAAACACCCAGGGCAATGGACCCCTTTCTCTTCCTCTTCCCTCCTCCCCGATCTCTCTTGTAAGGCCCACAACCCTGTGAGGAAAGAATAGTATCCCCATTTCAAAGCTGAAGAATTGAGGCTTATGACAGAGAAGAGTCTGAGTTATTTGACCATTGTGGGCCAGAGCATAGAACGTAGGCCCTTTTCGAACGGGTGCAGGGGGATTATGGGTGTGCGTGCCGGTGCGGGGCAGCATTACATGGGCATACACCCATCTCCATGCACGGGGCAACTGCCGTTTTGCTGGTTGCTCCAGTGAAGTTACAGAAGAGTTGTGGACTCACTAAGGGCCTTGAGTAAGACTCCATTGTCAGTTCCCCATGTGTAAAATGAGAATAGTATTATTATATTATCATTTCTATAGCACTTGCAGTGTTTAAAGTGCTTGTCAAGTCTTTATCTTGTTCACCTCACAATAAACCTGAGATAGTTCATTATTGTTCCTATTTTACAGATGGGGAACTGAGGCTGGAAGAGAGTGACTTTCCCAAGGCCACTCACTGAGTTCATGGCTGTAGGATTTGGCTGGATTTGAACCCTGATCTTCCAGGTCCAAATCCACCAGGCTACACTGGCTTTATTCAGGAGTGGTGTGGAGATTATGACTGATCTGACTATAATACCATGGTGAGAGCCAAAGAAATACCTGTAGAGCAACAGTTCTCAAACTTTTGCCCATGTGAACCTGCTTTGACACTTCAGTATAATCCCTTCCCATGACTGAGACAAGAAGGCAGCCATGCAAATCCTGTCTAATATCAGTCAGGATCATGATCTCATTGGCAGATGTTGCAGCCCTACGTGGGGTTCATTCTGACCACAGTTTGAAACACGCCCCCCCCCCACACCCCCTGTAGAAGACAGAGCATGTGCCACACACATCCTGGATGCTGAATGCCATTGGCATCAATCAGTGTTTTTAGAGACATAGGCTACCCCGGTGCTGGTCACTTCACCCCTGGGAGGCCCATCCATCCACAAACACCCTGCCAGATGTGCCGGTAGTGCCCTGGCATGTTCCGGAACACTGGGGCAGCCCTGCCAACAGTGCTCCGGAACATCCCAGAGTGGCCATGGCAGAGCAGGCCTACCAAACCCAGGCCCAAAGTAAAGCAGCGGTCCATCTAATGCACAGACCCTGCAGCTCCACTTCCAGCCAGCCATTGCCCCGGGCAACACCATAGCATTGCAGATGTTTTAGCCTGCAACTCTAGGGGGCGGTGGGTGCCATGCAGGCAGACCATGGGCCGGGGAAACCTCTTGATCAGTCTAAAATGGAACATGGTGGGGTTGGGAGCAGGCGGATGTGGAGATACACCCGCCCCACCAGAGCAGCTCCGGGGTGGGCAGCCCTGTGTCTATCTGAAAACACCCAATGTCACAGTGGGAAGTGTTGAATCTGCCTCTTAATTAGGAGCATAAATGGATCTAAGCATTTTTTTAAAGTCAGGCCTCAACTGTGAGTGCTGAACGGTTGGAAATCTGGCCCTGGGTCTACGTGACTTACCCACTGACAAAACCAGCAATTGAAGCCAGATCTCCTGAGGCCTACTGGAGAGCGTGCACTGCTAGATGACCCTTCCCACAACAGACAGAAGAAGATGCATAGCCCAATATATGGGTCCGTGTGGCCTGAAAGCTTGCACACTTCCACCAAGAGAAGTGGGTCCAATAAAAGAAATCATCTGAACTACTTTCTTTTCATCTCTGTAAGTGAGCCAAAGGGAAGGTGATTTCTTTAATAGTATGGATTCAAATTCTGAGACCACCCCTTAATGGTACCTGATTCAGGATGGCCCATTCTGTCCTTTTTGCCGCACTGGGAGCTCCAACAAAGGAACTTCCCTGTGTCACAAATCAAATAGCTACAAAGGAACTTTGGAGTGGAATTGAACTTCATAGTCCTTGTTCCTCCAATTCCGAGGATTGCAAACAAATGTAACCCTTATCTGTTGGCCAGAACCTGTTGGGGAGAAGCGTGTTGTGTATGTGTAGAAAAGCCCCTGGCTGGGACCATGCAATGCATTTGAGAGAAACAGGGGCACTCAGTCCTGACTGGCTCAGGAGCCACATGAGCAAAGGTACAACTCGACCAGGCTGCACAGACCAGGTTCAGCTAGGGACAGACTGCAACTCCCCATGTTGATCAGCTGTTAGCGCTAAGCAGATGATGGGCATCAGAACAGCACTCTGACCCTCATGTCACCAGTGTCTTCATCTCCACCTTTTTCAAGCTGGGTGGATCTAACTGGGAAGAACCACAGGTCCAGTTTTGAAGAGACAGTGGTAGCCTGGGGCCACAGTGTAAGTATGGCTGCCTTACAAGGATGCACAATGTGTATATCATACAGCATCCACAGGGTTAATGTTGTGGCGAGAGGTGATTAAAAAACTGCTCTCTCTTTCTCTGTCTCTCTCTCTGCATGAGCTGGATATGTCTGGCAGATACAGCGATTCTCTTCCTTCCCAGCAGAGAACATCAGCAATGATCCCCCCAGCCTCGCTCCTCTCTGACCCTGCAGCTGCTGTCTTCTAAAGCGAAACAGATCTCTCATTAATTATCACCCATGGTTTCGGCTATAGTTACCCCTAGCCTCAGTAATCCCATTAGCCCTTCTTTCCTGGCTGCCTCCATGGCCTCTTATCAGAGGCTTTTCAGAAACCTGGATCAGGGCTGGCGTCCCCATCCGCATCTCGGGAAAAGCCATGAAGCGAGCATGCTGTGCTCCTATTTTGCTGCTGCTGCTGCTTTTCTTTTTTTTTAAATGGAATCTCTGCTGAATCTGCTAATTAAGTTCTTCGCCTGCAACTAATATTCAGCTTTTAATTCCTCCCTGAAATGCTCCCTCCAGCAGTCACAGAGGTTATGTTCACTGGCATCCTGCCATGGCTCCTTCAGAGAAAAAAGAAGAGCCCATTCTAATCATGGGGATGACTCATCCTCTACCAGCCCTTGCCACTGCTTTCCCAGCGCTCCAGGAGGCAAACGCTGAGCATCCCTTGTTTCCCCGTGACTTCAGGAAATGCAGAGAACCTTCAGTCCCTCTCTTGATTGGGCCTCAAGAAAAGATGTCAAACAGGGCCCGAGCCTTCCCTCAATGATGTAAACTGCAACTAAGGAGAGAAAGGGAGAATATATAGGGAGCTAATGAAAACGTGAAGATTCAGACTAGGGTTATCTAAATCCCAGACTAACACCATAAGCCCTAGAGATGGTCACGTTTGAGACCCTGTTAGGAGAGAGTGGGAGTTCTACACCCTGCCCTTGTGAAATCTGCAAGGCCAGCCCTGACTGTAGGTCAGAACTAAGGAACATCAGCAGAGCTATGTAGGGCAAGGTGTGGAAAAACCTGAGTGGAATAGCAGGGGTTGATGTGGGTTGAGATCAGAGATTGGAAATAGCAGAAATGCAATGGAGAAACATCCCAGCACTTGTCTGATGTTTTGTCCTGCATTTCAGAATCTGCTTTACTTGCCTACCTTCCATGCATGCAAGCAATCAGTTTTGTCTTGGTGCCACAAATGAATGGCTTTGGGGAGAGATTACCATTTCTCTTTTCTGGCCATGAAGACCAAGCCTACATGTAGCAGGGAGTCTTTCCAGGGCCACATAGGGACACTGGGGTGTCTCTAGAGTATTAATGCACCCCAATGCCACACCTATTCAGCCCAAGCCTTGGCTGAAACCACCTCTGAGGAATGGGGCACTCTCCTATAGGACCCAACAAAGGCAGCTCAGAGGGTATCCAGTTCACAGTCCTCTATTAGTACAGTCCCATGTACACAATCCCTGGGGCTGCCGGCTCAGTCGCCTCCACCCTGCAGGCCCGGGTCAGTCTCTTACAGGCTCAGGAGCAACCTAACATCAACCCCCCTATTCGCACAGTGATTGGCTCAGAAATGTGGAAACAACAAACTCGGAAGTAAAACAGTACCCTTGGCAATGTGGTTAGTGGTAATGAACAGTATGCGGTAAATGGTAAATAGAAAGTCAGTAAATTGGGATGGTGTCCTGCTGTATTGTGAGAATTGAGAAATCACATAGTATTGGGAAATGACTGAGAAATTGATCCCGGTTCCCAATATGGTGAAATTTCTTGCAAGCAGCAATTTAGCAATTTAGGTATAGGAATCAAATAGTGGAAATTAAGGGTGAGCTGGCGTGGTAAACAGGGACACAACAGTGACCATGCTTTCATATCAGCCTCTCAGAAACCATAGATTCGCTCAAGCAGAGAGGGGTGTAGAGAAATAACAATGAACAAGCACTCCACAACACAAGCGAGAAATCCTCCTGGTTTCCAGCTCAGAGTGTAGGCAAACCTGTCTCCATCACTTCCTGCAAATCCAGGGAGGGACTGCAGAGGAAGTGCCCCTGCTGATCCCATTCCTCCCTAGGGCTGCCAGCTCAAAATTTCAAAAATAAGGGACTTCATAATGTAAATCCCAAAGATGTATGCTCTGAATAAGGGATGCTCTCATAAAATAAGTGACAGCCCTAGTCCTCCCCCTCCTTTCAACACGTGCGTGCATGCATGCACGCTCACACAAATCTTGGCTCATTGTCAAGCTTGCTCGGAGCTTTTTGCTATTTTAAGCCACTCCAGCAGACAAATAAATAACTGACTGAATAGATTGCTTCCCTGGCCATCAGGATGGCTTGCTTCAGCTGCACCGAGCTCACAGGATGGAAAGGCAAGGAATTCCTAGTCAGGGTACCCACCATGAAAGAAATCCAATGATGCATTTCTGGGGTGTGTGCCTTCAGATGGGTGGAGAAAAAACAACGTTCACACTTCCTACCCATCGCTTCCAAGCTCCTGGAGCATGCTGTCTACACACACTGTCTTGATTGCCTCTCTTCAAATTCCTCCCCTGACACCCTTCAGTCAGGCTTCCATCCTCTCCACTCGACTAAGACTGTCCTTCTTTTAGCTAAGTATAAGGGTCTTTACTCCATTCTTGTCCTTCTCGATCTCTCTGCTGCCTGTGACACTATCAACCATGGCCTCTTCCTGTATTCACTATGCTCCCTTGGTGCCCAGTAGGGGTGGGACATCAGGCCAAATACTGGCTACCGGTTTTACCGGTTACCGGTTTACAAAAAACCAGATTACCGGATTAAAACTGGATTACCGGTGCCGGATTTATTGCATTGATTTCAATGGGGAATTGTCCCCATTGAAATCAATGGGGAAAAAAAAAATCCCTCCCCTCTCCCTCTCCCAGGCTGTGCGGGTGGAAGGGGGGGGCACCCCCCACCCACTCTGACCAGCCTGGATTTAAAAATTATTATTTTTTACCCTAAGTCCCTACTAGTGCGGGCTCCGGGCCGCCGCCAGCGACCCGGAGCCCGCACTAGCAGGTACTAGGGTGATCTCTGGGGTGGGGGTGGTTTAACACACACACCACCCCAGGGATCACCCTACCTCCCCACCCAGGAATTGCCTACCTTTGGCACTCCGGGCGGCGGCGGCGCCGCTCTGGGCGGCTTCAGCACTGGCTGTGGCTGCCGGCTTCAGCGCTTTCTAGGCCTTCCGGGGAACTTCCAGGTTTCCCTGGAAGGCCTAGAAAGTGCTGAAGCCGGCAGCCACAGTCAGCGCTGAAGCCGCCGGACTGCCACCGCCACCCGGAGCACCAAAGGTATGCGATCCCTGGGTGGGGAGGTAGGGTGATCCCTGGGGTGGGGGGGTGTTAAACCA
>QEPC01004435.1:2949591-2992875 GCA_003113815.1 Sphenodon punctatus | reverse complement strand
CCCCAACCCGGCCCTCCCCCCCCCGTCAACCAGTGTCACCCCGGCGCCCGTGCTGGGATTCCCGGGAACTCGGAAAGCCCCCCCCCCACAGTCCCCCAAAACACCCCCCCTTTCTTACCCCCAAGTCTGTGGCTGTGTGACCACGAGTCCGTCCCGAGTCCCGGAGGAGCTGCCTGGGGCCCACCCACCGCCGCGCTGCAAAGTGCTGCCGCAGCCGCCTGCCTGCCTCATGTGCCGTGCTGCTCTGGAGGATGCCATCGCCGACGCATGCGCAATGGTTCCCCCAGCGCAGCGCATGGCACTCGTTACATCAGGGAGGCGGGGCTATTGAGAGCACTGTGTGTGGGAGGGACTGTGGGTCCAGCGGGGCCGGGGGGGGGCACCTCCGGCTCCTTAAGTTGTCAGCCGGGCCGGGGTCTGCCAGAAAAAATAAATAAAAATATATATATATATATATATATAAGGCTGCCGCTTTTAGCTATCATAGGGATGGACTGGACTGTGGGCCCCCAATCATGGTGGGCCCCAGGACACATATCCTGCCTGTCCCTATGATAGCTACGCCCTTGCACACAATGACTTTATAGAATGACATTATGAAATTTTCTGTATGATTTTCTAGTCCTATGGGCAAAAGCCTCCACTGTTTCAAAGTTTCTGAAAACCAAAGTTCACACTATTGACTAATGACTGTATCACCCTCATCCACCCTTGACAAATTCTAATAGACTGCTAAGACGCAATTTTCCTTGATAAAAGCTCTGTTGACTCTTTCCCCATCACATCATGTTGAGCTTTGTATCAAGCAGTTCTGCTCTTTCATATAAGGGTGGTGGGGAACCTTTTCTCTCCTGGGACCGACTTGGAAATGAGTGCACGTTCTGCAGGCCAGATAAGAGCTGAGAGCAGGGGTGCTTAAGGGTAGTGTTCAGGATGGAAGAAAAGAGGGATGGGGTGTTGAAATCATGGACCTCTGGCATGGATCCATCTCCTGTCCTTGAAGGCATACCTTCATCTCCACTCCGCTGTGGGCCAGTTTTGGCCAATGGCATAGACGTTCCCATCCTTCCTGATCTAGTCTATACCAGTTTGCCTGGTACTAGAGTTAGGCTCACTGGCTTGTAGTTTCTAGGATCACCTCCGGAGCAGTTTTCAAGAATCTGTTTTGGTGCTTAATTGTGCTGGGAGGGGACAAACTACAAGCACAAGAGACAGGTGTACATTATTGTACTGAGCATGTGAGAGACAGCATACTGCTTGGATAGCTACAGATCTATTTCTGTTTTAAATCAGTGTTTGTATTTGTCATCTGACCCCTGCATCACACTGACAGCATCCACTGCCTCAGCGCTGCCCTCTTCCTGGCCTCTGGCACCAGCTGTGTTCTGAAAGGCTGATCACTCACACACAACATGAACATTCAAAAGCTCTCTGGTTCTATTCTTCTGTTTTCTATTTTTATCAATAATACCTGGTCTTGAAGCAGATAGAATAGCAAGCATGCAATTAAATCCCAGGGTGCCTGTTCTGCCAGGAGTGCTTTGGAGCAGCCCTTCTCCTAGGCTGTGACACCAAAGCAAACCCCACTGCTGGAACCCAGCCCAGAGCAGATGGGAGAGTGAGTCACTGGCCTGCAGCCATTGGACATGACGTGGAACTCCCCCTGGTTTCAAAGGGAAGCAAGATCAGCCCCAATCTGCATCAGAGACTCCTCCTTGAGATGTGGATTCACCTCACATTCCTTTGAGTTAACATCCCACTCGTACAGATTGGAATGAATGCATTGTACATGCTTTTGTTTCTATTTGTTCATTTATTTATTTACATTTCTATCCTGCCCTGTCCCTGTAATAACAGGCTCCAGGCAGGTTATAATATAACCAAATACAGATATTAAGAAGAATTAAATAAAATCGTACAATTTCCTCCACCCGCTCATCTCAGAACCCAACTCCGGTCACCAAAAAGCCCACAGAAATAAAAATACACTGTTTCCAGAAGACAGGCAGGCTCAAGCTTTGGTTAACCTCACAAGAACGGGAGTTCCGAAGCTGGAGAGCAGCTGCTGGGTGCCTCTTCCCATGCCCTTGCTGTCCATACTTGGCATGATGAGGGTACAGTCAGAAGGCCACTCCTGGATGACTGAGGACCCTGCAATAGGAGAAAGGGAAGGAAAGCAGACCCTAAAGTATGTTGGGAACAAGCCATTAAGGATTTTATAGGTCAAAACCAGAACCTTGAATAGGGCCTGGAAGGCTACAGGAAGCCAGTGCAGATCCTGGATCACTGGTGTATTGTGCGCAGCGGCAGCCCAACTCTTGTGTTTTTGGCAGGCAGAAACCTGTGAGGACCTCAACAGGAATGAGAACAGAGACAGACCATACCATGAATGTGTGAGTGAGAAGCGAGTTGGGGCCTACTTCTCAGTCACACTGAGGCCCTTTATAGCCCTAGGAAATCTCCCAACATGCCAGGTACAGGGGCCTCTGTGGCATCCCCAGACATAGACGTAAGACATAAGACGTATTGCGCTATGGTGGTCCCAGTTTCTCAGGAAGCAATGGGGTCAGCCTTAAGGCAAGTGAGCTGGTGGCCTAGGGTTCCACATGTTAGAAGGTTCTGTGCTCATGAGAGTACACTGCGTGGAAGGAGAACCTCAAAGGTCCCATGGCCAAAGGCCGACCCTGAAAAAAATATGGTCTTCTGCAAAGAATATGGTGCACCAGGAGCTGAGCCAAGCAAGCCGCTGAACAACAATATAGAGAGTACCAAAGTCACCTCAACCTCCCACTCTAATATGTGCTGCAAATCCAGGAATGGAGTACCTGGAAACCAAGTCCAGTTCATCCAAAAGAGATACAAGGCCAGGTGCTGGCCTTAACTCTAGTGTAAATGACTGTGAGCCCAATGTAAGCAAAAGGAGTCTTTTTATTACACAAAGATGACTTCCAAGTCAAGGAAATGAGCGACTGAGGTGTTTTCGTGGCAAACATCCATCCACAATTGTCTCCCCCCCCTTTCCTGAACTGGGGGGCAATAGGCCTCTTGTCGGGCTCCCTGTAGAAAAAGGGGACAGGACCCAGAAAGGCAGTGGCCGCCAGGAGAAAACACTAAGACCGGCCAGGGTTGCATAGCAACCCTGGCCGCAGTTGGGAGAAGGGCCATTAGGGACGGTGAACTAGGGATGGGCGAATGCAGTTCGGAAGTTCGGAGTTCGGCCTGAACTCGGCCTGTTCGGACGACTGAACCCGAACACGAACCCGAACATACCGAACAGAGCTGAACACTGAACGGCGAAATGGCCGAACAGTTTGGTCAGTTCGGATCATGTTCGGTTGAGTTCGGGTGGCAAAAAAAGGTTCACTGTAAGGTGACAGGGAGGGATAGTACTAGTCACTGAGGAGCAGACTTCCAGGCACCAGGGGTGGAGAGGCTTGCAAGAAATGAAACTATTTGCCTCAGAAACAGACTCGCAGGATGCTAGGCCCTACTTAAGGAAATGGCGGCCTCAGGCACCGGGGGCTCACAGGCCCACCCCCTGGTTTTGCAGGGCACCCAGGCAGTTGTGCCTTATCAGCTGGGGGGGGCACAGCTTAACCCCACAACCCCCAGCCCAAGCAGGGGAGCCCTGGTCGAGGCGCATGAATCACTTGGCCAGAAGTTAAGGTGGTGGTGGGGTGCAGGCTAGCACCCCCACCCATTCCATCGAAGAACCCCCTCTGGCTAGGCCCGTGAGGTGGACTCCTGAGGTGGGCATGTAGACCAGGTCCCCTCCCCCACAGTGCTGGAGGCCGGCCTCCGGGGTGCTGCCCCTACAGGCACCTCAGGGGGCAGGGTCTGGACACCAGTCCCTGGGTCGGGGTGGCCTTTTGGGGCCTGGGGCAGCCTCCCAAAGATGGGATGCAGATGGTGCCTGGTGCGTATGCACCTCTCGTCTTGGGGAAGCAGCCAGTGGGGTCACCAGTCAGATTCGGATGCCCCCCCTTGGGGAGGGTCCTCCATATCGCTGCCCCCCTTTGATGGCCAGGAGAGTGGCCGGGCAGGGGAGCTCCCTTTCTTTCCTTACAGAGGCATGTCAGCGCCACACATGGAGCAGCAAGGCTACCAGCCGGAGCCCCAGGAACAGGAGGATGGGGATCTCCTCCGAAGGATTGAGGCCCTGGAGCAGACCATCCAGACGATGGCAAACCAGCAGACCCAGCAGCCACCGGCCCTACAGGAGTCACTCCCCCCAACTGCACCACGTGATCCAGGTGAAGCAGTTGCTTTCCCCCACAGGGGTGGGCTACCTGGGTGTGGGTTGGGAAGGGAAAGTTTGGTCCCGAGCACCCCAGGGCACATGGGGGGAGGGCTGGGCTGGCAACCACCAGTCCCAGTCAGAGATACACCTGCAGCCCAAGTGTTCTGGCTGCCGGGCCCCAGGGGGGTCTGAGATGGGTCCACCCAACTCTTGTGGTGGAACTAGGCATGGGTACCAGTGGCCCTTTCCCCCACCCCCAAGGCCAGTGAGATGGCCTATACCCTGCAGCAACCACCCACCAGCGTTTAGTGAGCAATGACCAGTTGCAGGTGATGCAGACACTGCAGGTTTGGTCCTCACTTGCTGCCCCCTTAGGGTAGTTGCACCCCCCCAGATGCAGTGACCAGGCAGCCCCCTCCTATTGGGGGAGGGTACTCCAATGTATCCATGCCCATAGGGGATCATCTTCTTCTAGCTACCCGGGAGTGGCTCTGGTGGGGAGAATATATCGATATATTTGCCCTCCTGTTCAGCAATCCTATTGTTGATCAAATTTTGTCCTATTGAGGACAAAAAAGAAAAGGAGCACTTCAAGCACCCCAAAGTCAAGAGAAATTGATCCAACTTGACCGTGACATTTTCTATTTTTCATGGGGTAATGATCCAGCCATACCCTTGCCGTGCCACAGACCTACTAGAGTACACGGACATAGTTTGCCAAGCATACGAATCCAGCCCCTCTGGAGCTTGGCTTTGGTACGACGAGGCCTTCAGGCCCAGGGCAGCCTACACCCTGGGACGCCGCTGGAACCTCCATGCAAATGGTCTGTGGCTGAACTGCATGAGTGTTTAAGGCAACGCTCCCAGATCAGATAGTGGCCACCTGCTTGCAAGGGGAGGTGCAGCGTCCGCCAGCGATTCCTTTTGTGATGAAGGAAAAAAGACCACTTAGAGCACTGCAGGGCAATGCTGGGAATTAAGGTGATTGGGAAAATGTTCCCAATTGGCTTGTAGATTTCAGCATGCCTGCCCTCACTGTAGCGAGCACCACGCGGTTTCCACATGTCTCAGGTTCAAACACTGGGAAAAAGGAAAGGGGAAGGGTGACAAAGGGGAAGGCAACACTGGTGGATCGGCGAAGAGCCCCAACACCAGTTAGGGTGGAGCAGCTTGTCCTGGCCCTTTGGGAACATCCCAACTGAGAGACGGTTGAGTATATTGTTTTAGGGGGGGGGTTCAGGATCCCCGCAGCCTCTGTCCAGCAGCATAGGGTTCCCCCTAATTTGAAATCCATGTCAGGGATGGAACAGGTTGTACAAGCTAAGATTGACAAGGAGAGGGTGGAAGGGAGGGTGACCGGCCCTTTTCTTGCCCCACCCCCCGCCCCTTCCCAGTATGGTGATTTCCCCTTTAGGAGTGGTCCCAAAAAAGGCTCCGGGCAAATTCACCTAATCTACCACCTTTGCACCCACAAGGCAGATCTGTGAATGACGCCATACCCAGGGAACTTACATTGGTCCACTACGCATCATTTGATTCAGTAGTCAGGCATTGTGGTCCCAGCGCCCTTCTGGCAAAGTCCAACATCAAGTCTGCCTTTCGCCTACTTCCGGTTCATCCGGATAGTTTCCCACTACTGGACTTCCATTTTCAAGGTCACTACTACTATGACAAGGCCATGCCCACGGGCTCCTCAATCTCTTGTTCTTCATTCGAGAGATTCAGTTCCTTTGTAGAATGGGTGATGCAGCGGTGTGTCAATGCAGGGGGAGTCAAGAAATATCTCGATTATTTCCTCTTCATCAGCCAGGCCAACAGAAGGGAATGCTGGGACCTGACGTAGACCTTCCAGTAGGCATCTGACAAGATTGGGTTCCCCCTAGCACCGGAGGGACCAGCCACGAAATTGACATACCTGGGTATAGAGCTGGACACGATGGCAGCAGTCTCCCGTCTGCCTGAGGACAAATTAAGGTCCCTCCGAACCAAGGTTAGAGAGTGCCTCGTGGCAACCAAAGTGACTGTCTGGCAACTCCAGTCATTGCTCAGGAGTCTTAACTTTGCATGCAGGGTGGTGGCCGCAAGGCGGGCCTTCCTGTCCCACCCGTACACAAAACTGGGGGGCAACCCCCAGCTTTACCCTCACATTTGGCTCATCAGGGAAATAAAAGAAGACCTGGAAATGTGGGTATAATTCCTGGCAGGCTTCAATGGAACCAGCTTCTGGAGGAACCAGGTCTTTCTGGAAGCTGAGCTCCAGGTTTGCTCTGATGCAGCCGGCGGTTCTGGCTTCAGGGTATTCTTCAGGGACAGGTGGGCCACCACCCCCTGGCCTCCTAAATGGATATGGTCTGGGCTTACAAAGGACTTTACCTTCTTTAAGCGGTTTCCAATAGTGCTGGTGGTCCACTTGTGGCCGGCGGAATTCACGAACCACACAGTCCTCTTCTGGTGTGACAACCAGGCGGTAGTCCATATCATAAACTCCCTGTTCTCATGGTCCCCAAGGGTTATGAAGTTGTTCAGGACATTCGTGCTCACGTGTTTGAATTTTAACATTTTCAGTTCCAGGCCAGGGACGTGCCCGGCCCTAACAACTGTGTTGCTGACACCCTCTCTCACTTCCAGATGGAGTGGTTTCGCTCGCTGGTGCCTGGAGCCTGGTCTGGAACCGCTGCTACCATCGGTGTGGAATCTTGGGTGCTAGAACTGTAGACCACCATTCAGGGATCCCTGTTGGCTAGAACACAGGCAGCTTATGACAGAGCCTTCCGCAAATGCCACCAATTCCGGTTTCTTCACAGGTGGGGTCTTGGCTTCCCCATCCCTGAACCCCAAATGCTCCAGTTCGCCTTGTATTTGAGGCAGTGGGGCAGCCCCAGCACAATAGCTGGAAAGCTGGTGGCACTGGGGTTCATGAACAACCTTGCAGGTCAGCCACCCCCAGACTGGGGCTTTTTTGCCATACATTTGCTAGAAAGCTGGTCCCGGGAGCGAGGCAGAATTCCTGATAGATGAATCCCCATTACCCCACCACCACCACCTTGCTGGTGGATATATGCGTGCTGTAGCAGGGGGATTCCCTCAGGGCCACACGGGGTGCTGGGGTCTCACTCTGTGGAATTAACTCATCCCTCTGCTATGCTGTTTCAGCCCGAGCCTTGGCTGAAAACCCCCTTGAGACAGGGGGGTACCCTCTTCTAGGACACAACACACAGTCCAGAGGGTATTAGTCCACAGTCCTTTATTAGACTCTGTGTCCAATGTACCTGGGACTGCCAGCTCAGTCGCCTCGACCCTGCAGGCCCAGGTCAGTCTCTTCAAGCTCAGGAGCAACACAGACCATCAACCTCTGAAGTTCATCCAGCCAGGCCTCTAAGCCCTCAGGCTCTGGCCAAGCCTTCCTCAGACAAGAGGCTCCCTCCTAGGCACAGGCTCTCCCACCTGCCGGGTCCCTCTGGTTCTTCAACAATCAGTACCTTGGAGAGCGTAGACCAGGAAGGCTTCTTCAGGGAGATGTTGCTCCTCTAGCTCCCTAGCAGAGAATCTCCCGTCTCTGCCTTGTCTCTCCTTATATACAGGCAGAGTGGACGTGGCCAGGTTTCCTCTCCCCATCCTTAAAGGGTCAGAATCCTGCTCACTCTGTCCCAGGGTTTCTCAGTCTGTTTGCCTCACAGGCTGCTCCCCAGCTATGGGGTTGGCTCTGCCACCCCCTTGGGTGTGCTCAGCCCTCTGGCAGACCCCCTCAGCCCCCTTCTTAAAGGGGCAGCAGCCCCACAGGAATGCTCCCTGCTACACCCCTCCTCCTTCACGGAGACAGGCTTCTCCCCAAGAAGACTGGCTTCACCGGCTAGCAGGGTGCAGCTTTTGGCACCATAGGGTCTAACACCCCAAACTGGGCTTTACCGCCCTCCTGACCTCCACATTACCCCTTGTAGTTGGGCCTGTTCCACCGGGTCTAGGGCTTTAAGCCCTGTACAATCTAGTAGCCTCACCAGACGTGTACCACATTTGATGGGGAGCCACCTCCACCCAACATGCTGTAGGGAATTACCTTTTCCTGTTGGGGCACATTCCTCCACCCAACTCACAGACTTCACAACTCAGGGGATTTCCACAGCCCCTCACATTTCTTCACCAACCCTGTTTTCAGGGATTTTCCTTCTGTATGAGACTCCTTCTGGGGTGGGAGACCAGCCCACCCATTCCTTCTGGACCTCCCAGCCGTAGGGCCCTCAAAGTCAGAAAAACTCTCACGATGTGCTAGGCATGCACGCTTTGGTCCCTCCCAGGGTTCTCGTTGTCCTTGGTGGTCAGCTCCATCACCTACCCTACCACCCATAATCACAATTTGCAGTTTTTCCCAGCCGGCTCAATCGCCTACACTCTGCTGGGCTTACATAGAATCACGGTCCCAGCCGGCTCAATCACCTACACCCTGCTGGGTCCCTGCTGGCTCAATCGCATATACATCCTGTCCCCTAGCACATGAAGGCAGCAGCTTGATCGCCCCCTGTACTCCTTTTTGCCTCCAGGTACACTTGGGGTACCAGCTCTATCGCCCCCCGTGTACCCACTAATTCTTAGGCCCACTTAGGTGCCCTTCAGGCCCACAGACCTCTTGTTACCCTTCTCTTGGGGTTGGGATAGCAGCCCACCCATGCCTTCTGACTATCCCACCCTGGGACCCTTTTCAGCAGGATTACTCCTGCAGGTTCACAGCTACGTTCCTGCAACCCTAATTTTAGTTCCTTTCCCCAGGGCTTATTTCTCCTTATCAAAGGGGCACTCCCTCTGGCTATGACCCCACATAGCACAGAGATCACACTGTGCCTTCTCTGTGCCTAACCAGGTTTCTCCCTTGGATTTTCTCAGTCTGGCCTTCAGCTCATCTGTACTAAGAGTCCTCAAGGGCTGGTCAGGTCTGTGTCCCTTCTGAGCAACCTTCCCAGTTACAGGACTCAGCTCCCTCCTTTCTACCCAAGGGTCTGTCTCCTTGAGGTTGTCTTCATCCCCACAGACAACTAGCCCATCTTGAGACTCTTTACATGGCCCTCTTTCTGGCAGACCCAGCACCTTCATTCCCTCTTAGGGCTGTCCCTTCGAACCCTCTGAGGGTTTGGCCCATAGGGGCATATCCTTTCCTATGACCCTGGACCCCACAATTCCAATGCTAAATGTGGTCCCTCCGGTCCCAGGGTTCAGTTCAGGGCTTCCTCTCAGCCTTTTGGGATAAACCATAGGGATTCCTTCTCTGGGTACAATCCCTCCATACCTGGCCCCATGAGTCACCAAGCCAGCATTGTCCCACTCTGACTGTATTGGCCTTTCTCCAGCTCGGACATCCCAGAATTCTGGTGTTCTGGAGGACTTGCCCTTTCTTCCAGCAGGCCCTCCAGTAATGTCCCAGCTGGCCACAACTATAACAGGCCCACATGGTACATACCTCCTTGGGTCCCCAGTACCTGCTTGGCACAGTCCTTGGTCACTGGTCATGCTGCCTCAGCTCCAGCTCTACAAAATTCCACAAGCTGAGGGCAGTCAGGGTACG
Source organism: Sphenodon punctatus (assembly GCA_003113815.1). Taxonomy (NCBI): domain Eukaryota; kingdom Metazoa; phylum Chordata; class Lepidosauria; order Sphenodontia; family Sphenodontidae; genus Sphenodon; species Sphenodon punctatus. The sequence goes on along the minus strand of QEPC01004435.1, from coordinate 2,983,084 downwards.
ACTCCAGCTCCAGCCTGCACCTCCTGCCGCCATACCGCTTGGGATCCACATCCTTGCACAGGTTCGGTGAACCTCCTGGCTCTAGCCTCCTCAAGGCCCATCCTGGAAGGCTACTCCCAGGGCACTCCTCACTCCTGGTTCAGGAGCAAAGCTCCACTGCTCTCTCCCAGCGTCTGGTCCCAACCTCTCACTGACTGGGCACCGTCCCTTCAGTCACGTCTACTTTAGGCACTGGGGCTCACCTTCCACTAGGGAGCTCACACCGATGCTGCTCACCAACCAAAATCCACAGCCAAATGGTGCCTATCACAATGGCTGTCAAGGTTGGGTGCAATTCCTGCATGCACCAGCAGTTGGTGCTATGCCCACATTCTCCACCATGTGCTGTAGCAGAGGGCTTCCCCCAGGGCCACCTGGGGGCTGGGGTCTCAATCTGGGGAATTAACTCACCCCTCTGCTACACCGTTTCAGCCTGAACCTTGCCTGAAACCCCCCCTGAGACAGGGGGGTACCCTCATCTAGGACACAACACACAGTTCAGAGGGTATTAGTCCACAGTCCTTTATTAGACTCTGTGTCCAATGTACCTGGGGCTGCTGGCTCAGTCGCCTCCACCCTGCAGTCCCAGGTCAGTCTCTTCAGTCTCAGGAGCAACACAAACCATCAACCCCCAAAGTCCATCCAGCCAGGTCTCTAAGCCCCCAGGCTCTGGCCAAGCCTTCCCCAGACAAGAGCCTCCCTCCTGAGCACAGCCTCTCCCACCTGCCTGGGTCCCTCTGGCTGTCCAACCATCAGTACCCTGGAGAGCATAGAGCAGGTGGCTTCTTCAGGGAGATGTTGCTCTTCCAGCTCCCTAGCAGAGACTCTCCCTTCTCTGCCTTGTCTCTCCTTATATATAGGCAGAGTTGAGGTGGCCAGGCTTCCTCTCCCCAGCCTTAAAGGGCCAGAATCCTGCCCACTCTGTCCCAGGGTTTCTCTCAGCCTGTTTTTGTTTATTTATTTAAAATTTATATTCTGCCCCTCCTGCCCACAGGGCATCCCGGGGTGGTGAACAATAATCAATAAAACAATTAAAAATAAATAAATTTAAAAATACAATATATGGGGAAACTCCCACCCCGATCCAACAAGTGTTGGATTATTTGTCTCACAGGCTGCTCCTTAGCTATGGTGTTGGCTCTGCCACCCCCTTGGGCATGCTCAGCCCTCTGGAAGACCCCCTCATCCCCCTTCTTAAAGGGGCAGCAGCCCCACAGGACTGCTCCCTGCTACACGGGGTTTTGCCCTGAGTCTATTTTGACATATATGCAGTTTGTTTGTTCAGTGCAGTATTTTAGCTAGCATTCTTAGGAGCCTTACAGGTGAGTGAGCTGGTGTCTGAATCAGCCAGGGACACCACAGGCAGGGTGGTAGGTGTGGAAGACATTCGGATCGTGACATTGACTATGTCCCTGCAGATCCACCATTCAAAAACAATCAGAGAGGCAGGGGATAGGTGGTCAGGTTGAACAGGGCTGGTTCCCCAGAGTTGTGCTGGTTTGTGCCATGGAGGAATACCTTGCCATCCGCCTGACCTCCTTTTTTGACATGCCTGTGGGAGCTTGCTGTCCAGATAGCAATTCACGGCCATCCTGAGGGCCGTGTTGGCCTGTCTCAGCTTGTCTGGGGCCGATTTTGGATCCCACTCATTCCAGATTGGGGCTGATAGGTTCGTGGTGGCAGCAGACATGTCGGAACAGGGCATACGGGCGGTGGGTTGCTGGTGCTCAGGGGCATTCCGGTCCTATGTCCGGCAGGCCCCCCACCATTACCATCACTGAACAGTCTGTTTGCCTCCTCAGGTACAGCCTTGCACCGCCGAAAGCAAGTTTGGATCATCGGTCACAGCTTGGTAGGCTGGGTGGGTAAAGCCACCAGTCAGACCCAGTGGGGGACTGAGCTGGGTCTGTCGGCGTGAGTGGAAATCTGGTGGAAGGGCCGGAGTGGTATGAGATGGCACCAGCTGATTATCAGTTTCCTGGTGCCACCAGATGTCATAGTCCTCCATCTGGGCGAGAATAACCTCCCGCAGCTGAAGGGTGTCCAACTCATTAAGAACATCAAGAGCGATATGTGGGAAATAAAGAAGCTGTTTCCCTCTGCTCTTATTATTTGGACCGACCTGGTGGAATGGATGTTCTGGGGTAAGGCTGTACACCCAAGGAAGATAGACAGGACTAGGAAGATGATTAGCAGGGACATAGGCAGGTGGCTGGCAGAGTTGGAAGGCGAGAGTATCCACAACTACACCCTGTCATACAAACGACCGGAGTTGTACCATATGGACGGGGTGCACCTGTCCCCTGAGGGAAATGACTGCTACCTGCAGGCACAGTCTGAAGGATACCAGGTTTGAGATAGGGATAGTTAGGTGGGGGTCAGACCCATCTGGCTATTTCCGGCAGCCCCTTAGTGTCAGGGGTCCAGTATTGCAATTTTGAGGTTATAGTAGGATTAGTGTAAGTGGGAGTCATCTCCTTAAGAAATGGGGAGGCCACATCTACTGCAATAGCAGGGTATGGCAAGCGGCAGGGTAGCCTTCCTGGGAGGGGTGACCAGCAAGGGCGGTAGGAACAGCTACAGTCCACAGCCTGCAGGCACCTTCCTCCTTAATGAGGTCCAGGAGGACTTTGGTCCCCCTCACCTGTGGCCGGTGCCACGGGAGGGGTGGGAGATGTTGGGTTTAATGGGGTGGTAATCGAGGGTATATCGAAACCACCCCTGCAGTTAGTTTGTTGGCAGTTTCAGGTTAAGTACTGGACCTGAATCACATTAGGCAATTTACCCTACCTATTATAATTAAGATTAGAAATAATAAAGAATGCAGCCATTTAAACCCATCTTTGTTGTCCTGTCTCATTTGGGATGTGCCAACAAATTCACTTTTTGGTATTTGTTTTAATTTTTAAAGAGAAACTTTGATTAAGTGATTGAATTTTATTGTCTAGCTGTTATTGTCACCTGGCTATAGAGCACAGCAGGAAGGGGAGAGCTGAGTGAGGGCATCAGAATTTTTAAAATTTGTTTTACGATAAATTTAAAAATTCTCTCCACCATGCACACAAGTATGTCATTTCTTTCAAAGAATCAAAACCAAACAAATAAGGGAGTTGAAAGTTTTCCTTTTTTTTCTTCTTCTAAAAAGCAAAATATTTAAAGTTTGTTGCTTTGATTTGTATTTTTCTTTGGAAATTTCAAAGCAAACACAAGTTTTTTGGGAGGAGATGCAGAGCATTTTTGTTGCCCTTGAAAACTCAAGGGTATTTTTGTGAAAAAATGTTTAGAGAAAAAATGCGCAAGCGGCTGTGGAAATGTGGGACTGGATCACTTTCCATAGGGACAACTATCCATCATACAAGCTAACTAGCATATGTTAACATTTTTGTGTGATTAGAGTGTATCCACATATTCCAGTATCCACATATTCCAGTAGCCACTTTTATTCTCATGTTATCATGCACCGGCTGCCGGTGGTTTTCCGGGCCCGATTCAAGGTGTTGGTTTTGGCATATAAAACCCTAAACGGCCTAGGCCCAACCTATCTACAGAACCGCCTCACTCCCCGGGTGTTGGATCGACCCCTGCGGTCATCTGGGGGTGCCCTGCTCAAGGTCCCCCAAGTCTTCCGGGAGGCCACACAGGGGAGGGTGTTCTCGGTGGCTGCACCACGGCTGTGGAACTCCCTTCCAGTGGAGGCCAGGTTAGCCCTGGATCTTCCCTCTTTTTGGAGAAGTTGTAAGACCTGACTGTTCCACCAGGCATTTGACAGGGGAGATGGGTGAGGGGGTGGAGGGCTTTTTTGGGTATGGGGTTATTTCCTTTTCCTCCTTTTAGTTGTTTTAATTGTTGTTTTCATGAATTGTAAGCTGCCCTGAGCTGCCTGTGGCAGGAGGGGTGGAGTAGTAAAAGTTTGAAAATAAAATAAAATAAATAAATAAAAAATGTAAACACCTATTTGCTATAAACAGGCCTGTTGTTCTGGAAAACAATGGAGCAGCAAACCTGGGTTTGGGTCAAGGTTCTGGGGCTGCTACAGGACCAAGGCAAAGGTGTGTCCTACTCCCCATCCATCAGCTATTCAGTAGGGAGCAGGACAGCCCAGGCCATACTGAAGTGCTGCGGACAGGAAAGGCTGTCCTGGTCTGCCAGGTGCATCCCTGGTCCCTTCCTGGCTTAGGGTGCTGCTGACAGACTGGGAAGGACCTTGGGTTGCTGGCAGCACATCTGTGGGTGCATTCACATATCTTGCAGCATGCATGCATGGAGAATATGGAAAACACCCCTTGAATGGATAAGCTAATGCATGTTAGCTACCACCTGTTGAAATCCATACAGAGATAGGCTAACACCTATTGAAATCCTTGTCTATCAAATCTGAGTATTTGTTTCCATTAATGAATATTCAAATTTGAATTTGCACAACTGCAACTTTTCATATTTCATGTAATTATTAGTATATATATATATATATATATATATATATATATATATATATATATATCATAAGCAATGGAGATCTGGATTGGATAAGTCATTCTGACTTAGTGGAACTTCTCTGCAAAGTTGGAATAGCCTATCGAAATTTCAGTTTGGAATTCCAAACGGACCATTCTGCCTATGTGCAAAAAGGCTGCAGTGTTTCTGTGCACCATCTTGTTGCAGGGGGGCAGCCATTTTGCATCTGTGCAGAATGGCTGCCGCCATTTTTTGCATGCGCAGAATGAGTTTTTGGTTTTTTGTTCGGACTGATGGGAACTTGGAGGTAAAGTGCCGGATTGCCAAAATTACCAGAGACTAATGGAAATGACTGAAAATACCAGAAATTGACAAAAAATGATAGGCAATCACAGGTGCTGATCTCGATAACAGTGAAAGTGTGGATTTAATGGATAGCGAGGAAATACCGATCATCAGCCACAAGTGCTCCCAAACAAAAGGTATTTCCTGATGGTATGGAAACAGTCGTTCTTGCCTCAGCACTAATGGAGACAAGGGGAGGGGCCATAGAGAGGAAGAACAGGGATATATTCATGAAGCTGGGAAGTTGCAGTTAGAACATACTTAGGTTAGTTACAAAGAAGGAAATTTTAAATTTGTTTAGACTCTGATCTTCAAAGCACTCACTGAAAGATCAGCACCTCGGGTATTTTTTGTTTTTTGTTTTAATAAAGTTGAAATTCATACTTAATTAGTTCCATTAGCTCAATCTGACTTTGTTTGAAATCTAAGGAATGGAAGTTAAATTTAGATTTCATTAAAGAAACGAACAAAGTGGATTATATGAAGTCAAAGCAGCCACTTTGCTGCTACTGCTGCACCTTTTAAAAAAAGGGATACTAGCATCTTAGTTACATGGCTCCCTGACATTTCTTTAATTTCTGTCAGTAACGACCCAGGTGAATCACATGCTACTGAAGTACAAACAAATGGAAGTCCCCAGGCAAAATTTCAGATTTCAAAATGAGTTCACGTTTGTGAAGTTCATTCAACATTCATTTTGCATTGTGGGTTCATTTCAGCTATCCATTTTTATCTAGCCCTCATGCTTACAGAAATGGGGCAGTGATCCACAGCCACATATTCTGCTGAAGTTGTCCCATAAGAAAGAAGCCATTGCTCCAGGATAATTGGTTTGTGGATCGTGGCCAAAGCTTGAAAACACAACACAACCATAGAAACCGGAAGGCAAAGAAACAACCCTTAATGGAGTGTTTTTAAACCTGGATATTTTAAGCCAATCTCAGATTTTCTTGAGACCTGACCCATGTTTTTTGAATGAGATTAAACAATATGTCCAAGGTGTTGTGGATGACCTAGTGTAGTGAGAGCTTCTGAAGCAAATGACACAGGTGCTTCTTAAGTTAAAAGAAACAGCCAACTGCTCCTAGCACAACGCAGCCTAGGTAAACTGCTAACCACTGCCTCCGGGCTCCTATCCCTTGTCCAAAGCAAACATGAGTTGGACTAATCTGGATCTGTTACTCACAGTGGGTACTTTTGTATACAGGCTAGGCTCATGGAATGGATCCTGTATAAACAATACACAAGGCAACGAGGTACACAAGGGGATCTGTGATGATGATGCAGAGAGGCAACCACAGGGATTCTGGGTCCCAAGTAGAGCTGGAAAAAACAGTACTTTGGGAATTTCCTTTAACTAAAATTCAAATTTGAATTTGCACCCTTTGACTTTGCTTCTACTTTTACATCAGTTTATGTTCAGAGAGGCTAACATTGGTTAGTGCAGTTAGTTCAAGTGCCATTAGATTTTTTTCATTGATTAGATCCGAACTAAACAAAATCCATTTTAAAATTTCTTTTGTGCAACATCAAATATCATCTAAATGAACATCAAATTAAGGAATGAAGCAATGCTAAATTATTTATTTTATTTATTTATTTTTAAAACTTATTACCCCACTCCTCCTGCCACAGGCAGCTCAGGGCAGCTTACAGCAATAATTACGGGGCGGCTTACAGCAAAAAAATTGCTGACTACTAGAGTCCTGCATAATCGGAAAAAGCCTATTGGACTTGGGCCAGGTCAACCTCCCATGTAGGCAGGAGGCCCCACCCCGATGAAGTGTTGTAAAAACACAGTGCTCCACAGGGGGAAAACCACATCAGGAGAAGGGCACGGGAACACCTTACCCCATCCTTTTCCTGACATGCCCCCACCTCCACAAGGTCATGATGTCACAATATCAGTGCTAACAGTGCTGAAACTAAGGGTGGAATCAAATGAGAAGATAGCGCACTGGAGTCTGTGTTTGGTCTGTGCAGCCCCCACGCCGCCTGCAATCACATGTTTAGCGTGTCCAGCCTAATAAATGTACAGTCCCTTGCCTGTATTTCATGTGCTCGAGGCAGCTTCCACCCGCCTCTCAGCTGAGAGGCCTCAGAGGAGGGAGACTGCAGGGAGGGAACTCTAGCTCACCTCTGAGCTGGATGCTGGCAAGGTTGCAGGTGGACTTAACTGATGTGTAACAGACAAGTGGGCACGCATTAGCCCTAACGGTTGGCCTGCGATGTTCCTGGACTCCGCTGTTAGCGGTTGCTCTGTGGTGACTATGTGGTGGCCACATGGTGGATGCCTAATATACAGGCACGTGATTAAAGCTAATGTGGGCTATTATCTTGTTTGATTTCACCCTAAATAATTGAGACTGTGATCCACAAACCACTTACTCCAGAATAGCCCCATTGAACCAAGAGGCTTCAATGGGACTGGTCTGGAGTAAGTGGTTTGTGGACTGCATCTTAAAATACTGAAGTGACTGAAATAGCTACACTGCAATAGCTGAAATGGATATTCGTTTCAGGAAATGAAGAGGGAACTGGATACTGGTTCGTATCACTGTGTCAGATGAAATATTTGCTGTGGATATTCATTTAATCTCTAATGGAGATTGCTTTTCAGAATAATCACCCTAGCCTAGAAGTTACAAATGGTGGACTTCCACTGAGAGTTCATATGGGACCGTAGCAGGGGCGTAGCTAGGTTGGAATGGGCCCAGGGACAAGAAATGGACTTTGGGGCCCCCCCTGCCCATCACCATAGACTCCCCTGCCCCTCTCCCTCCCCTCTTTCCTCACCTCAATGTCCTTATTGCATAAAACTGTCAACAAACGTACTTATTAAATTAAAACATGTACTCAGCTACTGCAATGGCCTCTTCCTTGCTTTTAGCTACGGAAACACAGAAATAGTAACATATGGCCTCCCCCTGAGCCCCTCCTGATTTCTCAGCCCCCTCCCCCCAGAGAACCCCCTCCTGTTCCCCCAGCTCCGTCCCCCCACAGACCCTCCCTCCTGTTCCCTCCCCCGAGTCCCCTCCTGCTCCCTCCTCCCACAGAGCCCCCCTCCTGCTCGTTCAGCCCCCTCTCACCACACAGCCCCCTCCCCCCACAGACAGGGCCAGATTTAGGAATGTTTCACCCCAAGGCCCTTCTCAGGCTGCTGCCCCCCCCCAAAGCAAAGCCCCGCCCCCCCACTGTGCAAAACAGACAAGCAGGTGTACAAAATATGCAAGATATACAGAGCTGAATAGACACAGCATAAGCCAACGCACCAGGCGAACATTCCAGGACCTTCAGTATGACCTTCAGAAATTGATTTCAAAACTTATGAGATCAGAGATGGGGATGGGGCAACTACAAGGATGTACCAGAATCCAAGAAGTCTGTCTCCACCAAGTTTAGGAGCTTGGGGTTTCTGCTCTAGCAGTGCAAACACCTGTGACCTTCTTCACCTGCTCATGCCCCTCCTCTCAAACACCCTGGCCTGGAAGAAGATCAGTGGGGAACTAGCCCTCATACTCCACACTAGGGTTGCCACCTTTTGCCATTTGACCCCAAGACTCCTATAGGCCAAATGCGAGTCTCAGGATCAGATTGCAAAAGATGGCAACTAGGGTTGTCACTTACGCAAATATTTAAGGAATGCTTATGAAAAATACATGTTGCAGGGCCTGCATTGATGACTAAGGTGCAAATGCAGGTCCTACAACATGTATTTTTCATAAGTGTTCCTTACACATTTGCATAGGTGACAACCCTACTCCCACCCCCTTGCAAATTGCCTATTCCATCCCTCCCCCAGGTTCCCTTGTTTTCCACTCCCCACCCCGAAGAGCAGTATGATTTCTCCCCCCAAATCCCAGCATTTGAGGACCTCCATGAATAGAATGCCATAAACAAATCTCCAACCCCAAGGATGCATCAATGTTAAAAAATCACGAGCTGGGCCCTAAAAATATGAAACTTAAATAAAAAGAACCCAAATGTTTCTAGACTTGGTACGCTCCCATTTGTGAGAATGGGAGGAGCCACTCAAAGAAGAACAGAAGGTTGCTGCCTTGTAAAGAAGGTTCTTCGAGATGGCTCTAAACATTCTCACAAATGCCCACCCTTTGGAAGGAACCGCTGGGTATCTGAGTGGGAAGGAGGTGCTTTATATACTGGCGGGACGGGGGGCTCGAGACTGTCACGGGGCGATTTTTCAAACTAGTGAACTTGGTATATGCTGGTAGAGAAGGGCGCGCAAGCACAAACCCATTTGTGAGAATGTTTAGAGCCATCTCACCGAACCTTCTGTACAAGGCAGCAACCTTCTGCTGTGAGGCACAGTGGCCCAGCGGGGTTTTTTTTGCTTTTTTTTTTTTTAAAAAAAAAGCTTCAGAGCAGCCTGCAAGGAGTCAGGGAGGGAGTGCACAGCGGAAGAATGGCTTCAGCCTCGCACAGTAAGTGTAGGGGGGGCTTCCCAGGCTGTGGGGAGAAAGTCAGCCTAGTCATAGGGTGTAAACAGATGGATGAACTACTTATATTATATTTATTTATTTCAAACTTCTACTAATCCGTCCCTCATGCCATAGGCAGCTCGGGGTGGCTTACAATCATCAAACAACATTTAAAACAACAATTAAAACAACTAAAAGGAGGAAAAGAAAATAACCCCATACCCAAAAAAGCCCGGTCTTACAACTTCTCTGAAAAGAGGGGAGATCCGGGGCCAACCGGGTCTCCACTGGAAGGGAGTTCCACAGTTGTGGTGCGGCCACTGAGAACGCCCTCCTCTGAATGGCCCCCTGGGAGACTCGGGGGACCTTGAACAGGGCACCCCCAGATGACCACAGGGGCCGACCCAGCACCCAAGGAGTGAGGCGGTCCCACAGATAGGTAGGGCCTAGGCCGTTTAGGGCTTTATAGGCCAAAACCAACATCTTGAATCGGGCCCAGAAAACCACCGGCAGACAGTGCAGGGAGCAGAGCACTGGTGTAATATGCTCCCAGTGGCCCAGTCCTACCAGAAGACAGGCCACCACATTCTGCACCAGCTGCAGTTTCCAAGCGGTCACCATGGGTAGCCCCATGTAGAGCGCGTTACAATAGTCCAATCTGGAGGTGATGAAAGCATGGATGATGGTGGCCAGGTCAGAGTCTGAGACAAACAGCTGAAGCCATCACACCAGATGTAATTGGTGAAAGGTACTCCTCACCACAGCCTCCACCTGGGCATCCAGGCAGAGCTGCGTGTCGAGGAGCACCCCCAGACTCTGTACCTGGGGTACCAATAGAGGGTAGACCCCCACGATAATGGGGGCCACCATCTCCATCGCCTTACCCACTAACATCACCTTCGTCTTGTCGGGATTCAGCCCCAGTCGGTTACTCCTCATCCAGTCCACCACAGCTGTCAAACACCGAGTTAGCACCAAGACTGCAGGGCCTGGGTCTGCTGAAAAAGAGAGATACATCTGGGTGTCATCAGCATATTGATGACACCGCACGCCGAACCTCCTGATCACATCACTGAGTGGCTGCATGTATACGTTGAGCAGGAGAGGGGACAAAACCAAACTCTGCGGGACTCCACACGAGAGGTCTCGTTACAATGAAAATGACTCCCCAAGAACCACTTGCTGCGTTCTACCAGTCAGGAAAGAGCGGAACCATTCAAGAACAGTCCCGCCCACCCCTGCACAGTCCTGCAGTCGCATCACCAACATCCCGTGATCAACTGTATCAAATGCAGCCAAAAGATCTAATAGAATGAACAGGGTCGAATGACCCCGGTCCATTTCCCGGTGCAGATCATCTACCAAAGCCACAAGCACAGTCTTGGTGTCATACCCTGGACGAAATCCCGACTGAAAGGGGTCCAGATAACCGATGCGGTCAAGATGTCCCTGCAGCTGCTGAGCCACTACCCGTTCAATAACCTTCCCTAAAAAGGGAAGGTTAGAGACAGGTCGATAGCTGGCAAGGGAGTCAATGTCAAGCGATAGTTTCTTGAGTAGAGGCCGAACCACTGCCTCTTTGAGACAGCCCGGCACTGTGCCCTCCCAAAGGGAGGCACTGACCACCCCAGCCAGCAACGGCCCCATTGTCTCCTGGCAAGATTTAATCAGCCAGGACGGGCAGGGATCTAATTCACAAAATGTGGCCTTAACAGCCCCAAGAACACCAACCGTATTGGCGGGTGTCACCATCTGAAATTGATCCCACAAAACCGGACAAGACGGGGCTTCCATAACCTCCAGTTCCCCATATGTATTAACTGCAGCATCAAAGTTGTGGTGAATCCGAGTGATTTTATCCACAAAATAATCCACAAACATGCCACAGCGAGCAGTAGATGACTCCACTCCAAGGCAGAGGGAGGCCAGACTGACCAGCCCCTGCACCACCCGGAAAAGCTCCGCTGGACGTGATTTAGAGGATGCTATGAGGGTAGCAAAAAACTCCTTTTTTGCTGCCTGCATAGCTATGGCATAGGACCGTAAACTGGCTCTATGATGCAATCTGCCGGTTTCAGCACACAAACAATGCCACCGTCGCTCCAACCATCGCCCTTCTCGCTTCAGCTCCTGCAGCTCCTCAGAGAACCAAGGAAGTCTGCGGAGCTGTCGCCTGGACAGTGGATGCCTAGGAACTGTCAGATCAATGGCCTCCGTCAGCAAGGTATTCCATAACAAGATGAGGTCATCGATGGAACAGTCGTCAAGGTCAGAGGGAAACTCACCCAGAGCCTTCCAGAACCGATCTGGTTCCATCAGCCTCCGAGGACGAACCATCCGAATCGGTTCTGCACCTTTCTGGGGGCAGACATGCGCCAGGAGTGAAGCCTGCAGGAGGTAATGGTCCATCCATGACAAGGGTACAGCTGATTCTTAAAGAAGTAGAAAACAAAGACCCTTTTCAAATGGGTCTGGGGGTGGGGGATGGGTGTGCGTCCATGGCGGGTGGAGGTGGGTGGAGCCTGGGAGCATGCACCCCCCACCCCTCCACTGTGGGCACCATTCCCATGGACATTCCCCTACCACACACCCACCATGGGCGGTGTTTCCACAGGCGCCCCACACACACCTGTGCAGGGAGGGGGGTGCCCATGTGAAAAGGTCCTAAATGACAAGTGCCCCTTACACAGAGAACCTGCACATTTATCAGTCTCCTCTTTTTATCTGAGACAGTTCAGTAATTGCTCCTAAATCTAATCACTGATTCTCTTGGAGAGTTCTCCGTCACTGTTATGTAAATCCTGCTATAATCATGCTGTATATTTTCGGGATTGCATGCCTGTCAAGGGACCCAAGTGTATACGGAACTATAGAAATACTTTTGATTACAGCATCTAAAAAAAAATATCACAGGAAACACAAGGACAAAACAAAGAACCCCAACCCCAAGGAAGGCAAAGAGTGTTCACTGAACTTGATTTTACTTCATTTTATCAGTAGATGCAAATATCAAGATTCCCAAATGGCTGCCAAGTATTCTCATTGTTCAGGGACCAGCTGTCTGTTGTTGGACATGGTGTACGTAAGAAAGAGATGGCCAGCATCTGAGCTTATATTATCATAAGGCACTCTGTAAAATGCTTGCATATTAAAATGCCTCAGAGACAGGTCCCTAACTGAGGGAGCTATGCTGTCTTCAGTAGATCTATGGTTCCAATTTACTCTGTTTATGTGCTTCTGTCGCACTTGCTCATCACTGTAGTACCTGAGCACCTTACACCAGGGATGGGTAAACTTTTCCTCCCTATGGTAAATTACTGCAAGACCCATGGCCTGGACAGAGGCTGAGGGGGTGTATTCAGACAATCAGCCTTACTGCAAGAAGACCTGGGGCAAGTGCCCCATGCTCTGCTATTTACTTTACATCTGGGGCCCCACAGTCACCCCCATTTTCACTAGGGCAGGATGTGGGGCCCAGAATCCCTCCCAGCAGGGTCCCAACTAAGATCATCTCTAGTGCGCTCCTTCAGTGCTTGAGAAGAAGGCTAGATCCACAGGCTGGATCTAGAAACTTGAAAGGGGCTAAATAAAAAACAGCTGTGGGCCAGATTTAGTCTATGGGTTGGCGGTTCCTTCCTCACCCATGCCTTTCTCTAACTGCTAGGCAAACATCCAGGCTCAAAGCTAACAGAAGAACTAACAGGTTCTTGCTGCCAATTGGGTTTTAAATAGTCACATGGGCCAGGCCCATCATATTACCAAAACGAGCATCTTTCCACCAACTTACATCCAGTTCTTTATGTGAAGCTGAAGAAGAGTAGCTGGCCTGGTTGCCAATACCCATCAGGGATGGTGGTGATTGAGAATGACCATGCTCCCAGTTTTTGAAGTTTGGAGTAGGGCTGGTGCAGAGCACTCAAGTTTGTTTATCGGGACTTGGAACCCATGGGTTGAGGACCCAGGTCCTTTGAGCTCCCAGACAGGGGTCATTGCCATCCTCAAAGCCTGAATCTCTGGAGCAGAAGACTAGCTTTCCCTCTAGGGAGATGCCTCATCTAGGATCCTGATTGGTCATTAGGGACCTGCCTTCTGATTGGTAGGGATGGGCGAACGCAGTTCGGAGTTCGGACCGAACTCGGTCTGTTCGGTCGACCGAACCGAATTTCCGAACCGAACTCGAATTTCAAACCAAACCAAACCGAATTTCCAAACTCCATTTTGTTCGCCCATCCCTAGTGGCAACACACACCAAAAAAACTGGTTTTGAATGGCTGAACTTGGTTCGGAAGTTTGGAATTCGACCGAACTTGGTCTGTTCGGTCAACCAAACCGAACTTTCGAACCGAACTCAAATTTCAAACCGAACCGAACCAAATTTCCGAACTCGAATTTCAAACCAAACCGAACCAAATTTCCGAACTCTGTTCTGTTCGCCCATCCCTACTGATTGGCTAAGGGATCCTATATTTACTTCCTGCTCAAGGTCAACCTGTAGTTCTGGACATCCAAGCAAAGACTCATTCTGCTAGCATTTAGGATTGTCATCCCTCTTCCCCCTATCTGCCCTCCTGGGTACATATCTATGCTTTGCACTCTGACTGTACCTCCAGCCTACCTCTCTGGACCTGACACTTGGGGTGTTTTCAGACAGACGTGGGGCTGCCTGCCCCCAGAGTTGCTTCAAGGGCACACCTGCTTCCAGCCCTGCCTGGGTCAGGATCAGACAGACCTGACAGGTCCCCCAGTCCAGGGTCCATCCGTGTGATGCCCCCGCCCTCCGACCATAGAGTTGTGGATTAGAACATCTGCAATGCTATGGTGTTGCCTGCCTGGAACAATGACTGGCTGGGGTTTGGCCAGCCCACTCCATCGGCGGTGCTCCAGGATGTTCTAGAGTGCTGCTGAAGTTTCCCACAGACAGGCGGGGTGCCTTCACACAGATGGGCCTCCCAAGGCTGAAGCGGCAGCCTATCCATCTGAAAACACCCACCTTGCTGATAATGATCCCCTGAACACTGACCCATTCTGGACTGATAGCCACTTCTCTCTGTCACCTCTAGACTGGAATCCTGACATTGTTAGTGTTTCCATCCACAGTAAGGCCCCTTTCCTCTGCCACAGCATTCTGAAGTCACCCAATGAGAGGAGTCGCCCAGAATAGGATGGGTTCTCTATTGGCAAAGGGTAGTATGGAAAATCTATCTGTGCCAACAGCATTGGGGAGATGGTCATAGGAAAAATGGTATTGTGGCTCTGGCTTCCCCCAACTCTGACAATTGATGGCCAGGGTTATCACACCTCTGGGTGTGGCTAGGTGTCTCCAGGATTTCACATATCTCCAAGTGCTTGGTGATGCTGCAGTTTTTCTGGGTTATACAGGGTGCGTCTAGAATTTGGGGGGAGAAGGAATGAGGCATGTCAACGATGTCTAAAAGGGAGAAAGGTGAAGAAGTTTTCCTGCCCACTTTCTGACATGTCCCTGTTCTCCTGCAAAGCATCATGATGCTCCAAAGGGACCATGACCTTATTGGAAAGGGTTGTAAAAGTTGCTTTACCTTTGCTCCACCCCTTTTCAGCATGGCCCGACCTCTTTCCAGATCAAAGCTTATGGGAAGGTGGTATCCCTATTGATGGCAATCCACAGAGTAAAAACAGATGGGAAGTTAATTCCGCTGGAGCCCAGAATCAGTGTGCAGCCCCCCCATGCCCCACTCATGTTTAGCATGCCCAACTTATAAATGGGAAGCCCCCTGCTTGCAGCAGCCTCCACTCAGTGGCACCAATAATCTCCTGTTCCTGGGCTGATGACAGCCTGTGGGGAGAGGGGAGTGCAATCGCACCTGGGGCCACTGAGAGCAGGCGGTAAGATGGGAGTATGCTCATGCCCCAGGACTGCTTGTAGCCAGTGGAGAGATGAAGGCAGTGACCTGGGCACAATCGCACTCTCCTCTTCCCACCAGCTGTCAGCAGCCCTGGGTGTGATCACATGCTCTCCTTTCCCCATTGGCGGTCAGCAGCCCCAGGTTTGACACGTTCCCCTCTCCTCGCTGGCTATCAGTAGCCCTGGGCACAAATGCACTCTCCTTTCCCCACTGGCTATCAGCAGCCTTGGGCTCAATCGCGGCTCCTGTCTCCCAATCGGCTGTCATCAGCCAAGGAACAGGGAGATTGGGCATGACTCTATGGGGCTAGTGGACCTGGATGAGGCTGCAGGCAAAGCTGATGGGGCACGGCCACGTTGGTACCCATTAGCCCAGATTCACCTGCACTGTGAGCCTGCAATGTCTCTTGACTCCGCCATGGACGGTGGCCATGTGGCAGGTGGAGGCTAACATGTGGCAGCCACCTAATAAATGAGCAGGTGGGCCCACACTGGTATGGGCTAATGTGGGCTATTGTCTCATTTGAAATCACCCAGAGTTATGGTATGGGAGCCTTAGAGGCTGCTCTAAATTGTACTGAGAGATTCTCAGAATCCAGGAGTGAAGCTGTTGATGAGCATGAAGCCCCCTATGCACATTCCTCTTTCTGGAGTTGGGCATGTTGCCATTGCAGGAGAGGATCTAACTAGCTACTAGGGATGGGCGAACGCGGTTCGGAAGTTGGGAGTTCGGCCCGAACTCGGCTTGTTTGGATGACCGAACACGAACACGAACATACCGAATGAACCGAACACCGAATGGCAAAATGGACGAACAGTTCGGTCAGTTCGGATCGCGTTCGGGTGAGTTCGGGGGGCAAAAAAAGGTTCACTGGAAGGTCAAACATGACAGGGAGGTGTCTCACTGAGGTGCAGACTTCCAGGCACCAGGGGTGGAGAGGCTTGCAAGAAACGAAACTAATTATCTGCCTCCCCACTTCCCAACACCTTCTGAGCTAGTCACTGTTCCTGAACAGCAGATGTTGAGTAGGATTTTTAGATTGCTTTAAGTTTCATTTCAGTTTTGTACTGAAATGAAACTTAAAAACTGAAACCTTGTGTTATACATTTCACTGTACAGACTCATTGAGTATGTATGTATTCAGTTCACTACAGACTCCTCTTCTGTTTGTGATTCCCCCCCATCCCATATATATGGGATGTATATATATCCATATCTATCCTATATCCATATCTATCTATCTATCTATCTATCTATCTATGGATATGGATATGGGATGGGGGGAAAGATAGATAGATAGATGTAGAGAGTTGTAGGAGTTAGCTTAGCGATAGAGATAGCGTTAGTGATTTAGTTTTAGTGTTTGTAGGAATAGGCCTGTGTACTTATTAGATAATCCATTTAGTTCATAGCATTTAGAATAGTTAATAGCAGTTAGATTTAGTGTAGATAGATACATATAATATTAGATTAAAAAAACAAAAAAAACCATATAAAAACAAAAAAACCAAATAAAAAACAAAAGAAAACCATATAAAACCCAATAAAAAACCAGAAAACCATATAAAAAAAACCAAAACACCCATAACAACATTTCCCGAACGGCCGAACGGTCAAACCGAACGGCCTGTTTGGACGACCAAACCGAACAGCTGAACCCGAACTCGGAGAACTAACCGAACAGACAAACCGAACGGACGAACCGAACGCAGCTGAACCGAACGGCCGAACCCAAACCGCGATCTGTTCGCCCATCCCTACTAGCTACCAGCTAAAGACATGGTTCAGTTAACAGGCATGATCTCTTTTTTAGAACGCAGGATTTAATGCTGAGACCTCTCAAAACCTCAAGTTGAACCTGGATGTGCTGGATGGCTTTGGGCAAGTTCCCAAGTTTCCTTACAACTTTAGTGTCTTAAGCTTCACAATCCCACTTTGAGGCAGGAGGAAAACTGAGGCCCAGTGAAATAGTGATCTCCCTCATATTATGAAGATTATTGCGATAATCCTTGTAAAGTGATTTGTGCACTTAAAATATTACATTTTAAAAAGTAAGTTAGTGTTGACATGAGTCACATTGAAATATGTGAATGTAGCAGGGACTGTCTTGCCTAGGTGATGATTATGTTCTGGGAATTAGATCCTTGGGCTCTTTAATCACTTTGCAAACCTCCATATACACCACCAGTCTTTATCAATACCATCTCCGCCATCATATACAGTTCCAGTTTGATGCACATCATACTGTCTCAAGCCAGGCATTAATCCTCTGCTGACTTCCCCAAATCCTTACTTCCAGCCTGGCTCTTACCCACACTCTAGAAGCCGGGTTCAGTCTCTCAGGGCCTCCATTTCCAGCCAGGCTTCTGACTACTGACAAGCTGTGGAGGGTTGGGGCTGTGGAAGCTGGGGGATTGGAGGAGCTGCTAGCTGTCTGCCTGCCACTCATTGGAGTTCCCCCCCTCTCTCCCCATCAAGGTATTTAACTAGGGCCTGGTGCCCTTGGCCAGTCTGTGGAGGGGTGGGGCTGTGGAAGCTGTGGGATTGGAGGAGCTGCTAGCTGTCTGCCTGCCACTCATTGGAGTTCCCTCCCTCTCTCCCCATCAAGGTATTTAACTAGGGCCTGGTGCCCTTGGGCACTAGCCAAAGGGTGACACCAAAGGGTGTCGCCTGTTGGTGGGGCCGTTGGTGGGGGCTGTTAATGGGCGTGGGCGCCCCCCTATCCGTCCATCATCTAGACCATTGTTGAGATCGTCATCCATATGCCGTGGGGAAGAACAATCGGGGGACTGCTCCAGGGAGTTTTCTGCTGATTTCCTGTCTGTGGATTGACTGTGGTGCAGAGTCAGACATTTCGGAGCAGGAGCCTAGACACTTTGACCTTCCTCTGTTCACCTTTCAGGAGCCAGGTTGTGAAATACACCTGTTGTGTTTTGTTTTGTTTTAAAATGATTCTCCCTTATCAGCCCAGTTCCAGTGGGCATCCTGTATGAAGCTTGGGGGATGTACTGACTCTGGACCTGTTACATCTGGTGAGCCAGGCGGTCCCGGGAGCACAGGCGACCAGGGTAGAAGAGCCTTGGCAGGATACTTTAAAGACTTCCGCGGTCCCCAGTGGCACTGGAGGCACGCCTTGGGACAGCACATCTAAAGCATTGGCAAGGGACTGTGGTGTTTTTGTTTTTTTCTTCCTGTTTGAGTTATTTTGTCTATCTACACACAGTACAATGCCGACCAGAAAGCGTACAGAAATAGCTAAGGAGATAGGTAAGATACATACTAAACAAAGAGTACTAGATGACTTTGTAGCAGCTAGGCGAGGACTGTGAAAGGGGGGAGGGAGGAGAGTTCAGACTGAGGATTCCTTAATGTTAGCACAGGAGGGCGCTGCTTCCTCCTTGGCACTGTCCCCAGATCCTTCCGGGGAGGCTATCAGCGGCTCTTCTGGTACCATCCAGGCAGTTTCTCCCATTCAGTTGCCAGAAACAGGTGGGGCTTCTGCTTCCCAGCTAGCAAACGATGGGAACTCCTCGATTGGAGACTCACTTAAGGAGCTTGTCTCCCAGATGGCAATTGCCATTAGATTATTAAAGGAGCAGGAAAATTAGTGGCTAATGGTCCATGAGGATGGCCTCATGGTGAACAAGAAGTGAAAAATGTGATTGCGAATCAGGAATCTAGGATTTCTGTAAAGCAACCGCCAGCCCAGACCTCTTTGGCTGACTCCCCGATGGACGGGTTGGGCCCAGAAAGGGATCGAAGGGAATTTCCAAGAACCCTTTTGAGAAAAAAGAGCCGCAGGAATTCCACCTTAGTAGGAACAAATAAGAGAAACCAAGACTGGTACAGAAAGTCCTTTCATTTCTTGTTAGACCTTTGCCCCACTGTAATTCTCCATCGTGGAGGACTAAGAAAGGGATTCAGAACCATTTGTCAGTGATTCTGGGAGATTTTATACCCAAGAGCCAGATTGGCAGTTTTAGTTTATTGCCAGCCCAGGGTAATTACCAACGACTGATCGTTTATTTTCGCAGTGACAGGATAGTGTCCCATCTTTTGTGGCATGCTCCTCTTTTTTTCTCCTGGGGGGTACAGGTGGGGGAGGTTTTTGAGAATGGAGGGCCAACAGTGCCTCCTCATGGGAGAAACAGCAGCCGGAAAAAATCTGGGGATATACCCCCCCGCTCCCTCTTTATGTGGGGGGGGGGTAGTGAGGGAGTTAGACCCCCAGTAAGGAGTAAACCAAACAGCCCTAGTAGAACAGGGCACCCCACAATAACCGATAAGCTGTTGAGCCTTGCCCTAGAGGCCGATTCTTGTTCGCAGCTACAGGCAAAAGGGGTTATAGAAAGGGAGTTGGCAGTAGTTAAATCAGCAAAGGAATTGGTTACGTTAACAGAGGAAATAGGGAGCTTAGTTCTGGAGGCTAGTGAGAGCTTCCATGTGGAAGCCCTTGAACCTAGAGGAGACCAAAGGGGCTCTCTGGACCTTTCCCCTCACCTGAGAACACCTGGGAACGAAGTTGGCTGGGAGGGAGTGGCCCCCAGGCAACTGTCGCAGATAATGGGAGTCACAGGAGAGGTAACTAACCTGGGTCAAAAGGCTAGCGGGAATGTTCAAACCAAAGCCCTAGTTTTGTTGGTGGATTTTTCTGTAGGGGCATTCAACTCAAGCCCTAACCTTGTTTCGGTGGCCTCAGTCAGTGGTCAGGCGTGACCTGCCCATAAGCGGGTAGATATGTTTTCTGTCTGCTCGTGGAACATCTCGGGATGGTCTTCTAGGGGATTTTTCTAGTTTCCTTAGACAACACCAAATTATTATTCTTCAGGAGACCTCGGCCATAGATAACATAGAATTTGAAGGCTACATGGCGGTTTCTCTTCCTGCTACGCCGGCAGTTTCCAGGGCCAGAGTGAGTGGTGGCTTGGTCTGTCTGGTACTGGATACTGCAGGGTTTAGAGTGGTCTCTGAGATCAGGCACCCCCCTTTTTTGCTGGGGATAGTCCTTATATGTGGGGCAGTGACTTATCTTGTCCTGAATACCTATATCCCGCCTGTTAATGCTGGTACATACAATGACGGGTTGTGGAATAGCTTAGAAAGCGCCATTGGTGAGGCATTAGTGGAACATCCAAAGGCCCGCTGTATGTTGGTGGGTGACTTTAATGCTCGGCTGGGTTCAGGGGATGAGGCGCTGGCCCCCTATGTTGGTGAGATATCGGACGGAGCGCATTGGTCATATATGCAGGCAAGAGTTTCAAGGGACCAGAAGTTAAATTCCCCTGGTATAAGGTTTGCTGGATGATCGTGGGGCTTAACCTATCTATTTTAAATGGAGCTGGCTATCAGGATCCAAATGGGGAATTTACCTTTCTTGGTGTGCAGGGATGTAGTGTAGTTGACTATGCAGCTATTGCTCCTAAGGTATTTGATTTTCTGTGTGGCTTTCACGTGGCTCCTTGTACACTGTCGGATCACTTACCATTGATCCTGAGACTATCCAATCTGGGAGAACCCAGAGAGAGGGCGGAGGTCCCCCAAAGGGGGCTAAATTCTTCACCCTTTATATATCAGAAGTGGAGTAGAGAGGTGTCTTTAACCTGGGTGTCATTATTAGAGTCCCAACCCTGTGTCAAACTGAGGGAGGAGCTGGTCCTTGGACATACTCAAGAAGGGCCTGTAGCCCTCTACAACAAACTGGCTAGCTTTTTGTCGCACCAGTTGCTAACGGCTTCTGGAAGCCAACGAGACCGGAAAGTTTTCCACCCCTCTACCCGGGGATGGTTTGATTTAGAATGCCGGCAGGCTAGGAAGGAAATGGATATAATTTATAGAAGTTACCGGGTTGGGGGGGGGGGGAGGAGGGGGGCATCTATCTTGTCTCCCTGTACAGTACTTCCAGCAAAAAAGGGCATATAAGGAGCTGGTAAAACAGAAGAAGAGGGGGTATTCTGATGCCAGATGGCAGAATTTGCTGAAGGCAAATAATGCCAAAGATTCAAAGACATTTTGGCATATTGTAAATGGAGGCACATCAAGGTTAGGAGCAGGGCGGCTTATCCCAATTGCCCCCGCAAGCTGGATTGAGTTTGTAGAGGTGTCGCAGATAGGTCCAGTGGGGGGGGGGGGGTGAAGGTAGAGCCAGGAAAGGAGAGGATTCTTGATCTAACTATGCCAAACTGGCCTTCAGTCACCGAACAGGAAATTGGCTCAATTCTTGAGACCTTTTCAAATGGTAAAGCCCCAGGACCAGACCTAATCCAGGTGGAGGCTATCAAGAATAATCAGGACTGGTGGTTACCAGTTCTTGCCATGCTAGTATCAATGGTTCAGGAATTTTGCCACAGGGCTGGACCCAAGCGATTGTGGTTCCGATTTATAAAAAAGGACCAAAACTAGACCCGACTAACTACAGGCAGATTAGTCTGATCACTGTGGCTGACAAGATCTATGCTAAATATCTTCTGGCTAGACTAGTAGATTGGATAGATCGTACCCTTATATTGCACCACGAGCAAGTGGGCTTTAGAAAGGGAAGGTCTACGTTGGACCATTGTCTGGTCCTACACCATCTAATCGGAAAATATAGAGCAGCCAATGGGAAGTTGTACATCGTCTTCTTGGATTTGACGGCGGCGTTCAACTCCATAGATAGATCACTTTTGTGGGCCAAACTTTCCTCAATGGAGATCAATAAGAGGCTTCTTGTACTTCTGAAGGCATTATACTCAGATACTACTGTCATGGTTAAAGTAGATCTAGATGGCCAACTTACACCAGACATTCCAGTCATCTGAGGAGTAAAGCAGGGCTGCGCGCTCGCACCAACCCTGTTCAATTTGTTTATCAATGATTTGGTCCCCCTGACAAGACAGTAGAGGTTTTTCCCCCCGAAATTGGGGACTAAACCAGTTGGGGCCCTTCTCTATGCGGATGATCTGGTGCTTTTGTCCCAGATTAGGGTGGGGCTGTCCAGGCAGCTTACCGCTTTTTTTAATTATTGCTGTAAAAATGGCCTCACAATTAACTCTGCCAAATCGAACATTCTGGTATTTTCCCAGACTAGGCAGATACACAGGTGGCCCATTGGCGACAACCTTCTCCAGCAAGCCGAGGTCTATAGATACCTGGGACTTCATTTTGCCTCAAATGGGCAATGGAATTGGAAGGTACATCCAGAAAGAGTGGAGGTGGCAGCTAGGAGCCAAATGTTAGCCATTATGAGATTCTTTACTGGGACAGGAAGGAAGAACTTGGATATTGCGATCCAGGTCTTTGAGGCTAAGGTCAAACCCTCTTTCGTGTATGGTGCTGAGTTATGGGCCCCTCTGCTGGGTAAAAATTTAGATCAGCTGCAGACTCAATTTCTCAGTATGCTTACCAAGCTGCCCAAGGGGACTCCTGCTGCTGCCATGAGGCTTGAGGCAGGTCTATGTGGCTGGTCAGCCATGGCCTGGGAGTGGGCAGTACTGTACTGGTTGAAAGCAAGCAGGGCCCCACTGGATAGTCTGATTTGACAATCTTTTTGGGATACCTATGCTAGTCCATGGCTTATAGCTATTACCAACTACCTGAACCATAGTGGGCTCTCAATGACATACTTGGGGACAAAATTTTTTGCTTCTGCCAAGCGAGAGATAGTCACTTGATTCAGAGATATGGGTAGGCAGGAGGATCTGGTGAGGGTAACTGAGTCCTGTCACCTGCGGGGATATAATGTATGGGCCCCTCAGCCTGATACAAGGGCCCGTTATCTGGGCATGACAGCTACATTCAGAGAAAAACACCTATTTCTCTGTGCCAGAGTGAACGTACTCCCCACCAATGTTTTGGTGGGGCGTTATGTCGGAACTCCATATGCAGATCGCCTGTGCCCATATGATGCCATGACAGCGGAAACTATTCACCATGTTCTTTTTGAATGTCATTTGTATGATTCTATTCAATTTAAATATCTGCCGGCTCTGATTTCAAAATTCCAGGAGTAACAGATGTATTTCTTGTCCAAATGGCTCTTGCTGATGTCTCCTTAGAAGTGACACAGTCTGTAATGAAATTTTTGGTACTTGCCATAGAAATACGGAACAGATTCTTGTGCTCTAAGCCATTGTTAGCTCCGGACAGAATTACATAGTCTTAGAAATGTACTTCACAGAAACCTTTTTCTCTAGGACTGTTTATCCAGCTGTAATGATGTTTGGTGGTTGTGATAAGTGTAATACCGATATGGCTAAAACTGTCAAGGCCAGTTTATGGCAGCCACTTCAGTATTTTGTAGTGTCATATGAGGGTGGTAGTTGACTAATTTTATTTTGTATTAGGATCCTATGTTTGTTGTCTTTGTATGTTGTTTGTTTGGCAAAGACCAAAGGTCACGCCATAATAAATTGAATTGACTACTGACAAGCCCCCTGCTCAGTCATACCCTCTCAGAGCACTCCAGTCTCTTGAGGTAGAGCCCAGTCCTTGCTCCTACCTCCCTTACAGCTTCTCAGTTGCTGTACAATAGTCTAACACAAGTCTCTCGTTTTTCTCTTTCGAGTAGCCAGCTAACTCCTTCTGGCTTCCCATCCTAGTCAGGATCCTCTCAGGATTGGTTTAGAGCAAAGCCATCTCCCAGCTCCTGCTCCCTCAGCAGCCTCCTCCAAATTGAACTCCGGCTGAGCTTTGTCTGTCTCTGGCTGGCTTGCCACAACCAGGCCACGCCTGAAATTATTATTTTTATTTATTTATTTATGTAAAATGTATATCCCGCCCCTCCTGGGGCGGCAAACAATAATCAATAAAACAATACAAATTTTTAAAAAACAATTTAAAAATACAATATGCAGGGAACACCCCCCACCCCCACCCCTCGCAAAAGCCTGACGGAACAGCCAGGTCTTACATACACGCTGAAATAGCAGGAGAGTGGGAGCCAACCGAGTCCCCCGCTTCCCAAGTGTGTAGCTGGCGTGCCAGCTGCACCTTTATTTTAACCTGTGAGATCTTGGAATACTATGGTCATGGGGGCTGGGTTATTATAAGTACGACAGACAGACAGAGGGACAGAGTCTGATGGACAGACTCTATGCCAGGAGCTAATGACACTGGAGGAGATATAAACTTAACTTGCATTCCAAGCAAGTCTGCCTTTTTGATAGATGATGCCATCCCTTTGACCATAGGTCATTTCCCCATCTTGGTTTATGAATCCATTGAGTCAATGTAAACAGGCCCACCCAAGTTGCTCCCATTAAAAAGACATTTTGGAGGCTCTGAAGTTGTGTGAAATGAGCTGTAGAAGAAAGAAAACTTTAGAAAGTGGTTCTTTGCCTCCCTTTTAAAAAAGAAAAGAAAAAGGGATTTCAAGGAGCGACAGCCCTGCTGCCCCTGTTCCTCTCCAAGGAAGATGATGACAAATGAGGTAGCTTCCGAGGCTGGCAGGGGAAGCTGGCAGAGCAGTGGGGATCTGTTGCCAGGTTTTCAGGAGCTTTAAATGGCATTTAATTAGCTGCATTCAGGTGGTCACAATGGTGTTTAGCGCAGCAGTGGCAGCAAGGCAAGATTGCAGTTCCTGGCATTTGTTAATTAAAGCAGATCCTGAAATAGACTAATGACTTTTTAATGAGTCTGTTGTCTTAACGTCTTATTAAGTTTTACTCTTTCCCTTTCCTTCCCCGACCCTTATTTCCCTGGGAATTTCACAAGACGTGATTGATGGGACTCATATTTTTGCACTTTCTTCTTAAAATGAGATTCAGCCAGAGTGATTCTAGAAAGGTGAACGGGCACTATGGTGATGGCAGCCTTCTCCATGCCCAGACATTGGTCTTTGAAAAAGGAGATGCCCCTTCAAGAGTAAGATTGGACAGCATCAACACAGCAGGGCAGATGGGACTATGATTCCATTTTTAATGCAAGAGGGCGGGCTCCTTTGTCTCACATGATACAGGGCTCTTCCAAGTGACATGGCAGCATGAAGAAAGATCTTTTTTGTACTTGAGATTTAAAGGGATGGGGTCCGATCCCCCAGTACTGCCTTACACCATCTGTGTGAAATTACACTTTCGGGTAGTGGAAAGTGAGTATCAAATGATACATTGGAATCATACAACATCCATAGCATAAGTGACAACGCAGGTTGTGGTAAAGCTGGGAAGCAAACCCGCAGTTTTGATGCACGATTGGGGACATCCTTGGTCTTTTCTTCTCTGGGCATCTTTGGTCCCCCCTGTGCTCTTCACCCACATGCTAAAGGTTCCCTTTCCCTGGTAAGGGATGCTTCCTTTGCTCCTTTTTATCCAGATGTCCTCTGGTCTCCTCCAGATGTTCACCTCGATCATCTCAGTTCCTTTCCGCATAGAAACTGGGGATGGAGGTGCTTAAGGGGTGTGCTCAGGAAGGGGGCCTACATCATGGTTCTGTGTCATGGATCTGTTCCCTCTCCTTGGGTGCAGCCAGTCAAATGGGCAGGCCTAATCCTTGCCTGCCCCGTGGCAGGCAATTGACCCTGCCACACTGCAGGGCCAGCGCAAGGAGCTGGGCATATGAGCGCGAGGGAATCGAGCCGAGCCACTGAGCTGAATCAATCCGAGGTGCTGCCCACAGGAACGGCAACCTGGCCCTGCCCCACCTCCCTCCCCCCCGGCCCAGCTGAGAGCCAGCCCCTGGCTGTGATGTGGCTGCATGTGACGGGCGCTACTGCCCGTCTCTCACAGCCCTGCAGCCTTGCTCCAAGTGTGGTGGGGCAAGTGCGCCTTGTCACATGGGTTGCCCCGCCTTGGGCAACCTTACTCTATTTGGGGTAAGACTGCTCCATGATGCATTCTCAGGATTGCCCCAAGGACACGTCGCAGAGCAGTCAGCTGCCTGCCCCACCACAGAGCAAGGCAAACATCTGGTGGGCCCTGGACACATGAGCCACTGCATTGCATGGTTCGTTTGCCCAGGGAGGGGTAAGGTTACCCAAAGAGCGGCAGCCTCCCCAGCCCGTCTCCTGTGGCTGCACATATTATGTTTGTGCCTCATGTCCAGTAGCTCGCAGGGTTTCTTTAAAGGGACAGTACATACATAACAGCACCCATTGTGCGCATGCCCTGACCTCTACTTACTTAACCTGAGCTCACCGTTTCATTGCTTGGGGTAGACACTGGATATAGCGTAGGAATTAGAAAGGGGACAAATAAAAACTATCCACTGGCCTCATTTGGCCCCCAGGCCTGAGGTTCCCAACCCCTGCTTTAAGGGAAACACTAGCCAAGGAGCCAAGCTTGGGTATGGCTGATTGTGCTCAGCTGAACAGGGTGGGACAGTCAGCTAGCTGCGCCTCAGCCAGAAAAGCCAGAGAGCTCTTGGAGGAGACCATCAGAGAGAAGCAGCTAGAGGGCTCTGTCTGAGGGACTGCATCTTGCCTAGAAGGCCCAGAGGAAGGGGACCAAGAAGCTAGCCGAGCCCTCAGAACTGACTGGCAAAGGGGTCAAGTCAGAAGGTCTCAGAAGCAGGAAGCACTGATGTAGCTACCATAGGGACAGGAGGGACATTTGTCCCGGGGCCCATGCAGGGAGGGGGGCCCATTTGTGGGGGCCCTTCCCTGCATGAGCCCCAGGATCCCTCCTGCCCAATTGTGGCGGCGGTGCCTGGCAGTATTGCCAAGCTAACCCTTCTGTTTAAATCAGGAGGCTTATGAAAAATACATGTTGCAGGGCTACATTGGAATCAATGCAGCCCTGCAACATGTATTTTAAATAAGCCTGATTTAAATGGAAGGGTTGGCATGGCAATAGTGCATGGAGGAAGTGCTGAAAGCACTCTGCGTGTTGCAGAACCTGCAGTGTGCAGAAGTCCAGAGCATTGAGCAAGCAGTAGCAGCAGCAGCAGCAGCAGCAGCAGCGGCAGGTCTGGGTGGAGGCTTGGTGGGAGCAGGGAGAATGTGTGGGGACAGGCAGTCTGGGGGTCTGTGTACTGGCTGGGAGTCAGCATGGGGGCAGGGAGGCTTGGTGGGGGGGAGAGGAGGGGATGGGGTGGGAAATGGGGAAGGATGGTGATGGGGCGGGGAATCCATTTCTTGCACCTAGCTATACCCCTGGCAAGAAGCCTCAAGCTGTCTGAGAGGAAGTGTATCAGCTAGAGGGTCTGATCAAACTGGTGTCTGCGAGCTCCTTGTGGGATTCAGCAAAGAGTCCAGAGAAGGGGAGGAGCTGGCAAAGCGGAGAAAGAAGCAGTATGGAGTGTCTGCATGTATATATGTGAAGGAATGGCCATGGAACTAGGGTTGCCACGTATGCAAATTTGTAAGGAACAAAATACATGGTGCAGGGCCTGCAACATGTATTTTTCATAAGTGTTCCTTAAAAATTTGCATAGGTGGCAACCCTATATGGAACACTGTTAATAAAGCACACTTGGGAGAGAAATGTGCAATGCATGTACTGTTGGGGGGGGGGGAGGTTCTGTAGGCACTTACTGTGGCCGGCCTGCCTTGTTACATACCCAAAGAAGTTGGTCCAGATGGAAAACAGCTCTAATAGTTCTCTGGGAAGAAGATTCTGTACTGGACTCCTGCCAGGGAAGCAGGACTAGGAGGAAAATATGAGGAAGCAAGGGTAGGTACAGAAACCCAATACACCAGATGGAGCTAGCTGTTAGTCAAAGTCTTCCCCAAGTCATGTGGTCCATCAGGCTGACGTGGTTAAGGCACCTCAGTTTCTGTGGCCTATGCTCACAGGAGTGGAAGAAAACAAACCCAACCAGGATGGGGGTTGGGGGGTGTTACTAGTAATTATGAAGCTTGGCCTATTTTCACTGGGCCGATGGCATATGTTTAAAGGCAATAATACTCAAGGGACTCTACAAATAGCTAAGATATCAGGCCACATCTCCCAGTGAGCACCACACTAGCCACCGCTGATTGCCACAGCTTTTTGTGGCAGGCAGGTGCCCAGTGTAAAAACCCACACTAACTTGCTTATTTGTTTCTTTAATTTTCTGTACTGGCCTTGAGGCAGGGAATCTGTTGGTGGGGAAGGTGATAGCAAAGCCCTTGTCATGGACAAATCATTACCTCATGTGGACCTGCCTCTCGGCCTGCTTGCGGGACCAAGCCGGGGTGGGCGGGATTGTTCTTGAATTAATGAATGAAATTTATTTATTGACGGCTTTAGCTTTCGCTATGGCCCACATATACAAACAAACAAAACAATACAAGTGTAAGACAGAAAGAAATTCTTAAATAGACAGTTAATTAGTTACAAGTAAATAAAATCTTTCCATTCGACAAGACAACCAATCTGATAATATGACAAGTCATATGTAAACATCTCATGCTTGCATGTAATTATATGCCTATGCAAGCTAACAATTCAGAGGATTGTTCTTGAATGGTTCCGCTCTTTCCTGGCTGGGAGAACTCAGAGAATGGTGCTTGGGGACTGCTCGTTAGTTCCCCGGGACCTCACGTGTGGAGTCCTGCAAGGTTTTATTCTGTCCCTTCTCCTGTTCAACGTGTATATGCAGCCATTGGGCGAGGTTGTGAGGCGTTATGGGGTGCGGTGCCATCAATATGCTGATGACACCCTGCTCTACCTCTCTTTTTCATCCAACCCAGACCCAGCAGTTTCAGTGCTTACCCGGTGTCTGGCGGCTGTGGGGGAATGGATGAGGGTGAGCCGACTGAAGCTAAATCCCGACAAGACAGAGGTGACGCTGGTGGCTAAAGTGGTGGGTGTGGTGTCCCCCCTCATTGACAAGGTTTGCCCCCCACTGGTTTCCCAGGTTCAGAGTCTGGGAGTGCTCCTCAACCCGCAGCTCCGTCTGGATGTTCATGGGGGATGTGGCAAGAGGTACATATCGCCAATTTCACCTGGTGCATCGGCTTTGGCCATATGTCTCAGACTCTGACCTGGCCACCATCATCTATGCTTTCATTACCTCGAGACCAGACTATTGCAACATGCTCTACGTGGGGCTACCTTTGGTGATGGTTCGAAGACTGCAGCTGGTGCAGAATGCAGCGGCCCATCGTACAGGAACGGGGCACTGTCAGCACATTACACTAATGCTTTGTGCTCTGCACTGGCTGCCTATAGTCTTCCGGACCCAATTCAAGGTATTGGTTCTCACCTATAAAGCACTTAACGGCCTGGTCCCCACCTATCTGCGAGACCGCCTCACCCTCTGTGTTTTGGATCGGCTCTTGCGGTTCACCGGGAGCGCCCTTCTTGATATCCCCCGGGTGGACCAGGGGACAGCTATGGAGAGGGAGGTCTCAGTGGCCGCACCTAGGCTGTGAAACTCCCTTCTGGCAGAGACCTGGGTGGCCCCGGACCTCGCCTCTTTTTGTCATTATTGTAAGACTTGGCTGTTCCACCGGACCTTCAGTAAGGGTGATGGGTGTGTGTGTGTGTTTGATTCTGTGGCACCACCTTTGGTATTTTGATTTAGTGATTATTTATTGGTTTTTACAGTTTTGTATGTTTTTAAAAAATATATATACTTGTAAGCTGCCTCAAGATACTACAAGAGCAGTGGGGTAAAAATATTGTAATAAAATAAATAATTTCTGGAGCCTGCAGCTTGTTTGTGGGTGGTGGTATTTGTTAATACAACTTTGGTGTCATAACACACTGTGGCAGAGTGGGCTTGAGACAGCCACTCGCCACAGATAAATAAGACGGTGGTCCCTTTAAGAGAGCAAATGAAGTGGGAATTTAAACCCGTTCCTACAGCTGTGCATGGCCAGCTTGACAGCTGAAAACCCAGTAACTAAGGGATGTCTGGTTGGTTAGCATGAGAGGCGCTGAGGAAGTCTGGGAGTAAGCTGAGCTGGTGGGGCCGGAGTAGGCGAAGGAGCCAGTAGTGGACTGAGCAACTTGGGAACAGGACCCAGAAGTGCCAGGTGGAACCAGAGTTTCTGGGGCAGCGTTGCCAGGAAGGAATATGGCAGGGCTGCCAAGAGGCAATCTCACCGAGAGGTGACCCAGCAATGGTGGAGCGCTACCAGGAGACAGCCCTGCTAACAGCTGTCCTGCTGAAGACGCCAGAGCCCAAGACAACAGAACACGTTGGAGTGAGTGAAATGGAATTGTGAGTGGGGCCAGTAATGGACTTGGAGCCTTTGAGGTGGATGAGACTGAAAGGACTATTAAGTGAGGGAAGAAGCCTCTAGCTGAAAGGACTATTAAGTGAGACAAGAAGCCTCCTGGCTTGGCTAAAGTCTTGATAAGGACTTAAAGGGCAGGGTTGCTGGATTGGGGAATAAGGCTGTGTGGTGCCAGGAAGGCATCAGGTGATGTATATAAATAGAGATTTTAGTTAGTGAGCCTCTTGTCATGGCATCTCCCTCGAGGAGATAGCAAGTCCAAGACCTGAGGGACAAGACCTCCTTACCAGTCCCACAGTTGGGTTACCCGGTCCTGTCTGTCAACCTGCTACACACACACTCTCTCTGAACATTGTATCTCTTGTGCTGTCTTTTCCCTCTGTGTGGTCTTAATGGAGACTGGCAGACTCTGCGGTTACGTGTAATTTCATTTTCATTTTCCACAGCCTCCCACACCTGGTTAAACAAAGGCAGGGGGAATGGGAGCAAGAGAGAAATGTCAGACAGAGCTGGCTGTCGGACTCCATCCCTTTCTGTCACACACACCCACACCAGGCCTAGTCATCCCTGGGCCTATTGTGCAGCTGCCAAGAACTTGTCTGTGGCTGCAAATATGGGCACAAAGGTCACCAGTGCTGCCTCAATTACAAGGCCATGCCTGCTCATCAAGAAAGAAAAGCTTGTGTAATGATGAATTGTTCAAGCAAGATGGATGAGGCAGGTGCCTCATGGCAGCACAGCCAAATTGCAGGCTGGGGGTGGGAGAATACTGTCTGCTAGGCAAGGCTTAATAATAACAACATTTATAGGCGTTCCCAGAGTCACTCACAGCCCTCTTGTTGCTCTGACAGGCCAGATCTTCAGCTGGTGTAAACGCAAGTAGCTCTGTCAAAGACAATGGATTAACATCTGTTTACACAGCCTGGCCCATTGATACATTCATACGTGGGAACTGCCAGTCTGGATCAGATTGATAGGACACAAACATCCACCATAAAAGTCAGTGGGAGTTGATCCATTGTCTTCAATAGAGGGGGGATTGTGCCCAGGGGCAATGCAAGGATTTTTGCTGCCTTAGGTGGTACCAGATCCCCTTGCCTCTCCTGCCCCATGTCCAGCCACAGAGTTTACCAGCAGCAGCGATGGCAGGCTTACCAGCAGTGGGGCAGCTGCACTTTTTGCCACCCTGTGCTGCCTCTATGGTAGCGCCAGCCCTGATTGTGCCCATAGTCCATCTAACTAAGGGGCAGCTAAGAGGTAGATCGTGATCTACTGGTAGATCAAAACTAGTCTCTAGTAGATCACAGTGACTGAGGAGGGGAACCAGCCTCTCAGAGATCACCTCTGGGGAGAAGAGTGGGACTGGAGTCCCAAAGTGTGTCTCTGAGGAGGAACTGGGCTAGAAGAACTCTAGCAGGGGAGGCTCTCTGGAAGAGGGAGTGTTCATCTCATTCCTGAGACCAGTTGGAGAGGTGCCCAGGAATTGGGAGCCAGCAGGAGAAGTCCTAGTAGATCTCTGGAGGTTGACACCTGGATCAAATGGATCATGTGCACCAAAAATTTGGCTACCCCTGTTCTAGCTCAATGGGTGAAAACAATGATCTAGCTTAATGGCTGTGGCTGCATGTCTGGGGGTGAGATGGCCACCTTCACCCCACCAGCTGGGTCAGGTTAGGGGATGAAACCAAATGTTTCCCTGGCCTGATCTGGCTGGGGAGGTGAGGAGCAATATGCAGCTGGCTGGCTCCACCCCAGTGCTGCAGCTGGCGTCCCCCAGAATGGGCAGCCATGGGCTGGTCTGATGGAAAACCAGACGTGCCCACCTGGCTTGCCCTGCTCTGGCCCGGCTAGGTAGCTCGCGGGGTCAGACCATAGGTCTGGTTCGTTCGGGGCCCATGTTTCTGGCCCCTTCGCCAACCCCGCCAGAGTTTGAACTGGGTTCACATCGGACAGGCATGGAAAAGACATGCGAGGTTTGTTGCTGCTCATGCAGGCCAGAGTAGGCAAACCAGGTCAGCATTGCAGGCTGTGCAGCAAGGTGTGATTTTTGCCATGGATGGAGCTTCATTAGGGCTTGGAGAAGCCCAGCTGCACCTGCTCTCCCAAATTGCACTGTCTCCCACAGGTGTGTAGTGGTGCCAAAGCATCACAACTCGAAATGCAGAATGGAACTATGCTTTAGCACATCGAGAGAGAGAGGGACTCCTCTAATCCCTGAACGGGGACAAAGAGAGTCTGTATCAGGGGATGTCCCCCAGGACCACACAGGAGCGCTGGGGCATCACTCAGGGGAATTTGCTCACCCCTACTACGCCGTGTCCGCCTAGAGCATCGGCAGAACCCCCTCCTTCCAGGCAGGGGGGGTACCCTCTAAGGACACCACACACAGTCCAGGGGGTCTTTAAGTTCTCAGTCCTTTATTGGGACACCACCTCTGTCCAGTGTACCTGGGGCTGCCGGCTCATCCGCTTTCACCCTGCAGGTCTGGGTCCATCTCTCCAGACTTCAGGATGGAGCAACACAGTAGCAACCTAACTACAAGTCCCCAAAGTCCATTCAGCAAGGCCTCCAAGGCCCCAGGCTCTGGCCAAGCCTTCCCCCAGGCAAGAGGCTCCCTCCTGGGCATAGCCTCTCCACAGTACCTGGGTCCTGCTGGTTCTCCAGTCTTTCGGCTCCCTGGAGAGCATAGACCAGGAAGGCTTTCAGGAAGATGTTGCTCCTGGTAGAGACTGAGTTCTCCAGCCTTCAGCCTTCCTCTTATACAGGCAGAGTGGGCGTGGCCAGGCTTTCACTCCTCTCAGCTTTAAAGGGCCACCAACCCTGTCCACTCTGTCACGGGCTTTCTCAGCCTGTTCACCCCACAGGCTCTTCCCCAGCTATGGGGTTGGCTCTGCCACACCCCGAGGTGGGTTCAGTCCTCTGTCTGACCCCCGCAGCCCCCCTTCCTAAAGGGGCAGCAGCCCTGCAGGACTGCTCCCTGCTACAGAGTCATTTGTTTGAATCCCACTCCACTGACTGTGCTTCCTATACTACTTGACATTGATGCCCCAGCCAGCTACCAACCTGTCTCTAACCTTCCCTTTTTATTTATTTATTTATTTATTTATTTGCATTTCTTAGCCACCCCCTCATGCCCATGGCATCCTGGTGTGACTTACAACAATACAAAAATACAAATACAATACAAAAATGATTTTAAAATAACAATCAAACACACAATTTAAAACTTCTAAAATCCCCTAACCCCCCCCCCC
>QEPC01004435.1:2925431-2942395 GCA_003113815.1 Sphenodon punctatus | reverse complement strand
ATATTTAGGGGGTTTGGATGATCATAAGATGCAGAAAATTCTTAGCCCAGTGGACTCAGACCTGACTAGGGCAGTCGCTGGGATGGCACAGGCCATTTTGCACATTCGCAGAGCTTTGGCTCGGCAACCTGGAGTGGTAGGGTTGTCTGACCATGATAGTAAGCCGGTTCCACCCTAAGATGGGAGTTATGAGGTTTTTCCTCCTTTGGGACTTCAGTTTACTAGGTTAGAGTGGGTCCAAAGTATAGATAGCTTCCTTGTGTTGTAGTATAAGTTATACCCCCAAATAGGGCCTACAGATGGTGGTTAGAAGTGTCTGTTTATTTACCCCTTCGAGAGTTTTTATTTATTCCTTTAAATTTTAATTATTTAAATTTTAATCTATTAAGTTATATTGATTTTGGTTGGTTATTAAGAGGTATTCTTGAGGGCTGGCTGGGATCCCCTTTTTTGGATGGGCAAGCCCCTTCTATTTTGTTT
The DNA here is from genome assembly GCA_003113815.1 of Sphenodon punctatus. Taxonomy (NCBI): domain Eukaryota; kingdom Metazoa; phylum Chordata; class Lepidosauria; order Sphenodontia; family Sphenodontidae; genus Sphenodon; species Sphenodon punctatus. Next base: position 2,941,915 of record QEPC01004435.1, on the reverse strand, counting down.
CAATTTGTGTATTGCTATTATATGTGTACCGGTTGTGAAATGTTATAGCCGATGGCTGAACAATAAAGTTGTACTACTACTACACTATAGGCAGCCAGTGCAGCATGCGGAGCACGGGAGTAATATGCTCCTGTCAGCTCATCCCTGTAAGGAGATGAGTCGTCGCATTCTGCACTAGCTGCAGCCTCCGAACCAGTGTCAAGGGAAGCCCCACGTAGAGCGAGTTACAGTAGTCCAGTCTCGAGGTGATGAAGGCATGGACGAGGGTGGCCAGGTCTGGAAATATATGGATGCAGCCTCCGCACCAGATACAGCTGGCGGAAGGCAGCCTTCGCCACCATCTCCACCTGCCAATCTAGGTGGAGATCTGAGTCCAATAATACTCCCAGATTCTGAACCTGCTGGGCTACGGGAGAGCGGACCCCCTCTATGAGGGGAGCTGACACCTCCCTCACCCTACCCACTGCCATCACCTCCATCTTATCAGGATTGAGCTTCAGTCTGCTCTGCTGTAACCAATCTGCCACGGCCTCCAAACATTGGGACAGTACTGAGACGGCAAGACCTGGGTTGGTTGAAAAAGAGAGGTAAAGCTGGGTGTCATCGGCATATTGGTGGGAGCGCACACCAAATCCTCTCACAATCTCCCCCAAGGGCTGCATATATACATTACACAATAATGGAGACAGAATAGAACCTTGCGGAATGCCACAATCCAGGGCATGGGGGCTGGAAGACTCAGCCCCCAGGACAACCTGCTGGCTTCTCCCCGAGAGGAATGATCAGAACCATCCAAGGACAGTCCCATCCAGACCCCCCAGGGCTCCCAATCATCTCAACAGCAGCCCATGGGCCACTGTGTCAAAAGCGGCTGAGAGATCTAGCAGGACCAGAAGTGTTGAACGTCATGTGTCCATCTCCTAGTGGAGATCGTCCACCAAGGCCACCAACACCATCTCTGTACCATAGCCGGGGCGGAACCCTGATTGAAAGAGGTCATGGAAACCGATGCTGTCAAGATGAGCCTGGAGCTGCAGTGCCACCGCCTGTTCAATAACCTTCCCTAAAAAGGGAAGGTTAGAGACAGGTCGGTAGCTGGCGACTGCATCCACATCCAAGGATGGCTTCTTCAGCAGGGGGTGCACCACGGCCTCCTTGAGACCGTGGGGCAATCTCCCCTGCTGAAGGGATGCATTGATTACCCTCGCCAACACCGTCGCCAATGTCTCCCTGGAGGCTTTCACTGACCAGAACAGGCATGAATCTAACTCACAACTGGTGGCTCTCACAGACCCCAGGACATCCACAGCATCAGCTGACGTCACTTCCTGAAACTCAGCCCAAGAAGATGGACCAGATCCATCTTCATCCCAAGAAGATGGACCAGATTCATCACCTCGCGCTCCATCTCTGCTGTTCCTAATCCAGTGTTGAAGTTGCTCTGGATCCGAGCGATCCTGTCTGCAAAGTAGGTGGCAAACTCCTCACAGCAGGCCTGGGACAAGTCCCCATCCAGGCAGAGAGAGGCCGGACCGACCAGCCCCTGCACCACCCGGAACAGCTTCGCTGGACGTGACTTTGCAGATGCTATGAGGGTGGCAAAGAATTCTTTCTGTGCCATCCTCACAGCCTCAACAATAGGACTGCAAATGGGCCCTATGGAGAAGTCACTCAGATTCAGCACGAGTCCAACGCCAGCATCGCTCTAGTCACCTACCTGCCTGCTTCATACACCGCAGCCCCTCGGTAAACCAAGGGGCCCTGCCTGCAGTGATGAGACAAAGGTAGGAGACGTCTTGGAGACACCCTGTCAATGGTCTCCCCGAGCAAGGTGTTCCAGACCCGGAAAGGTTCATCAACAGAGCAGCCATCCGGGTCTAAGGTTAGATCCCCCAGGGCCTCCTGGAACCGTTGAGGTTCCATCAGCTTCCGAGGGTGGACCATCCTAACTGGTCCATTGCCCTTCTGGGGTTGACGTGCTAAGAGATTGGTCTGTAGGAGGTAATGATCTGTCCATGACAAGGGCGTGACCCTCACATCCCCCACTACCAGATCACCCACCTCAAGGCCAGAACAGAATGCCAGGTCGAGGGTATGTCCCCCCACATGGGTCGGGCAGTTAGCAACTTGGGACAAGTCCATGGTGGCCATGGTGGCCATGAACTCTTGCTCCGCTCCCACAAGGCCGGCATGGGTATGGGCATTGAAATCCCCCAGGACCAAAGTCCTGGAGGAGTTCAGCACCACCACTGAGACCAGCTCTGCTAGAGTGGCAAGCGATGCTACTGGGCAGGAAGGGGCCCAGTACACCAGCAGCACCTCGAGATTTTCCCCAGCCAAATCGAATGCCATATGGAGGGCCTCGATCCCTGGAATCTTCTAGACTGGATACATCCTAACAGGCCATGTCTCTTTAAAAATAATAGCTACACCACCTCCCCACCTCCCTGTGCGGGGTTGATGCTGCACGGTATACCCAGCTGGAATGAGATCGGCCAAAATTGGCCCTGCCTCCTCATCCAACCAGGTTTCCATAATACATACAAGGTCCGCAGCCCCATCCAGGATCAGGTCCCGGATTACTGGGGCCTTATTTGCCACAGACCTTGTATTTAGCAGCATCAGCCCCCCACTGGCAGACCTTAGACCCTGCTCCTCGTTCACCCCCAGTGGGGGGGAGGCTCTTTTGACCTCCACAAGGGACCTATGTCCCCTGGGGTTCCAAACCTCACACCCCCGTGGACCATACCGTCCCCTTCCCAGAACCACCCCTATAGCCACTTCTCCCTTCCCATCCACATCATTCTGATCCCTTCCTACTGTCTGTTCCCCCAAAGCCCCCAGAGATCCCCCACCCTCTTTCCCCAAAATGCCCCTCCTCCCTTATGATTGTAAGCCGCCCCGAGCTGGGTTCAGGATGGGGTGGGATATAAATTTAATAAAATAAATAAATAAATAAATTAATTAAATAAAATCTCCCATTCCTTTCCCCTCTCCCCAGGGCTCCCCCTCTCACAGGGAGTCCCCTCTCCCTATAATTCGGACAATGCCCCCCCGTCTCACCGGGGGACAAAGCCCATCCCCCCTCCTACCCCCCCAACCTACCCCCCATCCNCTCCGGGACTCTCTCTCTCACTCACAGAGTCCCCCCTCCCTACCATTCAGGTAGTGCCCCCCCCTCTCACGGGGAGGCCTCAACTCACCCACCTTACCCGAGGGCCATCCCCTGTCATCCTTTTTAGGGAAAGTTATTGAATGGGTAGTGGCTCATCAGCTCCAGGCACATTTGGACAGCATCAGTTTTCTTGATCCCATGCAGTCTGGGTTTCACCTGGGTTATGGCACAGAGACAGCGCTTGTGGCCTTGGTTGACGACTTCCTTGTGGAATTGGACAAAGGTTAGTCGTATTAGATCTATTGGCGGCCTTTGACACTGTTAACCATGAGTTGTTGGTGACTAGGGCTGTAGCGGAATGTCGCAGCGGTAGCTATTTCCGGTGGAAACAGTGTTTCCGCAATTAGTGGAAATGCATGGCAGAGGCTTTCATTCCGCTAGTTTCATTCCGCGGTTCCGCTTATTTAATTCTGCTACTTAGTGGAATCGTGGAAACATGACATTTCCGCTACTTCCGCAATTCCGCCAGCGCCACAAAATAGCGGAATAGCGGTTTTCCGCAATTTTTCCGCAATTTTTCCGCAATTCCGCGATTTTCAGAATTCCGGCGGAATTAGCGGAATGTTCACAGAAAGGTCGCGGTGTGGTGTGGGCAATTCCGAAATGGCGGAACGGAATTGCGGCACGGTAACAGCTGCTGCCGCATCAGCCCTATTGGTGACTCATCTTCGGGACCTGGCGGGGATGGATGGAACCATTTTACATTGGTTCCATTCCTACCTCGCAGATAGATCCCAGTGGGTGGTGCTAGGGGACTGTACTTCGTCCTCTGGTGACCTCCCATGTGGCATCCCACAGGGTTCTATTCTGTCCCCTCTCTTGTTTAATGTGTATATGAAGCCGCTTGGGGAGGTCGTGCACAGCTGGGGGGGGGGGGGTCCCGCTTTCATCAATATGCAAATGACACCCAGCTGTATCTGTCATTTTCATCTGACTCGGGCCCCGCTGTCTCCCTGCTGCCTTGGTGCCTGGTCGCTGTGGGGGATTGGATAAGGTTGAGCCAATTGGAGCTCAATCCCAATAAGATAGAGGTGATGCTAGTTGGCAGGACTGGTGATCAGGGTGAGGAGGTCTCCCCAATTATTGGGGATGTCCATCGTCCTTTGGTTCCATCTGTGCGGAGCCTAGGGGTGCTCTTGGACTTGCAGCTATGCCTGGATTCTCAGGTGTTGACTGTGGCCAGGGGTGTCTTTCACCAATTACATCTGGTGAAAAAACTCTGTGCATATATTTCTCAAACTCCGATCTCACCACTATCATCCCTGCATTCCTCACCTCGAGGCTACGCTATTGCAATGCGCTCTATGTGGGGCTGCCCAAGATGACGATTCGGAAGCTGGAGCTAGTGCAGAATGCGGCGGCCCTTCTCCTTACTGGGATGGGCTGCAGGGAGCACATAACACCTGTGCTCCAAGCACTGCACTGGCTGCCTATTGTCTTCTGGGTGAAATTCAAGGTGCTGGTATTGACCTTTAGAGTCTTTCACAGTCTAGGCCCCACTTATCTGAGTGATTGGCTCACCTCCTGGGCCCCTGGTTGGCCCCTGCGGTCCTTTGGGGGTGCCCTCCTCGAAGTCCTGCGTCACTGACGGGTTCGGATGGACAGGAAGGCATTCTCGGTGGCCGTGCTGTCGCTTTGGAACTCCCTACCAGTGAAGGTTCGCCTCAGCCTGAATCGTCTCACCTTCTGATGAAATTGTAAGACCTGACTTTTCCACCAGGCTTTTGAAAGGGGAGGAGGGGTGGTTGGGATGGGTATGTCAGGGTAAAATTGGGGTCTTTCTTTTTTGCACTGTGAGTGTTTTATTGTGTTGCGCACGATTAGAGTTTTAATATGTTTTAGATTTTTATATTTATATTGTGTTTAATTATGAATTGTCAACTGCCCCGAGTTTATTGTAGCAAGAGGGATGAGGTAAAAATGTATATATTAATAAATAAATATACCCGTTTTTCAACAACCAAGATCCTAATAGAGCAGGAAAGCAAGTAGGACCTGCCACCTACTTCAGTTCCCATAAACAAACTAACACATGGGATATACAAAGCCATAGAATTACTCCAGGATGGTAAACACTAAGTGTGTGAACTCTTCAGCTGCACTTTGCACAGCACACAGAACTGATAAGAGGAAGTGAGGAATGGGGGTACAATTGTACTTGCCCCCCTAAACACTACAATAATTTTTATTAATATACATTAAAATATGATGAAATTGCAAGTAACATATATGCAAATAAAGTATCAGTATGGTATCCAGAAATCAACTGCAAAATTTAGGACAAGGGGGATGGGAGGTAGAAAGACCCCAAATATTTCTCAATGGGCCTGCCAGCATAGAACACTCTCCCTTCAGTCCCCACACAGGTAAAAAACAAACTCTGCCCATGAATTTAGTGCAGCCTTGGGGTTGCTGTTATTTATGTAGGATTCTGTACAAGCCCAGAGTAGTTTCCTGGAAAGGGGGAAGTGGAGGTTAAGTGGTAGCTTAAGGACATTTTGCCTCTGGCCCACTCCCCCTGCTGGTGCAAAGGCTCTTGCCCCAGTATGTTCATATGCTCATTGCAAGTGACGTTCTTCTAGCCATGGTGTTGGGATCTGTTTCTGCAGGAGGGTTGGCATTCTGGCCTGTCTCCTGCTAATATAATCTAATCCTGTTTTCCACGCTCTCTCTTATGAGTCTCTTCAGGTTCTGTTCCCATCCTCAGCGGTGTCACAGCCACAAAGTGTAGGGAGTGTAATTGCTGGGTGGGCTGCTTATAGTGTTGTAGGCAATGCTTGCCGAGAGCTATTTATCATCCTCTATCAGTACTGGAAATGATCCCTCCCTACAAATGGCAGAGACCCTGCAGAAATGCCAAGCGGGCTTGTCATTGCAGAGCTGCCAGCTCTGCACCCTGATTTATGACTTTGCTCTCCAAAGTTGTCTGGATTCGCAGAGATGCAGAATTTCTCTCCCAATGAATCATCAGCAGAGACGCCCAGGTGGAGACAACACCGCAGATGCTGAGAAGTGTCCACTTGGTGCCAAATGTGTACACACACAGAGTGTAAAGTCTATATATGTATGTGTGTGCACATACACGCATGTGTGCACACACATACACACACATGTGCACACACATGTGCACACACATGCACACATATACACACACATTTCTGAGTATACAGGTACGCAGCAACACTGGGTCAGAACAATGATCCATCTAGCCCAGTGTGCTATCTGACTACAGGGCTGCCATATCTCTGGGTTTCACCCAGGGTCTCTGGGTTTTGACGCACAGTTTCTGGGTTCCCAGGGAAGCCCCAATTTCCCTGCGTCAGCTAGGGGCATCTCTAGTAACCCAGAGAAATTAGGGCTTCTGGGGTGGCCACATTAAAAAGGGTATGGGCCATAGGGACATTACCACTCCCTTTCTGACATAGCCCCACCCTTATGGAATATCATGACTCTTTGTAATGGGCAGGTTTATACCAGAAAGGGACATGACAGCCCCTTTGCCCCACTCCCTTTTCTGATGTGTCCCCTCCTCAAGCATTGTGCCATCAAAGCACTCTATAAAGGGCAGGGTTATGTACGAAAGTGTGTGATGGTCCTTTGCCTACTAGGAATGGGCAAACGCAGTTCAGATGTTCGGAGTTCGGACCGAACTCAACCAGTTCAGTCGACTGAACCGAACTTCCGAACCGAACTTGATTTTCTAACCGAACCGAATTTCCGAACTCGGCTCTGTTCGCCCATCCCTAAAAGATAATATTCCATTTAGTTCAATGAGGTTTGAATTTCCGAACTTTGTTCGGAGTTCAGATCGAACTCAAATAGTTTGGTCAACCGAACCAAACTTCTGAACCGAACTGAACCGAACCGAATTTCCAAACTTGGTTCTGTTCGCCCATCCCTATTGCCTACCCCCACTGACGTAACACTGCCATCTCCAGGTGAAAACCCTGTGGGAGGTGGCAAGTAGGGGTGTGCAGTTTGTTTTTATTATATTGATAATGATAACAACATTCTCATTTTTGTTATTATTGCAATTACGATAATGAAGATAATAACAAAATCAATAATGATAACAACAGTCGTTATTGATTTCATTATTACCTAGCAGCCTGGCAGATGTTTTTTGGAGGGAAATGTGACGAGGGGAAGATGGAGCAGACTTCTCGGAGCCAGAAACAGTGCTGAACTCTTGAACTGGGCCTGTGATGGGAGGGGAAGGACCTGATGGATGTAATCGCTGGCCAATGAGCAGCACAAGCAGGTCCCAGACAGTTGCATGATGCCCTGTGATTGCTCAATGCTCTGGATGCACAGAACTCTGGTGCTTGCACTAAAATCTTCCCCAGTCCTCAGTGTTATACCTTACCTTTCCTTATACCCTTTATTTTACCTTTTCCCATCCCCTGTCTGTCTCCCCTTGTACATATACATAGAAATATAGATATAGGTTTAGGTACATAGATTAGATCAATAGATAGATATAGATTACAGATATAGATAATATAGATATTGATTAGATAGATATACCCTATAGTTCTTCCTTTCCCCTTCCCCTGTCTGTCTCCCCCTGTCCATATGACAGACAGACAGACAACAGATACTAGGCTTTTTATTATATATATTAGCATGATAGATAGATAGATAGATAGATAGATAGATAGATAGATAGATAGATAGAAGTTTATTGATATAGATACCTAGATAGGAATATATTACATATAGTATAGGTTTAGGTTAGACATACATATTAGTAATTTTACATATTGTCATTGTGCACTTATTATTACTGCATTATAAAGAGAAAGGGAGGAAGGCATTCAACTTCTTAGAAGTCTGGGGCAGGTGTCTGCTGGCACTTCTGCCAATGGTGGCAGTCCACAATGGAAACGATACAAAAAACAAAAGCCTTGTTATCGCTCGAAATCGATACCAATACCGATAATGACACTGATAACGAACAAAATTTCATTGATAACGATAACAAAAACAACAGTTTTTAATAATAAAAAATGGGGGGGGGAAATGACATGAGCCCCCGGTGCACCCCCCTAGTGGCAAGCCTATCTCTGACAGCAGCCAGTGCCAGATGCTTCTGAGGAAGTGCACAAATACAGGGCTTCTATAGAGTGATTGATCCCCAGATTCCAGCACTCTGAGGCTGCACCCTTGACTAACTTGACCAATAGCCACCGATGACCCTCTCCTCCATGAAATTTTTCAAGCCTTTTTTAAATTCAGTTATGCTACTGGCCACCATAACATCCCACATCAATGGGTTCCACAGGTTAATTGGGCATTTTGTGGGGGGGAAATTACCCCCCTTTGTTTGTTTTAAATATGGTGCAAGTCAATTTCATCTAATGTCACTCAGTTCTTGTATTATAAGAAAGGATAAAAACCCAACTCCCTATTTGCTTTTTTCCACACTGTTCATTTTAGACCTCCCTCATAGCTTCCCTCAGTCATCTCTGTACAGGAGGATCCCTATACTCAAACATACACAGCTTAGACAACCTTGTTCTCAGATAGTAATTACAAACATCAGCAAAGGACTAGTCCCAGAGACAAATTTCACTTTGGTTTAATAAGACTTTATTGCAACAACAAGCTATATAAACGTCTAAACTGCAAAAAAAGACAGTAACCTCAAGTCTCTGCTAGAGGTAGAGACACAGTACATCAACATTAGCTCAGAGCAGGGACTCCCTATTGAACTGGAGCACAATCCTCGCTCTGGGTGTTAATAAATATGCAGCCAGGATACCTGCTATACATCCCAGGGAGTGGGGGCATCAGGTCTGGGAATAGAATCTATTTATTTATTTATTTATTTAACATTTTTATCCCACCCCTCCTGCCCTTTCAGGGCAGCTCGGGGCAGCAAACAACAATATAAAAACAATTTAAAACAGTTAAAAATTCATAAAATGCAGGGGGGGGGGGAACACAACCCCCCTCCCTCTCCCCTGTATCGGCAAAGGCCTGGCAGAACAGCCAGGTCTTACATAAACGTTGAAATGACAGGAGAGTGGGGGTCAACCGAGCCTCCTCTGGGAGTGAATTCCACAGCACAGGGGCGTGGAATCTAACATCGGTGGCCACCCACCTCGCCCGGGGAACCTCCAAAAAGGCTCCCATGGACGATCTCAAGGGTCGCACGGGCACATGGGGAGTGAGGCGGTCCTGCAGATAAGCAGGGCCCAGACCGTGAACATTCCCACCAATCAACCAGGCTGGGGAGGAGTTGAGAGGCCAGTTGGCACTGCCCCGCACTGCAGCCAGTCCCCAGCCCTCCACCATGACAGGTAGTCATGGCTGTCAATAATAAGAAGATATGGCGGACCCCACGCTGGGGTCAGGACGGCAGAGTGAACACATGCACTTGCCTGGTATGGCCCGCTATGGCCCGCTGTGGCTTGCCTGGGTGGCGTTTGGGCCCAGACTGTGGGCCCGGTTCCTTCCAGCCCCATGATTCCTGGGCAGCTGTCTACCTGGTTGGGGGCTGTAGCAGATCCACATCTGTTGGCCTGCTAACAGACACTCGAGGAAGGCTCTGGCCTAGGCAGGCCATAGCAGGTCATACCACCAGGGAGCGTCATGTTTATTAACACCCATTGTGAAGCACCTTCTGCAGAGATGGCACACTCCAGCATGCACACAGTTAAACTGACGCACATAAACCACTACACAGTAGAGATAAATATAGAGACATCAACAGGTCCATTGTGAGACAAAAGGGACCCTAGTATATCCTGGTAGCTGATGGCCTACAACCTTACATCCCCCCAGCATAAGTTTTTTAATCAATTACTGATAGTCATTCCAGTACTTTATTTACACACATCTTACTAGCAATTATTATTATACACATCCTATTTTAATGTATATTATGAAAGAAAATGCTTGTGGTTGTTGGAGGATCACCCTGATCGTGGGGACCCAGTACAGCTGTATTCCCTTTCCCCCTTCTCTTCCGGCCTGAACATTTGGACATGCACACACTCAGATACATACACTGGCTCAAATATACAATGACACATGAATAAAGGACTGGTGAGGTTGCAGCTCGTCTGCATACGCTCCCAGCATCCTCGGCTGTCATCGCTCGAGGACCACCACGACTCACCTGGGGCTTGGACTTCCTGCCACCCCAAGCACCAGAGGGCCAAGGACTGGTGAGGTTGCAGCTCGTCTGCATACGCTCCCAGCATCCTTGGCTGTCATCGCTCGAGGACCACCACGACTCTCCTGGGGCTTGGCCTTCCTGCCGCCCCAAGCTCCACCGACCAGCGGGCCTAAAGGCGCGCGCCTTACAGGTACTTTTCTCCATTTCTTTTCTACTGTACTTCCCCCTCCTATCTTACTCACTAACATGTCTGCCCTATTTTCTCGCCTTTTCTTTCCCTCCTCTCCTTCTCCTCTTCCTGTCCATCTTTTTCTTCCTCTACTTTTCTCCTCCCAGCTTCTTCCTCCCCCCAACCGATCACCACTCTCTAACCTCCCCCATACATCCTTTGCTCCCTTGGCTACTTTCTCTCATTGCTCCCCTTCCACTCCTGTCTCTAGCCTTCCTCGATGCTCCCCTTCTCCCAATCTTATCCCTATTCCTCCTGTCTCTAGCCTACCACGACGCTCCCCTTCTCCCAATCTTATCCCTATTCCTTGCCTCCCCCCTCATCAACTACCATTTTTCTGCTCCCTCTGGAACTGTCGCTCATCTATCAGTAAAGCTCCCTATATCCATGATCTTTTCCTCTCTCGCTCCCTCCAGCTCCTTGCCCTTACTGAAACTTGGATCACTCCCTCGGACTCTGTCACGCCTGCTACCCTCTCCTGTGGGGGTCTCTCCTTCTCTCACCAACCCCGCCCTGAAGGACGGGGTGGTGGGGTGGGCCTCCTTCTTGCTAAATCCTGTCAGTTCCAACCAATTTCTCCTCCCCCCTCTCTCTCCTTCCATACCTTTGAGGCTCACTCCGTGCGCCTCTACTCCCCCCTCCATCTACGTGTTGCTGTCATCTACCGTCCCCCTGGTCCTCTCTCTTCCTTTCTTTCTGACTTTGAGTCCTGGCTCACTTTCTTCCTCTCTGTTGATATCCCCACTCTCATCCTTGGTGACTTCAACATTCATGTTGATGACCCATCTCAGCCCTCAGTCTCTCGCTTCCTCTCCCTAGCCTCCTCCTTCAACCTCCACCTTTGGACCAACTCCCCCACCCATACTAATGGCCATTCTCTTGATCTTGTCCTCTCTAGAAACTGCTCTGTCGCTGATCTCTCCTTCGATCCTCATCCTATATCAGACCACTTCCTTGCCTCTTTCAACATTTCCCACTGTCCCCCCTCCTCTTCCCCTTCTCTACGCCCCTTCCGTGACCTTCAAGCTATTGATCCCCTGGACTTTGCCTCCTCTCTCTCTCCCCTTCTTCCTACAGTCTTCTCTTCCTCCTCCCCTGACTCCGCTGTCTCTGCTCTCAACGCCTCTCTCTCCTCCACACTTGACTCCCATGCCCCTCTCTCTTCCCGCCCTGCCTTCTCCCACAACCCCCGTCCTTGGCTCACCCCTAGTATCCGCCACCTCCGTTCTTGCACTCGTGCTGCTGAACGACTCTGGCGCAAATCCCATTCTCACGCTGACTTCCTTCACTTCAAATTCTGTCTCTCCACCCTTACTTCTGCTATCTCCCTTGCTAGACAACACTACTATGCCTCCCGCATTGAGTCCTGTTCTCGGGACCCTCGCCGCCTGTTCTCTACCTTTGACTCCCTCCTCAAGCCTCCCTGTCCTCCCCCTCCTTCTTCCCTTTCTGCTCAGGATCTTGCCTCCTTCTTCACCTCCAAGATAGACAAGATCCGCCTCGACATCGCTTCCCACTCCTCTCTTCCCACTCCCACCCCTCTCCCTCCTCCCCCTCCTTCTCTCATGTCCTCCTTCTCCCCTGCCTCCCTTAAGGAAATCTCCTCTCTGCTCTCCTCCTCCAACCCTTCCACTTGCCCCCTTGATCCCATTCCTTCCCGCCTCCTCACCTCCATTACTCCCACTGTCGCCCCTTCCTTCCTGCACATCATCAACCTCTCCCTCTCTACTGGCTCTTTCCCTTCTGCCTTCAAACATGCCACAGTCTCTCCTATTCTCAAAAAGTCCACTCTTGACCCCTCTGACCCTTCTAGCTATCGTCCTGTCTCACTCCTTCCTTTTGCTTCCAAGCTGCTTGAACGTGTTGTCTACTCCCGCTGCCTTGACTTCCTATCCTCCAACTCCTCCCTTGACCCCCTCCAATCTGGCTTCCGCCCCCTTCATTCTACTGAAACTGCTCTCGCTAAGATCACCAACGATCTTCTGGTGGCTAAATCTAAACGTCTCTATTCCATTCTTGTCCTCCTTGATCTCTCTGCTGCCTTCGATACTGTTGACCACTCACTCTTGCTGGATTCCCTTCACTCCCTTGGCTTTTGTGGCTCTGTCCATAACTGGTTCTCCTCCTACCTCTCTGACCGCTCCTTTAATGTGTCTCTCTCCAACTCCACCTCCTCCTCCTTCCCCCTCTCAGTTGGTGTTCCTCAAGGCTCTGTTCTTGGCCCTCTCCTCTTCTCGATCTATACCTCATCCTTAGGCAAACTCATTGCCTCCCATGGCTTCCAATACCACCTCTATGCTGATGACACTCAACTCTATCTCTCTACTCCCTCTCTCTCTCCCTCTGTTCAAGCTCGTCTCATCAACTGTCTCTCTGACATCTCTACCTGGATGTCTCAACGTCAACTCAAACTCAACATGGCTAAAACTGAACTCCTTATCTTCCCCCCTCATCCTTCCTCTCCTTCCTCACTGTCAATAACTATTGATGGAGTCACCATCCTGCCTGTCCCCCAAGCCCGTAGCCTAGGCTTCATCTTTGACTCACCCCTTTCTTTTAAACCCTACATTGACTCTGTTGCTAAATCCTGTCGCTTCTCCCTCCATAACATTGCTAAGATTCGCCCTTTTCTCTCTGTCTCGTCTGCCAAAACTCTTGTTCATGCTCTGGTCATCTCTCGCCTCGATTACTGTAACCTCCTTCTCACTGGCCTTCCCCGGTCTCACCTTTCTCCCCTCATCTCTGTCCAAAACTCTGCTGCCAGGGTCATCTACCTCGCCAGTCGCTTCGACCATGTGCAGCCCCTCCTCTCTTCGCTTCACTGGCTTCCCCTTCCTGAACGAATCCTGCACAAGCTCCTAGTCTTCACCTATAAAGCTCTTCACAACCTTGCTCCCCCCTACCTCTCTGCACTTATCGCCCTCCATACTCCAGCCCGTGCACTTCGCTCCTCCTCTGTCCCTTCTCTCACCCTTCCACGCCTTCCCTGCTCCCCTAAGCGCCTTCGTCCCTTCTCACTTGCTGCCCCCCATGCCTGGAACTCCCTCCCTGTCCACATCCGCCTTGCCCCCTCCCTTCATACCTTCAAATCTCTCCTTAAAACTCACCTCTTTCGCTCTGCTCTGTCTGACTCTTTATCCTGCTGAGCCACTATTCCTATACCTACGATCGGTTTACCCTTATCCTTGCAACATGGACCTGCCTGCTGTCATTCTCATCGTAACCAAGCCAAGTACGTGCACTTGAGACCTCGCATCTTCATGAATGTTAGACCCCTTGTCTCTCCCTCTGTTCCCCTTCCTAAGTCTCTCCCCCAGCTCCTGTCTCTCAGATTGTAAGCCCTAGGGGCAGGGACCGTGTCTATTCTATTACTTTGTAAAGTGCCAGGTACACTGCTGGCGTTATATAAATGTTTGTTAATAATAATAATAATAATAATATGCATACACATACACTCAAAGGGATATACTGGCTCACGCACACATTTGCAGATATTGAGACATACACACACTTTAGACGTGCACACTTATTTATTGGGAAATACCCACACATTTATACACTGACACACCCCCTCAGATGCTGAGACAGAAACATCTCTAGCACACATACGTGTAAAGACACATGCACTTGACACAGACACACTTTTCCAGATACAAGTATAGATAGAAGTACATACTGACACACCTGCCGTAGACACAGGAGTATAAATCTCGAACACATCATGTTTGCTCTCTCTGAAATCATTGAAATGCAGCTGGCATCCTGCTCCTTAGATCCCGATCTTCTAACCTGACACTGGTTGGTTGCCAAGTCAGTCCTGGCGCACAGTGAGGCACGAAGGTGTTGGAACAGTAACTGTGCCATACTGATGGGAATGAGAGGCAGGAAGCCTGGCATGAGACTTCACTGGCAATGAAGGTAGAAAGTGGTAAGGGGTTGTTATCTCATGGAGCCACCTTCCACACACTGCATAGCTTCAGGCACTGCTGTGGGATTTAGTGGAGGCAGCCTGCACTAATCTGAATGGCTGGCTGGCAGGGCAGGCCCCTCTGATCTCCTTTCCCTCACACCTGAGCAGGAACTAAGTGCATCTTGGCTGTGCCTTTTCCAGGGCTGTCATCAGTGCAGATGACATCTCTGGCACTCAGCCAGGGCAGGAGTGAGGCACAGGGTGCTCTAGGACTGTGTTTACAAACTAGGGGTGGGACTCCAGGGGGATTATTGGGTACCTGATTTATCAGTATTGGATCTCCTGTTATTGGATTTATCGGTATCAGAATATCAGATTTTGAACATTGCCCATTTTCTCAGATTTTAAACATTGCAGCCATTGACTTCAATGTGCAATGTTAAAAATCTGAGAAAACTGGCAATGTTCAAAATCTGATATTCTGATACTGAGAATGATTGGTATTATTGGATAAATCTGATACCGCGCCGCCCATTATCGGCATTATTGGATTAATCCAATACCGATAGTCCCACCCTTTACAACCCCAGCTCCAGGAGCCATATGATTATATCAGGACCTCAGTTTTTATTGAAGAAAAATTAAGCACCTTGCTCTCATGGTTGTGAAGAAACACTTGAAAACATGACCAGATGAGACTGACACAGGGATATCTGTCTGAGTCTGCACAGAGCCTGAAACATGTGGTTATGATGCCTTTACTTATTCTTCAGCACAGAACAAGTCTATTCCGGTGTTGTTCCCCTGCACCATTTTGTAGCTAGCTACTGTGGAATGAGGGGGCTCAGTTGAGCCCGGGACCTGCACTCGTGGGTGTGTGTGTGTGTATATGTGTGTGTGTGTTGCAAGCAGCTCCTTCGCTGCTAGGAAATGTTCTCAGTGGACAGGGGGGCAGGACTAGCACTCACCCACTCAGTGCTCAAGCTGCATGCAAGGAGCCCCACCAGGAAGGAAAGACATTTTAAGAGTGGGTGGGGGTAGGGTTGCCACCTCTTGGGTCTTGCAGTTTGACCCTGAGACGCGCATAGGCCAAAACGGGAGAAGTGGCAAGCCTAGGTCGGGGTGGAGTCCTGGCTCCAGCCACACCCACTTTGAAGACCCTAGTACGGTTGCTGCTGCTCTGAGGCTGCTGGGAGTTAGATAGGTGATGCCATCTTCTAGGGGTGGGAATATCGGTATCGGATTAATCCGATAATCCAATAATCACCGGCATCGGTGTGCCGCTTTACCGTTTTTTTTACATTGCGGCCATTGAAATAAATAGCCGCAATGTAAAAAAAATGGTAAAGCGGCCAATGTTAAAAATCCAGTATGCCAATACCGGTAAATCCAGTACCGGGGAGATCTGATACTGGTAAATCCGGTATCCAGTATTCTCCCCGGTGTCCCACCCCTACCATCTTCAGTGCGGGAGACTGAGGCCAGCCGGGATCCCCCTTGGGAGGGTCACTGCTGCTTGGGGACCACCCAGGAGATGTGTTGCAGGCCGCCTACGTCTGATGCTCACAGCTCCATCCTGAAGCAAGGCTTTTGTCCACCTAGGGTTGCCACCGATGCAAATGTTTAAGAAACACTTATGAAACATACATGTTGCAGGCCCTGGATTGGTGCCTTAGGTGCCAATGCAGGATGTTTCATAAGTGTTCCTTAAAAATTTGCATCAGTGGCAACCCCACCTCCACTCCCAGTGGCAGTGGTGGCCTGCAGTGGTTCGCAGCTGGCCCCTCATAAGGAACAACAGTGGTGGTTAGGGTTGCCACCTATGAAGATTTTTAAAGAACACTTATGAAAAATACACATTGCAGGGTCTGCATTGGTGCCTAAGCTGCCAATGCAAGCCCTGCAACATGTATTTTTTATAAGTGTTCCTTAAAAATGTACATAGGTGGCAACCCTAGTGGTGGTGGCTGTGGCTTCCAACAGGCTCCCCAGCGTAGCCGCATAACTGCTTGTGGGTTCCCAGCCATACACTTCCCCCCCCCCC
>QEPC01004435.1:2888572-2915280 GCA_003113815.1 Sphenodon punctatus | reverse complement strand
TCTCTCTGTGGCAGACATCTGCTGCCACCCGCTGATGCCCACTGTTTGTGCCTGACTGCCCACAACCAATCCATCCACCTGCATACCAGTGAGCTTGCTCTAAAGGATAGTATTCTATTCTTCTTGTCTTCAAAGTAAAAATAAAGTTTACAAACCTGGCAGCACCTCCTGTGCCCAGCTCTTGCTCCTCTGAGGAGCCGACTTCCACCACCGAAGCTCCAGCGGCAACCTCTTCCTCCTCCACTGGCTCTGCCACCTTGGCCCAGGTCCCTCTATTAATCCTCACCCTCTTCATTTTTTTTTCCAAACAAACAACAGCCAAATAAAACAGTCACCCACCAACTCACCAACCAGCCAAACCAACACAGTCAAACCAACACACAGTCCAACACAGCCAAACCACACCAAATGAAACCAAACAGCCAGCCAGCCACAACACACACGCTCTCTCTCCACACAAGCTCCACACGCACTTGAATTTCCAGTTTCTGTTTTCCGACGCAATCACGGGATCACGCGATACCTAGAACGATTTCTGAATGACCGTACTGAACGGAACTCTACCGAACCGAACGACTGAACCCAAACTCGGTTCCCAGACCGAACGACTGAACCTGAACTCGGCTCCTGAACCGAATGACCGAACCGCAATCTGTTTGCACATCCCTCGTTGTTGGGGATCTGTTCTTGTCGAAATATGTATGGGGCAGTGCTCTCAGCATATTGAGATATGAGGGGTGCATATTCTCGAATCATGTGTCTTCTGTCATTATCAGCATTGTCTCCTGAAGGGGGTGGAGGTTGCAGGTCCTTCTGGGCTTTCAGGAACTCTATCTGGTGTTGTCTCTCTCTCTCCTTCTCCTCAGCTTGTACTCTCATTCTCATTTTCTCCAATTCCAGTTCCTTTTCCCTCTCTTGTTTCTCCATTTCGATCTACATCTTTAGTTTCTCTGCATTTTCCCTCTCCTCCTTTTTCATTTGCTCTAGTCTGAACTCCTGTTCCATTCTCAGTTTGATCAGTTCAATGCCTGCGTTTGAGCCCTGTCTCTGGTTGTCTCCAGGTCCTTCATCTGCTGGTTGCTGGTGCAGTGGAGGGGAGTTTGGAGGGGGGGTTTGCAAACCCTCTCCAATCCCATCCGTGCTCATCCTCTCAAATTGTTGTATCAGCTGCTTCAGTTGCTGTTTAGTTTCCCCCTCTGTTTGGAGATGTCTGGCTTGTGCCTCCTTTTCCAATTCTGCCTTCAAGAGCTTAGAGAAACGCTTTGGCAGCCCTGTTTTGACAACTGGCCCTGGCACCTGAAATCAAAATTAAAATAACAAACCTGCACACTCTGTTAAAAAATTTGCTTATCCACTCTCAGAGTTGAGTTCCAGAAAGTGCTGGCAACTCACTCTCTTCAGATTTGGGTTTTACTCCCCTCAGAGGATCCCACTCTTGGCTATCCTCCTATGCTTTTCTACACATTGGTACACAATTCTGAGCATAACCCTTCTCATTGGGTGCAACTATCACAGGGGTTGGGGTCCACTACCCCACTTTTCTGGGTTGGGTGACTCAGTTTCCCTCACTTGCAGTCCACCTGAATCAGTTATCTCTCTGGCTGAACTGGTCCTGCAAAGGGGATAATCCTTTTATCACCCAAGCTCCAGAAAGCTTCCCGTTGCATTTACACACTGTCTCTCTGGGTTCGCCAGTGCTTGAAAGGACAGGATCCTCAGATTGTGTCCCCAATGCTAGACAACAGAGACTTCTTAGTAAATAAGAAAGCTTATTGATTACATAAACAAAGATAGTTTGAACACAGAGGGTTAATAAAACCAAAGGTAGAATAACACATTCCTAATCTATACTGGGTGAGTCCCTAGATAAATCTTACCCTACAGAAAGTCCATGGATTTGAGTCCATTCTCAGCCCGATGTTGTAGTAGGCTGGGCACCAGTTCTTAGGTTGGTTAAAAATCAAAGTTCTTTCTCAACACATCACTTCAGCAAAACTGGCAGACAAGCTGATGCCTTTCAGCTGCAATCCAAGAGTCAGAGGTTGAATTGAACTCCAATTGTCTCTCTCGATAGCAAAGATCTTCCCTTAAATACCTTTTCAAGTCTCTTTGTTCAGCTTTCCCACCTAGAGAATTTTGTGTTTACAGGCACAAGACCAAGGAAGAGCTTAATTTGCAACTCCATGGGGCTCTTGGTTAGTGTCTGCAGTGAATAGCTGTGTGCAGGAGGGGGGGTGGGTAGAAATAGAATAATAAAATAAATAAAATAAATAAATACACATCCCCTTTGAGGCTCTTTGCTTTTTTGTTATATGTAACATTTTACCTCCTTTGGAGCTGTTATTTCTTGTTATATAGGTGTGAATACACATCTGGCATATCTTTGTCTCTCTCCATTGCATTAATTGCATTTCCAGCTCTCAGTTTTATATTACATGATTACATGAAGTGAGTTTCCAGTTCTCCGTTTTAACATTACATACTTGTTTAACCTTTAGCTTTTCATATTTGTTAGACCTATAGTCCAGTATCTCTTTGTGACATGCCTTCTTCGGGTGCACCCAGATAGCTTTCACCTGCTGAGTCTCCACTTTCAGGGGCAGTTCTATTTTGACAAGGCCATGCCCATGGGATGCTCAATCTCCTGTTCGGCTTTCGAACGATTCAGTTTGCTGGTCGAGTGGCTGGTCAGGCAGCACACTGATGGAGGGGACATCACCAAATACTTGGACAATTTCCTTTTCATCGGTGGTGCTGGAACCAATGAGTGTCATCAGTTGATGGAGTCCTTTCAGGCGTTCGCAGACAGCTTGGGTATCCCTTTAGCCCCGGAAAAGTCCATCAGTCTGGCCTCCACCCTTCAGTATTTGGGGATAGACTTAGACACGGATCCCAGGTGACAAATCAGCTGATATGAGATCTAAAATTGCTGGGTGTTTGGCGGCCCATAAGGTCACAGTCAGGCAGCTCCAGTCACTGATAGGCAGCTTGAATTTTGCCTGCAGGGTGGTGGCCCCCGGGAGGACCTTACTGTCTTGATTATACACCAAATTGGTAGCTTCACTCGCTCGCACCTGGAGCCAGACTGGACACAGAGCCCTTACCCCGGTGTGTGTGGACTCTTGGATCATAGAGCTGTATAACACCATCCAGGGATCTTTGGCACCGCGGACCAGGGCCGCATATGGAAGGGCCTTCAGTGAATTTCAGGGCTATCGCTTATCCCGAGGCTGGCCCCTTGGCTTTCTCATTCCAGAGCCTCAGATCCTTAAGTTCATGCTCAACATCAAGCAGCAGGGTGCAGCAGTGGGCACCATTGGCATCAAGTTGGCAGCGTTAGCTTGTATAAGCCAGTTAGCAGGTCATCCCCCGCCCAATCGTGGATTTTTTGCCAGACGCATGATGGAATCATGGGCCAGGGAACGGGGCACCCCTCCCAACAGGAGGCCACACGTAACACCGCAGCTCCTGGCAGGCATGTGCGGGACCCTCCCCCGCATCTGCTCATCGGAGAGTGAAGTCAAGCTGTATACGGAGGCCTTCTTAGTGGCCTTCTTCAGAGCATTTCAGGTAAGTCAGTTAGTAGTGACTCGGTTAGTAGCTTGCTCGTCTGCTCAAGCACTGGCCATTGAGGATGTCAGCATAGGGGACCAGGAGATCTCCCTGCGTTTGCGTCACTCGAAGACTGACCAGTGTGGCAGGGGGTTTACTGTACACCTGTCTAGGGTGAGGTCCCTGGAACTCTGCTCGGTATGGACTCTGTCGTAGTACTTGTCCATGCAGCCGGTGGTGCCTGGTTTGCTGTTCCGCTACGCAGATGGCAGTTTCCTTACCAGGTATCAGCTGACGGTTGTAATGCATGCCTCTCTCACGGCCCTTAATGTCCCAGCTGGGCTCTTTATTATTATTATTATTATAAACATTTATATAGCACCAGACGTGTGACCTGGTGCTGTACAAAACATAGAAATAGATGCGGTCCCTGCCTTTGGAACCCATTCCTTCCAGATGGGAGTGCCAGTTTTGCAGCAACAGCTGGCCTGGGGGGGTCAGGAGATTTGAGCCATAGGCAGGTGGCAGAGCTGGGTGTACAGGGCATACGTCAGATCCCCCCTGTCCTTGTAACATCAGTAATGATTGTCTATCTCCCTAGGTTCTTGGCATCATCAAAAGAGCACTGCTTGGATCATGGGCCACAGCTTGGTTTGCTGGGCCGGCAAAGCAGCTGAAGGATCACACTGGGGAACACAGCTGGGGTTATTGGCCTATGCCCACATCTATTGGCTGGGCCTTGGAGGCATACGATGGCGGCAGTTGATTCCCACCTTAAGAAGGGGAAAAGGGGTGGCCTGGCCAGATATTTTAGTCATCCACTTAGGTGAAAACGACCTGGTCCAGGTAATGTTGATGGACATCAGGGACAATATCTGGTCGGTCAAACATATGTTCCCTGGGGTGACCATTGTATGGAACGACCTGGTAGAGCAGGTGTCCCGGGGGGTCAGGGTCCCCCCCCCCATGCAAGATCAATAACACTAGGAAGACCATCAACAGGGAGATTTATTTATTTATTTATTTTCTAGATTTCTACCCCGCCCCTCCTGAGAACAGCTCGGGGTGGCTGGTGGCTGATAGGGTGGTGGCTGAAGAGAGTGGGCGGTATAATGATCAGCCATAATGCCATTTCCCATAGGAGGCCAGAACTTTACAGGGATGACGGGGTGCACTTGTCCTCGATGGGGAATGAATGGTACCTGGTGGCATTGAAGAAGAAGTTGCAGGAAGTTCTGGTTGGGGGGGATTTCGGTGGGGGTCGGGCCCGTCCGGCAAGGGCTGGTGGCCCCTTAGTGGCAGGGGTCCAGCACCAGAGTTAGGTAGGTTTAAGTTAGAATGGGGCATCTCCATAAGAGATGGGGTGTGACTCCCGCTGCAATTGCAGGGTATGGCAAGCGGCAGAGGCAACACCCTGGGAGAAGTGACCGCGAGGGCCATAGGGACATGTACTGTCCCCGGCTCGAGGGCACTACCCTCCTTCCTCTGGCTCAGAAGGAGCCTTGTCCCCCTCCCAATAGTCCGTTAACGGGGAGGGGGAGACGTTGGTACAGTTGTTAGAGATTGGTACCTGATGGTATATCGGGCCAATCCCTGAGTTCCGTTTCTGTGTTGAGAATGGTGCTGGACCCAATTCACAGGAGTGATTGCCCCCACCATTCCAATTTGAAATTAAGTTATGATTCGAATAAAGAGTGTGGCCGTTTAAATCCATCTCTCTTATATCGTGCCTCATTTGGGGGTGCGTCAACAATGTCTTGTTTGTCAACATTCAAAATAGTTGCCTGAGGGGAGGCTGAGAAGGCTCCACGTAGGGTTGCTACCTATGCCACTTTTTAAGGAACATTTATGAAAAATACATGTTGCAGGGCTTGCATTGGCACCAATGCAGGCCCTGCGACATGCATTTTTCATAAGTGTTCCTTAAAAAGTGGCATAGGTGGCAACCCTAGCTCCTCAGAAGAAGCCGTTGGGCTAATCTGGGATTCTGTCACAAGCTGCCTGTGGAAACCCAGGAGGGCAAGTTTCTGGACTAAGGGGCCAGACTGAGGAGCTGAATTTGAAGCCCACTCATTGGGGCTGAGGAGAGGCCTATAGAGAAACTGGGAGCACTGGGTTTCCTCATGGTGGCTGATGGACTCTAGCAGAATGGGGTTAAGAGCTCCCTGACAAGCTGGTGACCACTGGAAAAAGATCCATTCCGGGGCAGGGCCCATATGGAGCAGCGAGAAGGCCTGGGAGAGGCAGATCAACTCCCAGGACCTGTGGAAGGAGGCACCTCCAGCAGCCCTGCCATCCAACTGTAAGTACTACTGAGGTCTGCTTTGTGTGGGGCCAAGGCCAAGCCCCTAAAACTATCTGCATTCCTCCATGCCCTTTGTATTGTTGGAAACGTCTCAGTGAAATAGGGAAGAGGTGGCGGGGTGCTGGGGAAATATTCCATGCAATCTGTGGTGAGTTTGAAAGGGGGGAGGGTGTTGTCCATATTGCTTTTGTTACGACTTTTCTCAGTTGCTGTCAGGTACAATAATTCCCATTTATGGCTTTAACTCAATTGATTGGGCGGTTGTTTCATGCAAAACAGCTCCACAGGGGTTACCATGGGGGTCTATCTACAAACAAGTGGTTTCAGGGTGTGTCCAGTATCATTTTAAGGATGTTAATGGGCATTTTTACACACACCTTAAAGTGCCGGATTTTTCAATCTTCTGGGTTTACAAGTCCACAAGTAAGTTCCGGATGCATTCTTCACATAAACACTGCCCTGAGGCAGCCTAAAGTAGCCACAGCTGTAGACGGGACAGGCTGCCATGGAAATCAAGTGACCACAGCTGACTGGAGCAAAGCAGTTTACCAGGAGAATATTTTACACACAAAAGTTCTGGGAGAAGTTGTACGCAAAGTTCAAAGATTCAGATGTTTAAGATCTTGGTGAGTGATTTAGACACACAGAAAGTTCAGGATGTAACAGCAAACATGTAGGAGAAAAAAACACCCACTGTTTCTGTCTTCCATCATCACAGTACCTGAGTTTTCAATCTACCGTAGTTTCCCTCACAAGCCTACCCTGGAAGGTACAGAAGTGCTATTCTTCTGCTGTACATATATTGAAATAAGGACATATTTTTCAAGTTCTCTACACCAAAAATCAGAGCCAGGTTTTCAGAAAAGCCATTTAAGCATCAAAATAAAGGGTAATTTAAAAAAAAAAGAATACAGTTACCAGCAGTGTCCCTACTGGTCAGATAATTGAAAATTAAGTCCTGCTTCTAGTTAGGCTGTTTTTACATGGACACCCACCACCCCCTGCGCTCAGTCTTCAGGTGGGTGTGCGGAGGGGGGGGGGGCATCCATGTAAAAGGCT
Organism: Sphenodon punctatus; assembly: GCA_003113815.1. Classification (NCBI taxonomy): domain Eukaryota; kingdom Metazoa; phylum Chordata; class Lepidosauria; order Sphenodontia; family Sphenodontidae; genus Sphenodon; species Sphenodon punctatus. The sequence continues at coordinate 2,908,364 of QEPC01004435.1, read as the reverse complement.
GGTGGTGGGTGGGAGGATGGGTGTGGGGTCAGTGTTCGCTCGTGTGAACACCGCGGGTGAAAGTGACAACTTCCTCTGGTTGGGCAAACTGTTTAGACGTGCCTCCTCTCTTTGTGGATTTCTCAATCCACTTTCAGCAATCTCATGGGGGGGGCGGAAAGGGAGAGAGCTTAGATGTGCCTCCCTACACCGGAAGTCGACCGGCTGCCATTGGAAACAGTGGTGCCAGGCGGCTTTGCACATTCTTTTTACATCCAGATTTGTCAAACCTCAAAGCTCGGTTGGCTCCCACTCTCCTGCTGTTTCGGCGTATATGTAAGACCTGGCTGTTCTGTCAGGCTTTTGGCGAGGGGTAGGGGCGGGGATGGGGGCTTTCCCCATATATTGGGGTATTTTAAAATTGAAATTGTAAATTGTTTTAAAATTTTATATTGTTTTAATGTTTTAATGAATGTTGTTCGCTGCCCCGGGCTGCCCTGTGGGCAGGAGGGGCGGGATCTAAATTTTAAATAAATAAATAAATAAATAAATATTGGGATTTGACAAAGCTGGATGTAGAAAGAATGCACGAGCTGCCTGGTGCTGCTGTTTCCAATGGTGGCCGGGCAACCTCCAGTGCAGGGAGGGATGTCTAAACTCCTTTTCCTCCCCCGTGAGATTGCTGAAAGCGGATGGAGAAATCCACAAAGAAAGGAGGCATGTCTAAAAATGTGCTAAATCCATTGGGTGCCACCTCTGGCCCTTTGCCCCAAGACAAGCCCTATTCATTTCAATAGGACTCCTGTTGGCACAAAAGGCTAGACCTGGCAGCGTATGGTTTCAGGCTCATGCCCTCAGGCTGCAATCCTAAAGTCATTTATTCCAGAATAAAGTCAGTGGGGTGCCTCTAGAATATGTGGCTTAAACTGCAGCCTCCAACAGTTTGCTGAAAGTCACACAAGTAGACTGGGGTGAAATATGGAACCGAGACCCCATTTCTCCAGCTTGCACACTCATTACTAGGGCTGTAGCGGAATATCGCAGCGGTAGCTATTTCCGGCGGAAACAGTGTTTCTGCAATTAGTGGAACGGCATGGCAGAGGCTTTCATTCCGCTAGTTTCATTCCGCGGTTCCGCTGTTCCGCTTATTTAATTCCGCTACTTAGTGGAATCGTGGAAACATGACATTTTCGCTACTTCCGCAATTCCGCCAGTGCCACAAAATAGCGGAATAGCAGTTTCCCGCAATTTCCACAATTTTTCCGCAATTTTTCCGCAATTCCGCGATTTGCAGAATTCCGGCGGAATTAGCGGAATGTCCGCAGAAAAGTCGCGGTGTGGCGTGGGCAATTCCGAAATGGAGGAACGGAATCGCGGCGCGGTAACAGTTGCTGCCGCATCAGCCCTACTCATTACTGGGGCACCTTCATTTTCAAGCTGCTGGAGAGTCCCCTTCCTTTGCCCCTTTTCTGGCCAACAGCTTCTCCAATCTTCCCTACAATGTACATATAATACTCACTATGCTAAGGTAAATTCAGGAAAGAACAGAAGAAAGCTGAATCATTTAGCAGTTCTGAAGAGCAAATCCATCTTGTGTTTACAATCCAAAGCCCAGAGCACAGGAAGGGGAACCCTTGGAAGGAAAACACTAGTCCAGGTTTCCCTGTGACTAGCAGGTGGGAAACATTTGCCTCTAGAGCTTGTGCTGGAATCACGATCACAGGCAGAGGACTCCCTCTGGCTGCTCATTCACTTTGAGTAATGAACTGACAGACGCAAGTCACTTGGGACATGAGCAGATTGAGTTCAAGGGTGGGGGAAGGAGCTGATGAGAGAGAGACTGGCTTGCCAAGAGCTGTGGTGGCAGCTACTGGTTTGGTGCCTTGTTTCCATGTTTTCCTGAATCAGAAACTGCTCTTCCTGTCAGCAGGAGCTGGTGGATGTGTGGCACAGGAAAGAGCAGAAGGAAAGAAAAAATAAAGGGTGTGAAAAAGAAGTAAAAAAGAGAGAGTTAGCAGCTGAAACAGAGTAAGAGAAAAATAATAGGGCAGAGGGAGTGAGAGGCAGGAAAGAAGCCAGTGAAAGCTGCTGAAGCCAGTCTCTTGTTCTCTGCTGCACACATGGCTACTACCCTCTAAGGCTCAGGGAGCAGATGGGTGGCCATCACCCTGCCTGAGATTTACTGCAGTCTCAGGCGGTCTCCCTCCCCACTGCAGCTGGAGTGGCTTTAGTACGGAATAGCATTCCGTCTGCCGGAGAATCGCAAACAGAGCATGAAAGGAAGTGCGGCTGAAATAATGACAGGTTGTTCCAAATCATTCAGAGCTGTGTAAATAGCCCTTAGGCAGGTGTCGGACACAATGTTCTTTAGCTTAACGTGTTTAGTGTACACAGGCTTTCTGTGGCCCCTCCTTTATAGGGCTGAAACGAGAATCAATTTTTTCTCACGAGAATCTCGCAAGAATCGGGAATCCGTATTGAGATCTTGGTACAATCTCGATTACGGTGTGACATCCCGATGAGATCTCATCTATAAAGAGAAAAGCAATGGCACATGCACAAATGGCCACTGCAACTGTTCTGTGCATGTGCAGCCCTCTTCCAAAATGGCACCAGAATCACTGCCACCATTTTGGAAAAGGGCAGCCATTTTGCACATGTGTATTACTGGTTTCCCCCCGCAAAATGCCAGCTTCACCTGCATCTTCCCCTGCCAACCAATCAGAAATGTCCCCTCAAGATTGATTTGCCATTGTGGTTCTCCTCCAATCTCCAATTGGCCTCTGATTGGTGGCTCTTCCAATCAAAAGTCGTCTTAACTACATAGTGTTGGAACTTAGAATTTAAATTTTAAGTGCGGTTACATCCAACAGTATGCGAGATAGTACATTGGTACGCACCTGAGACTCAGCATGATACTCAGTACACACATGGTTCCAGAAAGCAAATTGAATAAAAAAAACTTGACCAAGAACGTGTCGAGTACCAGGGGGTTTCTAGAATCTTGCTAAAAATAGCTGAGAACCTTGATTTTTGTTGAGAATCAAGAGAAAATTGAGATTGATTTTTCAGCCCTACTCTCGTGCAGACCAGTGTTGGAAATGGAGGAAGCAGGATTCCAGATTCTGGGTGCAGGGAAGGCTACCACACCTTGGGTGGCCTTACCCCTCCCTGGGCAGGGCTAGCAGCTGGCTGCTAAATGACACAAGCTTGGAAAAATTCCAAGGATGTGTCGCGGAGCAGCCTTATTCCAGCTGGGGTAAAGCTTCCCAAGGCAGGGCTACCCTTGCTGTCACACATTGCACATGGCCACGTCATGGTTGGGGGCAGGATCTTGGTCGGGTAGGGGGAGGAAGGCAGGGCAGGTGCTCACTTGTATGGCCGGCGTCACGGCCTACCCTGGCCATGGTGGGAGCTCCGAGAGTGGCCTGCCCCCGGCTTCCTTGGGGGAGGGGGGAGGGTCTGCTTGGGTGCCCATCCCCCTACCCTGCCACTGGCCCTGAAGTGTGGTCGGGATTACCCGTCATGAGTCAGTGTGGGGAGCGGGCCGCTACAGCTCATGTGATATCATCTCTTGGCTACACTGATGCCTGCCCACTCTGCAGGCAGCCTGATGCACTAACTTTGAGAAGTGTGGACTGCCCCATTCATCTCAATCCAGGCTCTATGGACCCTGATTCTGTGACCATGGAATCTGGCACAGGACACTTTCAACCAGCAGGTTTATGAACCTCAAAAGAACCTGGGTAGACGCAATGGAAACCCAAATCTTGTTCTTCATGTCCCCAAAGAAGGGCACAATTCGGAGCAGATAGGAGGAATAAAGTTAAACTAATGAGTTCAAAGCTGGGATGCGTTGAAAGGTTACGAGCAGTAGTGACTGCTGGGGGCCTTTGCAATATGTGTGATGGCACTCAGATGTGGGCTCTCCATGTGACCTAGGATGCTGGGTCGGTACCAACACAGGCTCCCTTTCTTATCCTGGCTCCTCTGAGCAGCACATCCTCACCTCTTCCTTCTGCTTAGCCCAGGGAGTTCCCCATGGGGTTAGGCAGGCTGGAATGAAGTGCTTCCATTTCTGCAGCCACACCAGGGAAGGTGCAAGTCAAACATCCCAAGCCCCAGTGAAAACCACTGCAGCCTCTAATCTAAAGTTTGACAGATGGCAAAATCACAATTGTGCCCATGTCACAGAAGCAGTCCATGCAGCTTTGCTCCAGGCCTAGTTGTGATTACACTTCCTGTTGAACCTTGAGGACTGCAGAGATTTTCACTGGGGCTTGGAGCACTAGATTAACACTGCCTGACTCACTCTTGATTTCCTGTGGTTTTCGAGCAGGAAGGCAGTGCCCTGAAGTCCTCGGTGCACATGTTACAGATGATAAGAGACTATTACTTCAAGGAGTCCAGGTTTGCAAGGGCAGAAGGCCATGCCCATGAACATATGTGAATCATAAGAAATGGGTTGGTGCCTCTCAGTCTTCACATTGGATTCCCACATTCCATCCCCCATCACAATTGCCACTAATTGACTCCTTTATCGCAGACTCGTCAGCAGAGCTGAATTAATTTGCATGTGCAAATGCATGTCTGTGTACAATTTCAAAACTGTTAATATTTCCTGGAAACATTTTGTAAACATTCATTTTTCCAGTAGACCAGTTCTTTCAATAAAGCAAAAAGATGAGGTTCTGGGTCAATTTCAGGCACTGAAAACATCAAAATATTACTTTGAGGCAGGTGAAATTTATCCCCCCCCCGATTTCATTTTCCAAACCGGAAATAATCATTTTTGGTGTTAATACAAAGTCCACAAAGTACTTACTTCAGAATAGCCCCATTGAAGCCCTGTGAATATCAATGGGTCTACTCCATAGTAAGCGGTTTGTAGATCATGGCCAACGCCTGTTTTCCAAATTAAACGTTCCTCTCTTTAAAGCTGAAAAGGTCTGATAGAGGCTATTCCCACAGGTAATTCCTTCAGTTTATTTATTTATTTAAAACATTTTTACCCTGCCCCTCCTGCCCCTGGCAGCCCATTTAGGACTCAGAGACATTGACAAGGAACATAATGAAGGAAGGAAAACAGAAAGTGATGAGAGAGAAGTTAATCCCTAATGTATCTGCTCTGTAGATAAAGTAAGGACTGTGTTGCCTGGTACCAGATAGAAATTGGGTCAGAGCATCTCAGTATGTCTCAAGGTTCCAGGAGAATCATCCACAAATGAGCCTAGTTATGGGATGAAAGCGTGCATTTAGGTGTTTAATGGTTAAATTGTGCTGTTCATCAGGAAAGATCCCAAAGGGCATTAAAGCTGCATTATTCAGTAACCTCTGGAGTGGAACTTTGCTGCCTCATAGGGACTCTATACAATAAAATAAAGATAGCTAGGTAGGTAAGTGGGAGTTTATGGTGCAGCAACATGAGTCTGTGCTGGCACTCGGAAGATGAAGGAGCGCTCTAGCAGTTGCCTGGAGATGGAAGGAGACTGACTTGTGAGGTTCTGCAGCTTATATTGAAGGAGGTCATGGAACACTGGCCTAAATAACCTGATTCATGGAAGAGGAGAGGTGTTTTTTTACTTTGCGTGAGTGACTGGTGCAGAGATTTGTCGGAGGCGCTCCGGACTTGCGGAACCACCTGACCTGGACTGCCCAGCTGATTAAAGAGCCATGCTGCCGGAGGCAGCCTTAGGCGATGGCCAGGAGGCCAGGTGTCTTGGCATTGTTGATTAAAAGCTATTCGATTCCAGGATTATTATGGGGGGGGAAGGGCTCGTGAACCCTCTTCGGCTTTGCCGGAGGGGGTCCTGCCGAACAAGATGCTTCGCACTTCTGAGCGGGATGGGGTGGGTGGGATACCTTCCTCTTATAATAGATTTTCCTGTTTAATAGATTTGCAGGGAAGGGAGGAGGAAAAGAGGGACCCTCGGGGGACGCGGGATGCTAAGGACCATGCCGCGGCCCATAGGGACACTCCCACCAAGGCACATTTATTGCATCAGACAGGGTTGTTTGCCAAAACTGTCGAAGCATTGTTCAAAGGGATTAAAGATCTTGCCGGCTCCTTAACTGTAGTCCAGCAGCAGTTGGCAGAGATTTCCCAAAAGCTTTCGAGGACCAATGACACCCTGGGCCCTGATTCCATGGGGCCCTTGGGACCGCGAAAGCGTTCATTTATGGTAAATGCTCCAAGGCTGGAACGAAAAAGTTATCGGGTTAGGGTAAATGAAAGCTACCTATATATAGGCAGAGACTTGAATGGAGTGGTCCATGCGTGGGATTCAACAGACCAGATAGTATGTCATCTTTCCCAGTTGTTGGGGGAAATTGTAAAACATAAGGATATTGTATCTGTGAACTATTTACCTAGGAAGACCTGGTGTTATAGGCTTAGGATCTGTTTCAAGTCCCAGAGCTGGATTAGGGACCTCTTTAAAGCAAGGAAATCCCTCCTGGGGAGAGGTATTTCCATCGATAGAGTGTGAACTCTGGTTCTGAGGCCTTCCTCTACCTCTTATGATAGGTTGGGGGGGTGGGGGATATTTCCTCTCCAAACCAGGTGCCCTTGGGGAGCCAACTAAGGAGTCTACCTAAGGAGTTTAGGAGTACCAAGGAGGGAGGGGAGGGGAACTTGCTCCAGGGACTCCAGTCGACCCAGGGAGATTCGTTGGAACTAGGAGGTGCCCCTGTGGATAGGTTACAACCTATGGAAGGCCAAACTGGAGAGGAGATGCTTCCAGCACCACTTCAACAATCTGAGACCCAACAGTTTCCCAAGGAGTCTAGGAGCACCAGGGAAGGAGGGGAGGGGAACTTGCTCCAGGTACTTCAGTTGACCCAGGGAGATTAGTTGGAACTAGGAAGTGCCCTTATGAACAGGCTACAACCTATGGAATGCCAAATGGAAGAGGAGATGCTCCCAGAACCACCCCAATTACCCGAGACCCAGCAGCTTTTGCTGTTGGATGTGCCCCCTGATGGGGGCGGGGAAGGACAAGAGGTGGGGATCATCCCTGCAGGTTCTGTAAACATACTGGGGGCACTCTCCAGGGAAGTGGGGAGGTTTTTGTTGGGAGGAAGGATGCAAGATTCTGGCCCATTGGGCCAATTAATTAATCAAGCATCGGCTATAGATCAGGATAATTTGACGGCCAAGCTAGAACAGCTGCTGACCTTTTTGCGATCCTCCCACTTGGACTACAAAGCCCCTAGTGTGGGGAAGGGGGAGGGGGGTAGCCTGGAGAACCCTGCCTTGGATTGGACAGTTAGCCAAGCTTTAGATACCCACGAGCAGGGATCGCCCCCGGGGGAGAGGGGCGGGAACCATGGCGAGAGAGCTTTTCACCCCATTCTGAGAGATTGAAAGCTAGAGTCGATATCCACCGCCCCAGTAGTAACATGGCGGTGTATGACTCCTTTGTTCCTCTTGTGGAGATAGGTGACTCGCCCTCTTGACAGGAGTACCTTAATCCAGCGGAAGGAGGGGACCTGGGATTGGAAATGGGGGAGGGGAGGGTTAACAAATATGCTGGTCCTCCAGATACCAAGGTCTCTTCTAGGAGAGCATTGGCGAGATTACTCTCCTGGAATGTTTACAGGAGGGTCCAAGAAGGGAGAAAGAGACCAGATTTCAGGAGGACTGGCCTTTATAATTAAGGAGGGTTCCCTGTTTAAATTCCCCCCCTTCTTTCAAATCTTTCTGAATACCAGATTGGACTCGTGACCTGGGAGGGTTCCCTTGGGGAGCAGTACCTTATTTTTAATGCATACATCGCTCCCCCATCCTCACCTTATTATCAGGATGCTGTATGGCAGGCTTTGGAGGAGGATATGCTTTTGGCCAAGAGTCATTTTCCCCTCGCCAAATTGATACTAGTGGGGGACTGGAATACCTATTTGACTAAAGGGGAGAATGGGGAGTGGATGTCCTTCCCCAAGTCAAATGATGGTTTTCCTCATGAGGGGGCACGCCAGATGGTGAGCCCCCTAGGGAGTCTTATACAAAGATTTGATCTAGCAGTCCTTAACCAGGGTTATCTACTAGACCCTTTGGGAGGATTTACGTTTGTGGGTCAACAAGGTAGGAGCAAAGTGGACTTAATTATGGTCCAGGAGGAGTCTTTGGGATGCTATATAAAGGTAGAGCTACTGGTAAGATCAGAGAGTGACCATCTCGCCTTGTCTACAGATTTGACTAGTTAAATGCCTTGCGAGGCCTGAGGGGACCTAGGAGAAAGTTCTTGTGCTTTACCGAAATTACCCCATGTGGCCCTGCTTCTTAAAATGGATGCTTTTTGGGTAGTGGATGAAGTTTTTCAGCTCTTAAAGATTATCCCTACTACAAGGGACCCCAAAGTGGCAATCGAGCAATACGAAGAGCTCGTTAAATCTCTGTGTGGTTTTTTCCAGGCTAGGCCTAGAGGGGGAAAGGGAAGGCCAAGGCCAGGAATGTATGGTATGATCTTGAGTGTCAGATGTGTAAAAAGCAGCTGCTTCAGAAAAGGAGGGAGTGGGTTGGAAGTGCTTCCCCACTCACTAGAGAGAACTTTATTGTAGCTACCCTAGGGCCAACTATGGGAGACTGCTTAAAAGTAAGAAAGCGGTATATTACCATCATCATTTGCAAATCCCCAGGACCTGATCTTATATCCATGGAACTCCTACAGGTGGCTCCTCATCGATGGGCCTTGGTCCTCTCTAGCCTCTTTTTCCTGATGGCCAAGTATAATAGAATTCCAAAATCTTGGCAAACAAGTATAATTGTACCAATCTTCAAAAAGGGTAGTCCCCAGGACCCGGCCGATCAGTTTGTTGTCCGTAGTGGGCAAGCTGTTTGGCAAAATACTTCTAACCCATCTAGAGGCATGGGCAGAGGAGAGGGCCATTATCCCAAATGCCCAGTTTCGGTTTAGGAAAGGACAATCTACCTTGTACTGTTGTTATATCATGCAACATGTGATCCACAAGTACCAGCGAATAAGGAAGGGCAAGGTCTTTCTTGCCTTTACTGACCTCGCCAAGGCTTTTGACTCCGTACCAAGGGCCCGCTTGTGGACAAAATTGAGGTCCTTGGGTATAGATGAGAATCTTTTGCTCCCAATTCACTCTCTATATTCTAACAGCAAGGCACGGGTTAAAGGGTCGGGGCAGTGGGGCTTACCGAGGCTGTTGACATCAAGAGAGGAGTGCGGCAGGGGTGTGTGCTTGCCCCTCTCCTCTTTAATTTATATGTTTCGGAGCTGCAGAAATTTATGATGGAGGTGGACATGCATCCCCCAAGGGTAGGCGGAGAGAGCTTGCCCTTTCTGCAGTTTGCGGATGACGTTGTATTTCTGTCCCAAACTGAAGGAGGCATTAAGAGGGCGTTGGAGGCATTCCACCATTACGGCAAGTTGAATGGGCTTGCCTTAAATCTCTCCAAAACGAAGATCTTGGTGCTTGGGGGAAGGCCTAGGTTATGTAGTTGGCATCTGAGTATGGGTCAGGTGGAGCAGGTTAAAACTTTTACCTACCTAGGTCAGACTATTAGTGCCAGGGGGACTGGAAAGGCTCACATACAGAATAGAGCAGCCATAGTGATGAGGTCAGTGTGTGCTTTATTGAAGGTCGCTAGGTTATCCAGAGGTATAGTTATATCAGATATGCTTAAAGTATATAGGGCTAAGGTCCCCCCAACTTTGCTGTTTGTGGTGGAACTGATTCCCCATGTGGTCATCCTCTCCCTGGAAAGGGTGCAACATCTGTTTTTGAGAAGGCTGTTGGGGGTTCCCTCTAGTGTACCAGGGCCTGTCTTGAGGGCAGAAGTTACTGTCCTCTCGATAACCTCTCTAGCTAAGATGGCTTTCGTACGCTTTTGGCTGAGGTTGTTACTACAGCAGGAGATGGCTATTCAGGCTAAATGCCTGAAATGCCTGAAGGAAGAACTGGAGTATTTGGGCCCATGTGGTTACCCCTGGCTTTCATTTCTTGGCTCCTTGCTCCATGAGAGTGGCTTCTCTTTGCAACATTTCTTTGGGAAATCAATAGCGGCTATTAAGATGCAATTTCTGGGGCGGATCCAGGATATTGCATGGCAGGAGGACATGGCCCAGTTGAGGGGATGGAAAGTGGCTCCTCATTTGGCCTTTTACAAGAATCAGATCCTTTTTGAGCCTTATTTGGATATTTTGGCCAGCTCGAAATTAAGGCGAGCCTATACTCTATTACGTTGGCATCTGTCACGGTGGGGGGGGTACGAAGGGAAAAAAGGCCCACACACCCTGCACATACACACTGCTCTGCACGTTACGCAAGGCCCCCAGTTGCCCGTCAGGATAGAATGTGGGCCGCTCAGTATGCTTGCGCACCAAGAGCAAAGGCCCCTATCATCATAGGGCTCAGAGCATTCAATGAGGAGGGAATCCACCCAGACACACTTCCACGCCACGGGGGAGGGGAAGGGAAGATAGCCGTGGGGGAAGGAGTGACGGGAGCCAGGGAAGGGGCCCCGGTCGGGCTGACAGTAGGACTCGAGGGCTTTCACACTAGGGTTCAGGTAAGGGTACCCCAGGGGAGGGGGAAGGGGCTTGCGCTCTGGCCCGAAGGCCCTTTCACCCAGCTTGCTCACCAGGAACAGGGGAGAGGTTACACAAGCACACGTGGGCACTATAATTCCACACAACAGGCTAGGGATATTTAGGCAGGAGGGGGTGGGGCAAATAAGGGAGCAGTCCAAGGGGAAACAACAAGTAACAGGGAACACTTAGTCCAAACACTTAGCTTTAGCTAGGGGCCAGTCTCTCCACAGGCATCCGCTCTGATCACCGGCCCAGAGCTCACTGCCTTCCTGACTGATAAGGAGCCAGCTCCACCCCCTGCGTGCGTGCGCAGGCGTTCCGAACGACGCAGGGGAGGGCGTGGCTCCACTCCGCTCTGTTCCCCTATTGGTGCTGCATCTGTTGCTGGCGTCCCTGTCCGTCCCTGCAAGCGCGCAGAGCGACGCGGCGGGGGGCGTGGTCCCGCCGCGCTCTCCACCTTCCCAGCTGTCTGTATCGGGCTGCAAGCGGGCGGCCCCGCTGCATTGGGGGGGCTGGGGCCCCTCTCCCTCTGGAGCCGCCGCTGCAAGGGCGGCCGGCCGCGGCGGCTGACAGCAGCTGGTCAAAACGGCAAACGTGGAGGAAAGGTACACCTCCACTCCAAAGGTCTCTAGACTCTGTTCTTGTTATAAGGGGGAAGTCAAGGATATTTGCCACTTTCTATTGCGGTGCCCCTATTTCGACACGCTGTGGGCAGTATGGATAGTTCCCCTGTTGCCGAAGGGTTTCGGGGGAGAGCTAGAGGGTAGTTTTTGCGAGTTGATGGTATTGACGCAAAAGGAGGCAATAATTGCTCTCGCTATATACACATATCTGGCATCAAGGAAGTGGTGTGCAATACAGGCCAAGTGTACTGGTAATTAGTTTGGCTGGAATAGAGGGACGGCCGTAGCCCTCCTAGTTAAATTAGTTAGTTGGGGAATGTTATTCCCCTTCTTACCTCTTGCTTTATCCCCTATGGGGTTCCAATTTAAGTCAATGGGCTATGGGTAATAGATTGGATGTCGGATTTTATGTTAGATTTTTTATTACTATTATTATTAACTTTGTTTGTTTTAATTTTTTTTGTTTGCTTGTTTGTTTCTATTCATGTTAAAAGTCTTTGTAAATTATAAGGAGGATGGGATTGGTGTAAATTAGTGTTTGTTGTTGTTTTGTTTGTTGTTTGTTTGTTACTGTCCTGTTGGCATAAGGCGAAAGCTGTGCCTAATAAATCTACCTTGAATCTTGAATCTTGGTGCAGCAACATAGAGGCCATATTGCACCAAACATAAGGTTAAAACTTAAAAGCAAAGCGGTAACGCAATAAGGGGATACAGAAAGTGAAGAGAGATAAACTAACTGAAACTCTGAAGGGAGTTTGGAATCATATAATGTAGCCAACCACATCAGGTACAGAAGGATAGTTTTAGAGACAAGACACTGGGCTCAGCTGATCTGGGTTCATTTCCTAACAATGTGTATGACATAGGGCAAGTCATTTTCTCCATACCTTAGTTTCTCCTGCCTGACAAAAAGGGGAGGATAATGTTTCCTTTGTCCGTTTCATCTGCCAACAGCCTAGTCACCAAAGTGCATTGCCAGCACAAGCTCCAGCAAAGGTGGGCAGACTGCAAGTTCTTTGTGGGCAGGGACTGTTACTGTCAGTGTGATCCTCAAATGGGATAGTGCATGTACTTGCAGTTACCATGGGCATGAATCTCATACACGTCAAAATTAATGCCCATGCTCACATGTGTACTGGCAGAGAATCATGTCTATGTCTGTAACAGTGCCTCATACGGTGGGATGCCAGATGTAAGAAGCTGTTACAGTTTGGTCAGGATACCAAAGTTAAAGGCCCAGTTCTTGCCATGAGCCATGAAATCTTTGAGACAGATTTTCAAAGGAACTGGACTCCCATCTACATTCACACACAAAATAAGGGCCAGTTTTCTACAGTGCTAAATGTCCAGTGACTCCCTGAAGGTAATTGCTCTGGACTAGTCCTGTTAAAGTCAATTGAAGTACTCCAGAATAAGGGGTATTAGGATTGCAGCTGCTGTAGCTCCTCTGTATGGTTTTTCAGAACAGCTGGGTAAATGGGAGCTGAGCTTTTCCGATTATTCAGGTCCTTGGTTAGGGCCTCATTTTTAAGTCTTATATAATGATTTTACCTTTATCTCCCTGCAATGAAGGGGTGGGGGACCATGTTCATTGTGTTTTCCTTCCCCATTGGCAGCAATGGGGAAAGTGCAGTGAACACTGATCCCTGCCTATCATGCATTCATAAGCCTCGGTTAGCGTTAGGTATTCAGGCAGCTAATTCATAGAGACACACTGCGAGAAGTGAGAGGGCAGAATCATTGTAGTGCTGAAAATTTTATGGCTTGCAAGTCTCATTACAAAACACTTTGAGGGAACAAGACAAGAACAATTTTCCAGGATGTTTCCCTTGTGTCCACAAACTCCAGTGAATAACTGTGATTAACATCTGCCATTGACATCCCAACCATGCAATTCCCCCTCAAACTCCTTGAATGTGCCCACCCGTATGACTGTGTTCCAGCGGTTTGGCTCTTGCTGCTGCTGAGAGTGTGCAAGGGTTTTAGAATGGGACAGCCAAGGGAATGGAGATGATGTTTCTGGTTGGATACGTGATTGCTCTAGATCTCTTTGTCTGAATGACAGGATGGGGAGAAAGGTTCATACCTTGATTTCTGATTTCCCAGCTACAGTGATTCCTACTTACAGCAACTGTTTTCTTGTTGGCCTCAAACCTTCTTGCCTGTTGCTGTGTGTGCTAGTAATGTGCTGGGCAGACAGCTTCTTTTGCACAAGGAACAACTGCTCTGTTGGAAGCTCCTCTTGTGCTGATGCAGGGCCAGTCTTAGAAATTGCAGGGCCCGCCCAGGCGAAAACAAAATGCAGGGGGCTGGGCCCCTCCACCCTGTTTGACCTGGGGCCCTGGAGCACCCACACCCCCTGTACCCATCCCCCATGCCCATCCTGGGAGCAGCCCTGTCCAAACCTCTCCACCATGCCCAGCCCGGGAGTGCCCCCTCCCTCCTCCCCCCAAGCTCACGGCCATGCCTCTCCAACCCACACAGCCTAGGGCCCTGAAGCGTCCCCCAAACCCCATGGCTCTCCAACTTGCCTGGCCAGGGGCCCTGGGGTGCCCTTCCCCCTGCAATGCCCTCCAACTTACCCAGAGTCCTGCTGTGCCGCCCCCTCCAGGAGCCGAGCCCCCCCCCCTTCCGTCCACCTGCTGGATCCCACACCACTCCTTGCGTCTTCCTCTGCTGCTGCCGCTGCCTCTGCCTCTCCACCCACCAGGAGGTTGCCTCTGATGAATTCCGGTCAGGGGGGTGGGATCACAAGCAGGAGGATGGGACTCCCAATCCCCAAATGGACCACCTTTCTGTGAGGTCCCAAAGGTAGCCTGTTTAGGGCCATGCTGGGATAGGAGTGATGAGCCTTGCAGGGCCCACACCACTATTGGGGCACTACTGTGGGGTCCCCTGGAACCACAGGAGCTGGGATGGTCACCCCACAGTAAGGCCAGCCCTGCGTTGATTAATGGTCTTCAGTGCATCTGGGCAGTATGTGGCATGTTGCCGAGCTCCAGGAACTTCAGATTCCTGTAACATACTGGGAGAGGGATCATTAATAGCTCTTGAACAAATTGCATGGGGATGTGAAAGAAATAAACCCATTGTCCCTGTGGGCTGCTGTAGGGCAGAGGCGGCCCTAGCCTGAGGGCGCCTGGGGCAGTGCCCTGCCCCCGCTCTTCCCCGTCCCGGGTGCCACTGACAGTAGCGCTCACTGAGCGCTACTGTCAGTGGCACTGGGGACAGGGGAGAGTGGGGGCAGGGCACGTCACTCTGACTGTGCGCTCCCTGCCTCTGTCTCTGCAGGCGGCTGAAACTGACATCGGAGTGCCGCGCTGCTGCAACTTGGCTTTCAGTCAGAGCAGTGTGGCGCTCCGATGTCAATTTCAGCCGCCGACAGAGGCAGAGAGCGCTCAGTCAGTGAGCACTAGCTGTCTGGACTCCTTCTGGGACTCCAGACTCTGGAGTCCCAGAAGGGACAAACTTGGTCTGAAAAACGTAATTTCCCTGAACAGCAGCTTTGCATTGAGCCCATAGGGCTCAATGCAAAGCGTCACTTGGGCATTCAATGGAGGCGCTCGATGGTGGGATGTGCTGCAGCGCGCATGCTTGAATTGACTCAGTCAGTTGAGCATGTGCTCTGCAGCACATCTCGCCGCCGAGCGCCTCCATTGAACAGTGAAGTGATTGAACTAAGTGCCTGGTGCCAGCAGCCAGTCCCCGGGACCCCAAAAACAGTGAGTAAATGCACGTGGGGGGGGGGGGTCAGGGAGCAGAGGCTGGGGGCCTGGGATGCAGCACCCACCCTCCCCCACATTCCCCAGTCTCGCACACCCTCACCCCCCTTCCATGATCCCAGGCCCCCAGCTTGGGAAGACACTGGGGAAGGGGGGGTGAGCGGCGGGGGGGACTCGGGGAGCAGAGGCTGGGGGCCTGGGATGGAAGGGGGGAGGGTGTGTGAGACTGGGGAATAGGGGGATTGGGGGGGAAGGTGTTGTGGGGACAGACTGGGGACAGACTGGGGGGGGGAGGGTGTCGCTCTGTGTTTGCATGATGACAAAATGGCCTCTCTACTCATGCTTGGGAGGGGTGAAGGAAAGCAGCAGCAATGCAGCAATGAATGCATTGCTGCTTTCCTTCTCCTCTCCCAGCATGAGTAGAAAGGCCATTTTGTAAATTTGTGGTTCCATTGGTCGTGGCTACTCTTTTTTTTTTTAATGGTCCCTTTGCTGTTTCACTGCTGCTTCCTGCTGCTGTTGGAATGTAGTGTGTGTGGACAGGCATTTGGCTGCCAGGGAAAAGGTGTGGCTGCTGGGGATGATGCTGGTTGGACTCGGGGCCTGCTTTGGTGGGAATGCAACCCTGAAAGGGGTCAAACTGTTTTTTTTAAAAAGGGGTCTGTGTTCTTGAACAGGCAGCTTGTTGGTGAATCTACTAGGGATGCTGGTCTGGATGTGTCTGATTTGGTGGCAATGCATCCCTGAAACTGGCCAATTTTTTTTAAAAAGGCCTGTGTGCTTGCACAGGTTTTTGGCTGCTGGGGATGCCTTTGGGGTGTGTGGGAATGGTTTGGTTTGTTTATGTGTGGCTTTCTGTTTTTTATATGGGTTTTGTTCACTTGATGATATGGAGTGTTAAATACTAATCCCCCCCAGCACACACACAGCAGGGGGTATGGGGTAATTAGTATTTAATGCCCCATGATTCAATTCAGGTTTTGAAATTGTGAGATGTAACTGTTAGTCTGGTGATCTGCCTGCTTTTAAACCTGGCAGAGGAGGTGAATATAACCTGCCTAACTGAAATTGCTGGATTAAGTGACGTAATGTCCATTCAGTGTTAACCCTGGGAACTCCTTGCTTCTGGCTGGGTTATGCCCTGGCTCTGTCTACTGTATCCCTGGCTCCGCCCCTAGGCTAGGCTCCACCCCTAGGCCCGCCGGCCTTACTACCCCAGTGCCCCTCCAACATCAAAACCCACCAGCTGCCCCTGCTCTAGGGCTTGCTCATGATAGGAGCCTCTGCTGCCCCCAGCAAAAAGGAGGTAAGGAACACTCCCAAGACAAGTGGCCCATTGGGCTGGCACACTAGTTTCTATGGCCTACGGTGCAAAAAGTAGTGATGTGACCAGTGTTGTCTGGGGTGGATTTCTAGGTAACAGGGTCAAGATTGGCCAGTCTCCAGACAATCTCAATGGTACCATAGAAAGAAAAGACTGCAGGCTTGGTTCGGTGGCAAAAACGTAAGCCAGGTTTATTGCAGCAAGACATTTCTCACTGACATGCCGATACAAGCTGCACTGGCTGTTGGCCCTGGGCTCTTCCTGCAAGGCACTGGCAAAAACTAAATTTCCCCTTGGCTAATGTGTAATGTGAAGATGCCAAATCTGTATCCCCCTTCCACAACCATATGCCTTGAACAAAACAAGTTACAAAACAAACTTTGAGATATTCCATTCACATTGTATTAGCCTCATTCTGTAACTTGTGTGCCTAACACAGAGATCCTCATTATTCAGTTTCACTTATGTGTTCTGGGCTAGCTTTTACTCACATACACACATTCCAGGGTACCAATTTCATTCATTGGTCAGGGGTTTCTTAGCATCATCCAAGATCCAAGGCAGAGATAGCAAGACCACTACAGAGTGCCACAGCCAGCGCCACATCTGGCCACCTTTGACTTCCCCAATCCAATGGATCAGGTATGCATTCACTTATGGGTGGGCTAGAGCTAGCTATCCAGCATGAAACCAACCAGGACTGAGCTCACAGCCTTCAGGGATGTAGTTATTGACTTAATCAGCTAGGAAGAGGTTTCTCAATAACTTCCTTCCTCAGCCCATGGAACAGAGTGCTACTACATACTGGCCTACATTGCAAAAGCAAAGTATGGAGGAGGAGGAGGAGGATGGTTGCTATATACCATTTGGTTGGAATTCGGGTGAGTTCCCAAGACTGCCTTTCTGTTTAGCATAGTGTGCACATCTCCTGCTCTCTTACTAGCTCTGAGGTTCCTGTGTAATGTGCACTTAGAAGGTCCCAAAGGAATAATCTTGTCTCTCCATTTCTAATGAGTTGAAAGCTGCCGTGTAATTATCCAAGCACGTATAGTATGATAATTACCCTGGCCCTGCGTGAGGTGCACTTAAATAGTCAAGAGCTAACATGTTGGAAGAAAGGATGAATTGACTGGAAAGTTCTGTGTTTAACTAAATAGTGAGTTCCATCAGATCTATGTTTCATAGTGCAGTCAGTGCACAGACTGCAGATAGAGTCCAATTGTCAAAACTTTGCAGTTCCCCTTTTATACACCATCACAAGGGCTCATGTACACAACATCCTTCTCTCTTGCAAACATGCCATTTGTCCCTTAATCAGTGTTTATCTTGTTCAGTAGCAACACAGAGTGTTAACAGAAGTGATGGCGGAGCACCGCTGTCACAACCTGACCCAGGTTGGGAACCAGATGCCAAGACAAATGTGCCAGTGGCCAGGCTGCTGTGGTGGGCAGGGAGCTGCATGAAGTAGGGCTGCCCAGACCCGCCTCTACGGTGCCCCCAGTGCCCTGCCCCCTGCCATGATAAGCAGCCATGGTGGGACCCAATCTGGGCTGGGTCACGGCAGGTCATAGCAAACATATGTGTTCCGCTTTGGCCCGATCAGGCGGATGGAAGCCCAGACTGTGACCCTGGAGGTCTCTGGGATCACAGTCTGGGATCACTGCTGACATGCCTGGGAGCAATCCCCAGCAAACACCTTGTAGCACAGCAACAACCTCTGGCAGCACATCTGGAACATCTGGCAGCACAGCAACAAACAGTGGCTCAAAGGCCAAAGCAGGTCACCGTCATGTTTAACACCCAATTTCACACAGCTGCAGACTTCCCTGTGTTTCAGTGACCTACTTGCTTATGGAGGGCAGGACAAGAAGCAGTGGATACAAGGTGCAGAAATGGAGATTTAGGTTGAGCACTGTAGGGAGAAATTCCTGACTATAAGGACAAATCAAGCAATGGAACAGGCTACCTAGTGAAGTTGTGGATTCTCCATCATTCAAGGCTTTCAAGAAGAGGCTGGATGAGCATCTGTCTGAGATTATCTCGGCATGGCAGATCCTGCAGCAAGCAGGGGGTCTTTTTATGGTCAAATAAATTTTCTTTATACATAAACTATATAAATGGGGAGGGGGTATATGCATGGGGAATAGGGGGTGGGGGTTGTGCCATAGCCCCCTACTGAGGGGAGGGCATGGGGTAGGGTGGTTTTTCCTGCCTGCCTCCCTGGCCAGTCTTTGTTCAGGGATGTCAGGTAAGGTTTGGGGTGGGGATGGAGGGTGCGGGTTGTCCATCAGCATCTTGTGGATCTAGGGGACAGGGGATCTCCTGGGGGGGGGAGTTATTGGGGTGGCTGCTGAACTGACTGGGGTCATTGGCCGCAGGAGGTACAGTGGTGGGGGAGAAAGAGTCATCATGGGTACAGGGGTAGGCACTTGGTGTCTGTTCCCCTGTCCTCCTCTTTCCCCATCAGGACCCAAGCATGGGGGACAAATGGATACAATTTACTGGGGCCCGGTGGTCTAGGGTGGGGCCGAGCTGCAAGCCCATTACCATGAGAAAAAAACTGAGGCTAAATGATAGATGCTTGAGGACTTTTATGCAAACTTATTTCCCAGTATCGATGGAGTGTCCAGATCTTGTAAGATCTTGTGAGATTTGCTGGAGCCAATCAGAAGCAGTGTTGGAGCAGAACAAGCAACATTCTGAACAGTGAGCTGCTGTCCCGGCCCTCCTCTAGAACAGAGAGAGTGTGTGTACTTGTACAGGAAACTGCAGAAGTTGTCGTTTGAGAGGTGCTTAAGTCACCTTGCTATTTTGTTGAGTGTGAACTTGCAAGAAAAAATTACTTTAGTGAGTGTAACAGGGAGCAGTCTGGTGGGGCTGTTGCCCCTTTAAGAAGGGGGCTGTGTGGGCCAGTCAGAGGGCTGGGCATACACAAAGGGTGTGGCAGAGCCAACCCCAGGGCCGGGGATCAGCCTGAGGGGATACCAGCTGAGTAACCCTTGGGACAGAGTGGGCAAGTTAGTGGTCCTTTAAGGCTGAGTAGAGGAAGCCTGGCCACGCCCACTCTGCCTGTATAAAAGGAGAAACTAGACAGCGAGAAGGGAGTCTTTGCCAGGGAACTGAAGGAGTAACATCTCCCTGAGAAAGCTTTCCTGCTTTGTGCTCTCCAAGGTGTTGAAGACTGGAGAACCAGTGGTACCCAGGCAAGTGGGAAAGGCTGTGCCCAGGCGGGAGCCTCTTGCCTGGGGAAGGCTTGGCCAGAGCCTGGGGGTTTAAGGCCTGGATGGATGGACTTTGGGGGGGGTTGAGATTGTGTTGTTTCTGAGTCTGCAGAGATGGACCTGGGCCTGCACGGTGGAGGCTACTGAGCCGGCAGCCCCAGGTACAGAAGACATGGGTGGTGTCCAATAAAGGACTGTAGACTTAGACCCTCTGGACAGTGTAGTGTGTCCTGAGAGGGTACCCCCTGCTTGAAAGGAGGGAGTTCAGCCAAGGCTCAAGGCTGAAATGGTGTAGCAGGGGGTGAGCTAATTCCCCAGAGTGCAACCCCAGCACCCTGTGTGGCCCTGGAGGACACCCCCCCCC
>QEPC01004435.1:2869072-2880601 GCA_003113815.1 Sphenodon punctatus | reverse complement strand
GGGGGGGGGGGGGGGGGGGGGAAGGGATGAATTAGCACTGCCATGGATCAGCTGCCAGTATAATATGTTCTCTTCCCTGAAGAAAGGACTTCAGCCTGAAGCAGTGCTGGAGCTGGAGCATATACTGCCAGATCCCTGAATTGGGACACTGAGATTTGAACTGATAGGCATGGTCAGAGTCGGGAGGCTGGAATCCAAGGGGAGCCCAAGGGTAAGACAAGGTCATGGCTAGAAACAATGCTGGGTCAGAGCCAAAGAATTAGAGATGTGTCTAGCCAAGGGACAGTCCAAAGGGTCAGAGGGTCATGCCAGGTCAGGACATCTGTGTAGCAGGCAGATTCTTGACACTACGCAACTCTCTCTCCTTTGGGGGGAATTAGCTTAGTCCTTGAACAATCTCCACCACCAACTGAGTTCCTCTATTAGCACTGGAACAGCTCCTGGTGCATGCCTGTATTTGTTAGGGATGGGTGAACGCAGTTCAGAAGTTCGGACCGAACTCGACCAGTTCGGTCGACTGAACCAAACTGGATTTTCAAACCGAACCGAATTTCTGAACTCGGTTCTGTTCACCCATCCCTAGTATTTGTACTGCCTGGAATCCCTATTTTCTAGAAGCCTTCTCAGACTAGCAAGGTTTCTGTTCTAGAGAAAGTGTTGTTGCTGCGTTGGTCCTGAATGTAAAGACCATTGGAGACATGGTACTTTATATGATCTTGTTTATTGCACTAGCTTCTGTTGATGAAAGTATGTAAGTTTTGGGGGCTCGTCCTCCAGGGCAACTTCTCTTATAACTCCTGAAAAGGGCAGAGCTAAGATTGACAGACAAGCTAGTCTTAGAGACCACAGTCTGAGCTAAGGGAGGAGCAGGGTCTAGGCAGGAAGGCTGAGATGTGACACACACACCAAAATGCAGGTAGCTACATCATCTTCCTTTGTGCCTTTGAGATAACCTCAAGCAGCCAACAGGGAAGCAGACTGCTCTATGCTGACTGGCCTTATTGGTGTGATGCAATTGCAGGAGATGGATGCTACTGCTCTCTCTGGTGTTGCAGAAAGCCCTCTAGTAGCAACACAGGGTGTTAACAAATGAGACGATAGCCTACCAAAGTTCACGTTCGGTTCATGCAGCCCCCAGCCTGATAAACAGACAGTTCCTGTAAGTATTTCTTGTGCATGCGGAGATCCCTCACTCACAGGTTTAGCAGGACAAACCTAATACATGGGCAGGTATTATTCACTCCTGTGTTCCACCCTCTAGCCCCCACTTCCCAGTATCCCACCCTCTTGTCATGACTCAGCTGCAGTGAACCAGGGAAACTAGAAGCCGCCTCAGCTGCTTCTTTCTTCTGAGATATCACTACAGGAGGAATTCCAGCCCCTGCTATCCTTGCTCACCCACGAAGGTGCATAGCTGGGTTTACACCTACCAGCATTTGATGGCAGAAAGTAACCTTTTGCTATGCACAGAATGTTGAGTTTCTTGAGAAAATCCCATACTTCATTAAACGCCTATACTGAAAATTGAAAGGAAAAGGAAAAACTGAAATCAAAAGCAATCAGTCCAAGCAATCAGTCTTTGCGGGTTAGCCCAGTTTCTCCCATCCATGACTCACAGCATAGTTTGTGGCTCACTGGCAGGTAGCAGCACAGAGTCTTATTGTGGTCTCACCTGCCATGTAGAAACCTGCCTGCTATTTCCTTGGAAATCCCTCCTGGTTCGTATAAAACACCCAATGAAACACGCATCTCTTGTACCCCTACTCCAGCATCTTCTCCATCACCACACAATGGGGGTGGAAAACAGACCTGCTCGCCAGGGTGCCCTGCCTTTCTAGGAGAGTTCAAAACTCATATAGGGAAAGAAATTCTCCATCAGTAGGTTCACATTCATTCCCTGCACCCCAACTCACTTGTTTCCCCCAAGAGATTCAACTCCACCATCTGATTGAGGCACTCCCAGTGTCCCCGCAGATATCCTCTCGCTGTCGCCAGGCCACTGATGAGGATTATTTTTACTATCAGTCGCTATGCTTTGTTGTATTTCTCCTTTTGCTTTGCATTCTATCTCATTCTCTCTTCTCCCTGCCCTCCCTCTAAGAACAATGGGCACCTGCCCTTTATCCAACCCCACCCTTTGTATCTCTGTTTCTTCAGACATTCGTTATTTGTAAATCCTATCACTGTCTACAGTTACAGGTCACTTTTAATTATTTACTATCAATAGCTACTACATTGTTGTATTTCCCCTTTTGTATTGCCATCTCCTCCCCACCTTGTTCTCCTCTTCCTCTCCCCTCGAGTTCAATGGGCACATCCCCCACCACTGTATTTACCTCTGCTTTGCTTTGCTGCTTCATTTTGTCACCCCAGACTTGCCTGGCAAAGGCCCCTGTAAGGTCCAAAAACTTGTATAGCTCCACCAACTGTAGTGGGTCAAATAAAAGATATCACTTTACTACTTTGTCTTTATTGCCTATATTTGGGACCAACACAGCAAACCCTACTTTCTCTACTAAAAAAGAAATATCTCAATAATTAAATAGCACATGTTTTATACCTTTACATCACAATTAACTTGTAAATAATAATTGTTACAGAAAAGAACTAAAAAAACCACACTTCACCACAAGACCATGTTCATCAGGAAACATCCCCTTCCTTTGCAATGGCAGAACTGAAAAGTCAGCTGCTAAGGCTTAAATGGACCAATAAGCCTTAATTGTAACATTTTTTTACTCAACCTAATAACTAATTGTATACATCTTAACAGAACCAAGTAGTAAATTAACAATTATAATCTTTATAACTAAATCTCATCAGCAAAAATTTATATTGATGCACAAATAAACCCTTTACTTCACATAATTTGCAAATATCCAGTGCCACAAAAAAACATTTACACAACCAAATAGTAGGAAGCCATTTTGGAAACTCCTTTACAACATAAATTAACCAATACATCTTAATCTAGAGATGGAGTGTGGTCGTCGTGTTGGTCTCAAGTGACAGAGACAAAGTGATTCAAATGATATCTTTTATTGGACCAACTGTTGTTGTTGGAAATAAGCAAGTGTTTGGGCCACACAGGGATATCATTTGAATCACTTTGTGTCTCTAATACTTCTTAATTGACACACAGTTCACTCAGCCTAATACCTAATTGAGTAAAAATTAACGTAACCCAACAATGAATCCACAGCTATATAAGAGCTTTGCAGCTCTAAATCTAATCAAAGATGTATGTTGATACAAGAACTCCTTATGTAATTCTCAAATGTTCAGTGCTCCCCCACAAAACATACATAAGCATAAACAAATAGTAAAGAAAACATGATAAAATTACCTTTACGACATTGATTTCTGAACCTACCAATCGATCTTATTCCTCCTCTGTCCCCTCCCTTGCTCTCCCTTGTCTCCCCTCTTCACCTAACCGCCTTCGTCCCTTCTCCCTTGCTGCCCCCCATGCCTGGAACTCCCTCCCTGCCCACATTCACCTTGCCCCCTCCCTCCGCACATTCAAATCCCTCCTCAAAACCCACCTCTTCCTTGCCACCACCTTTCCCAATGCCTATTAGAACTTTCCTCTCAATATTTNTAACTGCAACCAAGCCAAGCACGTGCACCTCAGACTTCGCAACCACTTGAATGTGTTTATCCCTTGTCTCTCCCTATGTCCCTTCTTCTTGTCTTCCCCCTCCAAGTCTATTAGATTATACGCCATAGGCAGGGACCGCGTCTATCTCATTGTTCTGTAAAGCACCAGGTACACAGCTGGCGCTATACAAATGCTTATAATAATAATAATTAATATAGCATACTTATTACAAATAAGCACACACATAGCAAACTTATTGCAAACAAACATCGAACAACCATTGATGCCAAAACTAAAAAAATACACACACACGTATATAAAAATTATCCATTATATCTTTTTATATGAACCATCAAATTATTTAAACAATAATTGGCTACATTGAAGATCTGTTCACATATCTATGAACTTTGTTTCTGTGATTTTGTACTTATGGCTATATTGAAGATTTGATCACACATTTATGAATATTGTTTAGGCTATATTGAAACTTTGATATGTTTATGAACCTTGTGTCTCTGATATTGATATGATATCATAGGGTCACAGTTGTGGCCCTATAGTTAAGGTGGTAGAAAACTCTCATCGAACAGCACCTATGCGGTTCAATGGGAGTCAGCAGAGCAAAAACTTCTGGTTGGCAACCATTCTAGCTTTCCTCCAGCAACATGTGTTCTGTGATTACAAAAAATGAAGGGTAGTCCAGGGGCAGGGTGGGGACTGAAGGTGGGGGGGTTCCCCATCCCTCAGCTGCTTCTGCCTGATAGTAGTACTGCAGCAGCAGAACAACCAGACTCCGATTGAGCTGGGAGAGAAAGCTGTTTGTTTACAAACAACTCCTCTCCATGTGAGTGATCAGAAGGTTGTTGCCTTGTAAAGAAGGTTCTTTGAGATGGCTGCTAACATTCTCACAACTGGGTTGTGCAAGCTCACCATATTCAGGACTGGACTTAGGAATTTTGCGCCCCTAGGCCCTTCTCAGGCTGCTTCCCCCAAGACAAGCCCCACTCCCACACTGCATGTTCATGGTTGGGGGAAATCTGTGTGAATGACAGCGTGCACCCACGGTGACTGAAGGTGTGTGCATGCACACACCAAAATGCATCCCCATTTACCCCCCACTTGTCCCCACGTACAGAGCAACTGGGGGAAAGGGAAGTTGCTCCATGGGTGCGGGTGAGTGGGGATGCATGTGTGGCTGTGTGGACACCCCGCCCACACACAGGCACACCTATGGATCCACCACCCGGCAAAACCATGTAAAAACAGCCTGTGAGGAGCCACTCGAAGAACAGAAGGTTTCTGCCTTGTAAATAAGGTTCTTCGAGATGGCTCCAAACATTCTCACACTCACCAACCTTCCAGCCCTGCATGGAATTTGTTTCTTATATTCCTAGAAAGGGTTAGAAGGAACTGTCATTCTGAGTGGGAGAGTGCTTTTTATACTAGGAACTGGAGACCATCACGTGGTCTATTTGAATACGATGAGCGTGCACAACCCAGTTGTGAGAATGTTAGCAGCTATCCCAAAGAACCTTCTTTACAAGGCAACAACCTTCTGATCACTCACATGGGGAGGAGTTGTTTGTAAACAAACAGCAGCAGGGACACCAGCACACCAATTGGACTGGGATTGGACTCCCAGTCCAATTGGTGTGCTGGTGTCCCTGCTGCTGCTGCAGCACTACTAGCAGACAGATGGCAGAGGCAGGTGAGGGATGGGGACCCAGGCAGCAGGCTTCGGCTGTGGGCAGCAACCTCTGGCCATGCAGGGGAAAAAAAAAAAAACAACAACTGAGCACCAGGATCGTTGCCCCTCAGAAAACACCGCCCAGGCCTAGGGGGACTGCCCCTAAGTCCAGGCCTGACCATATTCAAATAATAGACAACGTGATGGTCTCAAGCTCCTCTAGTATAAGAAGCATTCTCTCACTCAGAATGACAATTCCTTCCAACCCTTTCTCAGAATATAAGAAAAAATATGCGGGGCTGGAAGGGTGGGTGGTGTGAGAATGTTGGGAGCCATCTTGAAGAACCTTGAAATTAAACTGTATACATTCCTCATCACGTAGAAGTATTGTTCAGTCACCATACCAAACATATGCAGTTTAATTTCAGTTAAGTCATAATTTATTAATGAATCAGAAAAGAAAAATGTATAGATTGGTCTGATATTTAATAAAGTTGCCATAACATACAATTTACTGTCATGTTAATGTTTGAGTATAATTTGTAATGCTGCCTTAACAAGCTTCTTAAACTGAAGTTTTTTTGTCTAGGTAATATTTCTAAATACATATTATACATTTGGTTTATTGTTGTAGTAGATCTCATTGGTTGGTAGACATGTAGCAACTCAACAACGAAAGCCATTCATGCAGAGCACCCCATCCCACCTTCCTGCCCCAGTAACGGCCCTCTACCTGCAGTAAAGAAAATAAGAATGAGCACCTGGGATAGGTTGCTGCTGATCCTGGGTAGGTTGCTCTTCTGGCCATCCGTGAACACAGTCTAAAAACAACAAGACACACACAATTAGATAGCAATAAACACAAGCCTTTATCATGCAGCTGTGCAAACTCGGCTCCCTCCTCCCCCCAGTGCATTAATTTACCATTCTCCTCCACCTTCTCTGTAAACGTGGCCTTCAGGTGCTCCATTCCCTCCACGAGCACCTCCAGTGGCTCCTCAGAGGCTGACTCTCCAGATTGAGGGGATAGACACTCAATCATGGTGCTCCTGTCCTTGTCGACCCTTGGTGGCTCTGGGTCAGGGACAGGCATGAAGGGACTCCGAGAGTGGTCATGGCTAGTCCTGAAGCGGCAGCATTGTATACCATTCTGCTTTGGGCTGTTGCTTTTTCAGCTTGTCTGCTACCAGGCAGATGGCAACAAACAGCAATTTATGATACTTCACAGCAATTTATGGCAGTTTTCAAAAATTTATGGCAGTTGTAGAATATATGGGAGTGAATGTAACTTTTACGACATTTACAATAGTTCATGGCAATTTACGGCAGTTAGTGACATTTATGACAATTTTTGGCAATTGTCCCTTGGTTTTCAGTACCTTTTCAGTATATCAATAGACTATTTAGGCTCCCTCTTCACAGCTCAGACCTCAGATTGTTTGAGCACACAACAAGCCCATTCACCTGAATGGGACTTACCCTGGTAGAGTACTTTGAAGATTAAGTTGTTAATGGGGAGCCTTCTTTAGCAGAAGACGAGATCTGCATTTATACCTTCCTCTCTAATTTAAGCCCAAATTGCCCTATGCTAGCAGAATTTCCTAGGTCAAAAATATCCTCAAAAGGAAAAAAAATACACTAAGCAGTGCGTGCGTGTGTGTTGGCTGCTGTGTGTGTGGCCATTGTAATGTGGGTTTCTTACGTGAGATGGGGGTTGCTCTGGCATGCAAGGGACTGAATGAGCTAGCCCTCAGAAGTCGTCATATAGAAAGAGAAGGAATAAAGGGGGAGCTACCTTTAATACCCATGTGCTAGTTCAAGCAGAAAGGACAGCCACAAAAACCAATAAAAAGCAGGGCTCTCATCTGATCCACCAATCACAAAACAGTACACACAGCACATTCAAACAGTTCACGGCAATTTATGGAAGTTCACGGCAATTTATGTATTTTTACGAAATTATAAGGTTTGACAGTTCATGGAAGTCCACGAGAGTCTCTGAAACTTTCAAAAAGAACAGCAATATGCTTGAGCGGAAAGCAGCAGGAAATATTGGTAAGTGCCTCTGCTTCAGTGGGGTTTGCCATGTACATGAAGGCGGTGTCGGATTGGACATGTCTGACAAAAAGAGCTGCTGCTTGCCATTTCACCCCTAGTCATGACTTACGAGAGGGGAGGGAAGTAGAAGCAGATGGAGCAGGAGCAATTTGAGTAGGAGCGGGTAGTTGGGGAACTGTATCCACCTGTTTCTGGCCGCTGACGAAGTCGCAACCATAGAGACAGGATGCTATGACGACTCCATCAACACAGACGAACTGGTCTAGGAGATCATAGTATCGTAATGTTTGCCACCTGTGGCAGAGGTGAAGTTGTTGTACCTGATCTCCTTGTCCTGCCTGTGTGAGTCCTTTGCCAACTGCTGGCACTGATTCATGTCCCTAGTGTATCCCTGCTGTGCCATCTGGAGAGAGAACTCCTGGAATACTATCTTGTTATGATAGCACATGACCAGTTCGTATTGGACCTTCTGCTCCCTCCACAGAGAGATGAAGGCCCTGGGCTCTTCCTTGCTCCAGGGAATACACTTCTGGTGGATTTGTAGGTGGCGAGTGCCTGGGCTAGAACACCAGAAGTTAGCAGTGCTGGTAGTTGCCTGTCAAAACAGCAGTGGGGGTGGGGGTGTTAACCTACATAATTAGATAGCAATAAAAGGAAGCATTATTCATGCAGCTGTGTAAACACAGCCCCCCCCCACCACCACCACCACCCACACATCCCAGGTGCATTTAACTCACCATAGTTGACTGGCTGTCATTCTGAGTCATGGCCACGGTGATGGAAAGCCTGTGGAAGTCACTCCTAAAATGTAACGGCGTGTGAAGAGAGAGCATTGGACACATGCTGCAAAGCAAACCAGAATGAGCTGGGACAACACGTTTGAATTTGGTGTGCATTGGCCTTTTATGGCGGATATAGCATGAGAGTGGAGAGAGGGGCAGGGAATAGTTGCTCCTTGGAGAGCCCTAGGCTTTTTGCCCATGACTTTGTGGTGTTGGTGGATCTGTATGCGTGCAAGGCTACCTGCAATGTAATTAACAGAACGTGGACACATGGGAGCACATTAGCCTGCATTTTCCCACACAATGAGTTTTGTAGGTTCCAGGAATCTGCTGTGCATGAGGCCTGCATGTCCAGTGGGTGGGGTGGGGAGCCACATGTCCAGTGGGCATGAACACCTAATAAATGGGCAGGTGGACACCTACCTGGTGTAGGCTAACATCTTGTTTTGTTAAAACCCACAACAGTTTTAAGAACATCTGGGCACAACAGTCAGAGCACCTGCTTGAGACCTCTGATGACCCAGGTTCAAGGACAGTGAGGTTTTACAGTTATTCCAAGCCACCCAGATATAAAGCTCAGACCATGGACTTCAAGTATAGAATTATTGTAACTTAGTCTGAAGCTGACCTCTTTGGTCATCATGACTTATTGGATTAGGTCAGTGTGTGGCTAAATGAATGGGAAAACCTCACCAGCTAATAAATAATAAGGGATTTATGGTTAAAATTTACTCACTAGTTACAGAGATATTATGTTACTCATTTTACTCAAGTGCAACTACAATGGCCGCTAGCACAAGCAGAGACAACAAAGGAACACCACAAAGGGTGAAAACAACATGCACGCAACTCTGCTTTAACATTTCTTATGCATGTTGCAGGGCTGTATGGTACCCTATTGGCACCCTGCAACATGCATAAGAAATGTTAAAGCTCTAGCCAAGCTGGCCTTGGAGATGGTGTTGGAATCTCCTAGACTCATTGTTTTGGGGGATTTCAACATGAACACTGAGGCCAGCTTTTCAGGGGCACAGTAGGTGTTCATGGCAGCCATGACAACTGTGGGCATATCTCAGATAGAATCTTGCGCGACAGATGAGGTGGGACACACATTGGATTTGATGTTTTGTAGGGGTGTGCACCAGGGTCCCAAGTAGTTTTTTGTTGTTGTTTTCATTATTGAAATGTCGTTTTTGTTAATAACAAAATGTCATTTTTTTGTTATTGTCGTTATCCGTATCGTTACCGATTTCAAACCAAGATTTTATTTTTGGTATCGGTATCGATTTTGTGTGCCAATGAAGAATTATTGTCAGAATTTGAACTCCTCCTTCTCACTGTGATACAGAAAGAACTGCACACAATAATATATACTGTACACAATATGCAGTTTTATTTATATAATATATACAGAATCTAAGCTAAACCTAACCTATGTATAATACAAAATGTTCCTGTCCTATAATCCTAATATATATAATAAAACAGCCTAGTATCTAATAAAATATATATATATATGGACAGGGGAAGACAGACAGGGAAGGAGAAAAGGAAACCTCAGAGGTATATCTACTATCTCTATTCTCTCTCCCTTTATATATGTGTACCTAAGGATTGGGTGGTAGGAAGGGAATAAGATGTATGTATGTATGTATGTATATGTATGTGTATATATATATATATATATATATATATGTGTGTATGTATGTATGTATATATGTGTATGTATGTATATATGTGTATGTATGTATGTATGTATATATGTGTATGTATGTATGTATGTATATATGTGTATGTATATAAAATCAGGATTTCTAGTGCAGGCACCAGCAGCTTCTGCAAATGCACCCTGACAAGCAAGAGAGCTAACACAGAGTGAAGCAGCCCGGCCAGCCCTACAATGTTAAAGATTGCAGTGCCCTCCCCCAGAGCCCTCCTGATTGGTTCTGGGAGGCAGGGGCATTGAGGAATCACAGGGTGCCATTCAACTGCTGGGATCTGCTTGCGCTGCTCATTGGCCAGAGATACATCCATCAGGTCCTTCTCCTGCTAGTTCAAGAGTTTGACACTGTTTCTGACTCTGCAATGTTTGACTCCCTCCTCCCCTCTCCACATTTCCTTCCAAAAGACACCTGCCAGGCAATAACAAAATCAATAACAACTTTTATTATCATTATTGATTTTGTTATTATTTTTTGTTTTTGTTATTGATGTAATGAAAATGACATGCACACCCCTAATTTTTTTAACCAGCCTGGAAATGGGGGTTCTAATTATTAGGGTGGTTGTTATGATCCGGCCATGACAATGGTGTCATTACCTACTGAAGGCACAGATTCCCACCCTTTTATGCCCTTGTCGATGTGGTGGACCCATGTGGATGGTCTGCCCTTGCAGACTTATGGATCCAATTGGCTTCCAGAACACTCTGGGGGAAATACCTACCAATCTTGACAGCTACTCTGTCGATGACCTGGTTGCTTTATGGAATGACATCTTGTCCATGGCCATTGGCATGGTTGCATGCAGGCATCAGCTCCTACTGATGTGGCAGCACAGACACACACGCACACGGCATACAGAGGACTTGAGGCGGCTGAAGTCGAAGGGTAGGTGGTTAGAGTGCAGGTGGCGCTTGACTTGCGCTGAAGCAGACTGATAGTGGCATAGATCATTTTTAAAGGACTATACCCTAGTTGTGATGGTGGTGAAAAAAGCTTGTTCTCTGCTATCACAATGTCTGCAAAGTCTTGTCTAGCAGAGCTGTTCCGGGTGGTGCCCTCACCTGGTTAACCCAGTCTGCCTCCACCTGGAAATGGAGTCATCTAATGCCTGTTGTGACATTTTAATTAACTATTTTACAGATAAAATTGGTTGTATTCATATTCACCACGACTTGGGTGCTGCCATTTTACCTGCAGAGGTTATGGTCAGGGCCCTGAGTCTTCCGCGCTCCTGCAATTCGCGGAATTTGTGCAGAATCCTGCCCTAGGCAGGATTCTCGCAGAAACTGGAGAAATCCCCACGGGATTTCCCCTCCAATCAAGGGCCAGCTTTATTCAGGCCACAAGCCAATCAGGGACTTGCGTGGCCTTTATAAAGCAGGTCACATGCACATCATGCCACCTACTTGAATCCATGAGAGACCTCGACTCCAGCCGCCGCCGCCGGGATTGCCGCCGGGATCGCCGCCGCCGCTGCTGCCTCTGCTTCTGCCCGCTGGGATCACCGCCACCGCTGGGATCGCCGCCGCCGCCTCTGCTGCTGCTGGGATCGCCGCCGCTGCTGCTGCCTCTGCCTCTGCCCGCCGCCGGGATCGCCGCCGCCGCCGGGATCGCCGCCGCCGCCTCTGCCCACCGCCGCCGCCGCCGCCTCTGCCCGCCGCCGCCGCCGCCTCT
>QEPC01004435.1:2849572-2868472 GCA_003113815.1 Sphenodon punctatus | reverse complement strand
CCGCCACCGGCGGGATCGCTGCCGCTGCCTCTGCCGCCGCCGGGATCACCGCCACCGGCGGGATCGCTGCCGCTGCCTCTGCCGCCGCCGGGATCACCGCCACCGGCGGGATCGCTGCCGCTGCCTCTGCCGCCGCCGGGATCACCGCCACCGGCGGGATCGCTGCCGCTGCCTCTGCCGCCACCGGGATCACCGCCGCCGGCGGGATCGCTGCCGCTGCCTCTGCCGCCGCCAGGATCACCGCTGCCGGCGGGATCGCCGCCACTGCCTCTGCCGCCGCCAGGATCACCGCCGCTGCCTCTGCTGCCGCCGGGATCACTGGGATCGCCACTGCTGCCTCTGCCCGCTGGGATTGCCGCCACCATTGGGATCACCGCAGCTGCTTCCTCCTCCACTCAGGGATCGCTGCTCCAGCAGGTAAGCCGGTGGTTGGGTGGGTGTTCTGCTGCGCGCTCTGCAACTTATAAGAATTTTCCATTTTGGGTCGCAGAATTTTGGAAAATATTTTGCAGAAGAATCGGGGCCCTGGTTATGGTGTTGCGATTAGAACCATGTGATGGGTTCGATATCTGGGCCCCAGTAACCCCTGAAGAAATAAAGAACCTTATTCTAGCCCTGAAGTCAGGTAAAGCCCCAGGGCCTGATGGAATCATGCCCGAACTATTAAAGGCCTGCTCAGATTGGTGGGCAGCACTTTTGGACCCCCTTTTTACAGAGATAAATAAAACTGGTATGGTGCCCGGGTCTTGGCTCCGAAGCATCTTAGTTCCCATCTTTAAAAAGGGGGATTCTAGTCTCCCTGCAAACTACCAGCCAATCAGCCTGCTCAATATAGTAGGAAAGCTTTATGCCCATTTTCTATTAGGGAAAGTAAGAGCATAGGCAGAGGAAACAGAACAGATAGCTCCTGAGCAGGCAGGCTTCTGTGCAGGGAGGACAACGGTGGATCATATCTTACTGTTGTCTTCTCTGGTTCAGAAGTATATAGCCTGGAAGGGCAGGCTGTACCTGGGATATATGGATTTGGAAAAGGCGTTTGACTCCATTAGTAGAGAACACGTGGGCAAAGTTGAGAGGACTAGCTATGGAGCCTAGACTCCTGTATTTGATAATTCAACAGCATTTGCACAACTCGCTCTAGGTGAGACTGGATGCTAGAGGGTCTTTATCCGCCCCAATTCTGGTTCAGAGAGGGGTTAGGCAGGGGTGCCAATTGGCCCCAGTATTGTTCAATCTTTACCTGAATGATGTGGTCCAGTTTATGAACAGCAGAGACACTCATGCCCCACTGGTGGCTCAAAGGCGCCTTCCAATTATTGTCTATGCAGATGACTTGGTACTAATGTCCCAGACGGCCATCGGCCTAAAGAAGCAATTGGAATTGTTTGGGGATTATTGCAGTAGGAAGTCACTAATTGTAAATTATTCTAAATCCAAGATTTTGGTGGTAGGAGTTGGAAAGAAGGGGAAGTGCCGGTCCTGGACAACCAAGGGGAAGTCTATAGAACAAGTTCCCTGTTTTAAATACTTGGGGTTCATTTTTTCTAAGACCGTAACTTGGAAAAAACATTACGAGCAAGTTGGGAACCAGGCAAGGAAGTCTGTTGCGGCTATTCTGAAATTCTATTATGGTCAAGGCAGTCGTGTGATAGCCACTGCAATTGCCCTGTTTAGGGCCAAGGTATTGGCACAGGTTTTGTATGCTGCCCCAGTATGGGGTTTGACATATTCTGATAACATGGAAGGGGCTCAAAATGGGGTTTTGACCTCGGTGTTGGGCATCCCGANCGTGTGATAGCCACTGCAATTGCCCTGTTTAGGGCCAAGGTATTGGCACAGGTTTTGTATGCTGCCCCAGTATGGGGTTTGACATATTCTGATAAAATGAAAGGGGTTTAAAATGGCTTTCTGACCTCAGTGTTTGGGTATCCCGAGGACCCCCCCCCCCCCCAGTGGTTTCTCATCTTGAGACAGCCTCAGTCCCAGTGGAGATTCTAGTGATGCAACAGGTGATAAATTACTGGGCCAAGTTAACCATAGCTCCTAGGATGGATAAATCTCTCATAAATATGGCTCTGATGAGTGGCCTGCCGGACCTGTGGGTAGACCAAGTTAAATTGATAATCCAATGGCTGGGGCTGGAGCTAGGGACTCTTGGAAGGATTGGGCTTAAGGCTTTTAAGAATCTAGCCCAGCAGAGACTTCAAGATCAAGCTTGGC
Source organism: Sphenodon punctatus (assembly GCA_003113815.1). Classification (NCBI taxonomy): domain Eukaryota; kingdom Metazoa; phylum Chordata; class Lepidosauria; order Sphenodontia; family Sphenodontidae; genus Sphenodon; species Sphenodon punctatus. The sequence continues at coordinate 2,866,252 of QEPC01004435.1, read as the reverse complement.
AGACAGAACAGTCACTGCTGGCCTCCCAGCAGGTTACCCCTGAGCTTGAGATATACAAGCCCCAATCGGTGAGTCCCAACTATCTTTTTACCTGGATGGACCCGGATAGGCATATGGCATTTACTAAATTATGCTGTAATTTGTTTCCCTCTGCTTTAGTGGAAGGGAGATATAGGGGCACCCCCAAAGTTTTGAGGGTGTGCCAACTTTGTGACCTGGGTGAAGTTGATACCGTGCCCCATATCTGGCTGAGATGCCCAACTCTGATGGGTCTTCGGATAAAATACCTGGGGGAAATTCTGGTGAACCTTCAATCCAGGGCCAATGTCTGGGTGCTTCGGAGACTGCTGAGCCCCAACGACGATAATGTTACTAGAGCTGTGGCTGATTTCGCCCGTGCTGTGCTGATTATAAGAGACCCTATCCTCAAGCAGTGGGGATATTTGTGCTCTAATTCTAATGGATAATATTGGCCTGAGGACTTGGAATAGGTTAATTTGGTAGTGGCTGGGAGGACCTCTGGGGCTAGGAGTTATCTTAATGGAACTATGTTCAAGGACTTGGTATTGTGATTGTTTTGCTGTATGGCTAAATCTTTTGATGCTGGAAGTAAATTGTGGGTTATTGTGACTTTTGTTAAGAACTTATAATATGAAATGTAATTGTCGCATTTTGAATTTTTTAACTGGTGTAACAGTCTGTTGGCTACACACAATAAAGTATTATTATTATTATTATTATTATTATTATATATGGTGTTGCAATTTGATTGTATGTAATATACTATGATAACTGATACACTGGAACCAATGACCATATTTGAAAATGCATGTAACTATTGTACCAAAGCTCTGAATTATCTGTACTGATCCAGTAGGCAGGATTTCTAGAAATAGCAAGGTAGGCTATGTGTGGGAAATACTCTCACATGACTTTCACAAACTCCCAACATATCACCATGTCTGGCAAGATCTGTGATTCACATCATCCTGTTGACCAACTGCACCCAGCCTGGAACAAAGCACTAACAAGGACTAAACAAAGGTGCTTGATAAGAGGGTGCTTGTATGCAACTTACGCAACCCAAGACACCGAATGGTCAGCCGGAATGACAAAAGGAGCATCCCTGCAGAATATCTGCTTCACGCCTGGAGGGGAAGGAGGAGATGTTCCTGCCCAGGGAGATGCCAACCGACAAGCAGCAGCCATTCAGGTGACCATCATCCTTTTTGCACCAGAACAGTTAAAAGCATTGGTATCCTCCTTTTTAACTATAAACAAACTTTCAGTGCTGGAGCAAAAACAAGACAAAGACCTGGTAGACACTCAGATGGTCAACTGCAGTAAACAACAAAGGCGTACGCATCAGCATATCTGCTCCCTGCCTGAAGGGAGGGAAAAAGATGTCCTGTTATCAAGTGCCCACCCTGACTAACAAACAAACTGCTAATATGACCATTAGTACCCAAGCTCCAGATGGATGGGAAAGGGAGATGACAGCCAGACCCTGTAAGATGAATACCAACAAGCACATTGCACAATCAAGCACCTTGTAATATGCATACTAAAGAACATCTCCCCAAAACACTATAAAAGACTGAAGCAGAGACCAGAACATCATCTAACTTGGTGTCCATGGGCTGTTGATCCTTTCCGGGACCCCTCCGTAGGGGGTCCTACAACTTGACCAGACCAAGCCATCTCCTGCTCCTGACAGATGACATCCACCATTTTGAACTTTCAAGATATGTAAGACTGACTTTGGGTGTGGGATATTGTATAGCTAGGTAACTGCTGCTGGATCATTACAGACTGGGTGAACAACTAAATAAATCTATAACTATGATTCAGATCCCATCTATTTGAATCTCTCTCGTATCTGCAAACCAGGATGTGTGGGTCCATCGATCCAAAGAGCTAATTCCTATCTTGACAATGGAAGCTCGATCCTGTCTTTTCATTTGGATCAGTTTCAGTCGCTATTGTCCACCGATGTGGAGGATGTGCTTGGTGCAGTGATGGCTGGTGGGTTCCAAGGATGGTGGGGCGCAGGGTGGGGGCAGAGTGGGAGGGGCCAGGCCAATGGTAGGCAGAGCCTAGCCAACTCAAATTTTGAAATTAATATGGAAATGTACAGCCTCTGTTCCCCATGTGTACAAAATGGGAATGTGTGTATCTGTCTTTCCCTGTGTTCTCCTCACCCGTGTCCTCCTTAGATTGTAAGCACACTAGGCAGGGACCAGTCTCCCAACAACAACAGTAAAGCGCCAGCCAGGTACACTGCTAGTGCTATATAAATGCTTAATAATAATATGCAATCAATAAAAAAAAACACACTGAATACAGATCTTGGACTCAATGCAAGGGTTTATTAAACTGCAACCAAACACACAGTTACACCCTCCCCCAAACACAATCTAAACCACAACCAAAGACACATACACACACAACAAACAAGCCAAAAACTCAAGTAACAAACTCTCATTCTCCCAGCTCCATTTCCTCACCAGCCAAGCATCTCAAAAGGTTTCCCCTGCACTCCATATACATACACTTGCACAGGTCTATCACTTGTACAGAAAAGGCATCCGGCAATCTTTGAGATGTGCGAACAGTTCAATTGTCCTGTGGTTGAAGTCAGATATATTCACTGAATCAACCTTTTTTCTATTGACAACATTGCCAAATCATTCAGTCTTTCTGCTGTCATTGTGTTCTTTAGGAAAGTTTTTATTCTCTGTAGAGCAGAGAGAGACTGTTCAGATTCCACTGTTGTCATGTGTTGTGATGACAATTCCACCAGATTAAAAGTTTCAGCAAATCTGTCCTGAAGATTGTTGTCCAGCAATGTATGAAGTAGCTCTGAGGCATCCTTCATACCATAGAGAGATCTTTCTTCCCATACAAGACAGAAAACTCCATTCTCAGTCTGTCTTTTTGTAGTATGGGGTAGGCATCCACTGTCTTATTTAATGCTTGCATTGGAAAGCGTCAGTTGTGTGCTTCAAAAAGAGCCCCCATAATAATGTAGCACTCACTAGGTGCTTCGTGAAAACAAATCATTCCTTTGCATGAGAAATTATGATATCGCAGACTTCCACTGTGATTTGATCCAGGCTGTCTATGGTGCTACCTCTTGGCAGCTGGGACGACTCTGCAAATTCAGAGTGCAGATCCTTAATAGAGTCTCTCACTCTACTGATGCACCTGACAAACTGTAGTAAATGTCTGAACACATACAGAGTCAATGTCTCTCTTTTGGAGTTGATCATAAAGCACCTTAATGTGAGGCATTATTTTATGGCACAAGAACAGGAAGTAAAGGAACTCCCTCTCCTCTTCCAACTTTTGAGCAAATCCCCAGACCTCACAAGTTGCAGTGGCATTAAAATTACCACTTACATGGTTAACTCACTCAATTAGATCCTTTCAGTGCTCATAAACTACATTTACTGTCTACACGTTGAAGTTCCAGCATGTGGCAGGTGCTCTGGGGAGCCTTCTCTTCATTATCATATCCAGAACCTCTGTCCTTTTTTGGATATGATGAAAAAAGGTGGTTGTTCCACTCAAATCTGCAAAATATACTTTAATTGTCTTTATCTGGGACACAACTTGTTGCATGATTAGATTTAGCTGATGTGCATAGCAGTGTACATAATGAGTGTTTGGGTATATATCCTGTATCCTCCTTTGGACCCCACCCATGCTGCCCACGCATCACGCTGTCACCATCACAGCTCTGAGCAATCACTTTCTGTTCATCAGCATCCTGTGGGAAAACGGCATTCAACTGCTGCAGCAATGCTGCGACAATGGTTTCTACACGAGAGTCTTGCAACTGGGTAAAGCTAAAAAAAAAACTCTACAGCTGAGCCTCTGCCATCAGTGTACCAATAAATCAGTACTGACTGGCAGTGAGTTGACACACCTGTGGTGTCTTCAGCCTGAATAGCCACATATTCAGTGCTCTTCAACTCCTGCATTATGAAATCCCTGGCCACTGTGAGCATGCAGTCTAGGAGTTCATTTTGGATTGTTTTGAAAGTACCCCTGAATACTGGGGAAGTTTTCAAATGCTTCTCCATTACAGAATCGATGCTGCCAATCATCGATTCTGTAAGTGAGCCAACCAAGGCTCTAAACACTCCTGGGTTCAAAGAGTCCTCAGTCTCATCGTGGCCACGCAGTGCCAACTCAAAAGCAACACACAACCTAATACATGCAATTATTTTGGAAAGAATGTACCGGTTGTTGTCAACTTCCTCATTGTGCTTTCTAACACTCAGAAGGTAACCTTCATCCAGTTTTGCCACTATGTTGGTTTTATCAAATGCTGCAAACTGGAAACAGTTGTTAATATGACCTTTGCATTCTTCATGCTTCTTTATCTTGTCATCTAGATGCTTTAAGTCCTTTGGGCCCCAGTCTTGGTCCACGCCATCTAACCACCAAACAGCAAGCATGGAAAACAAAACAATGCAGTCTTTGAAACGCTGTCGCACAGCCACTTTTTCTTCTCATAACAGGTTGTGTTGAACTGGCATGTGTAGTCCTTACCTCTGTCATGGGAAACTTGCGCAAGCTGAAGATCTGGATGGCCAGGTCCCAGTTTTCACCTGACATTTTTCAGCAAAAGAGAGCTATGAGAACGACTTTGAAAGCAGTGAATCCACGGTGTTAATTTTCAGTGGCTTCTGTCCTGCAAAATAAGAGAAAATAAGAGAAGATTTTAAGCAATTGTATGGCAGTGAGCTTTGCGCCATCATTTGCACTCTACTACAATGGGTCCAAAGTCCTGAATGAAAGCATAACAAGTTACACACAAATACCAGTTGCCCTTGAAAAAGATATGCGCACACACAACCCTTTTCCCCTTGCAAAAGATATGCACAGAGGTGGTGCACAAAACATACCAGGCTAGTGAAGTTGTGAGAACTCCCTGGAGCTCATGCATAAAAGTTCATTCCCTCCTTCTACCAAATTACAGTGATGTCTGTCTCCCTCCTTGTGTACTCCTCTGCTCTTCAGCAAAGTCTCTTGGAACCATGTCAGGCAATCCTTGGCAGTGTCTCCTGTTCACAACAGACAAACATAAACAAAAATATTAGTTTGTCTCAGAGGAGGCATGACAACTATGCTGCACAGCTACACTGCAGGGTAAATTTTATTATGCCACACAATAAGCGTGGCACAGAGAATACCACCTAGTGCGCCCACTGGTCATGGCTATTTTTTTGAAAAGTTATTTTTTTCTTTTTTGAAAAGAAAAAGTTGCTTGCTTCTGTGGGTGATCTTCAGAGACTTAACTCACATTTAACTACCTTCCAGTTCCTTCTACAGGTAGCTGTCCACTGTCATAGATTCTGCATATACATTTTTAGAGTAAATTAGGTTGCCAAAGTTTGGACCCCAACACATGCTTTTGAAGAGATTGTTGTAGGTTTTCACAATCTGGGGATGCTGTAGAGTCCTTAAAAATACTTAAAGGGTACAATGGTGAGAATGCTGCATGTATTAAGAGAAAGCACATCTTGAATGTTCCTCACTGATGCCTTTGGAGAGGCTTTTAGACTGTCTTGTTTTTTCACCACTACATTAACTCACATTTAACTAGTAACCACACAGACCAAGTGACTAATAAGAGTCCACCCACCCCTGCCAGAAATGGGGGAGAGGTGCAGGGCAGGTACAGATGCCACTACATTTTCTATAAAAAGCTGAAACCGGTCACAGGTGGGTGGAAAATGCAGTATAAATAAATAAGTTGCACACCCAGAAAAAGGGGAAGCTTCACCCAGGTCACAGCTAGGAGGCCAGGTGGACAGGCAGCATAGGCCAGAACCAAAACATAGGGAAACCCAGCATTATTGTGAAGTCTTAAAATGCACACCATAAATGCAGCATGGGGTTTTCCCCAGGACTCCCCAACCATGCTGCTGCAGCCAGGCAGGGTAGAATGCTCATTAGTCAGAACATGTGGTCGTCTTGTAAAAAACAACAACAACGGAATGTTGGTGACATGACTGTGGGACTGTACAGGGGTGGGCGGGACTGTTCTTGAATGGTTCTGTTCTTTCCTGACCGGTAGAACACAGCGAGTGGTTCTTGGGGAGTCTTTTTCATCATACCGAGGCCTCTTGTGTGGAGTCCCACAGGGTTTGGTTTTGTCCCCTCTCCTTTTCAATGTATACATGCAGCCACTCGGTGATGTGATCAGGAGGCTTGGCATGCGGTGTCATCAATATGCTGACAACACCCAGCTGTATCTTTCTTTTTCAACAGACCCAGGCCCTGCAGTCTCGGTGCTTACTCAGTGTTTAACGGCTGTGGGGGACTGGATGAGGACTAGCCGACTGAGGCTGAATCCCTACAAGATGGAGGTGATGTTGGTGGGTAAGGCAATGGAGATGGTGGCCCCCATTATTGGGGGGGTTCTGCCTTCCATTGGTACCCCAGGTACGGAGTCTGGGGGTGCACCTCGACGCACAGCTCTGCCTGGATGCCCAGGTGGAGGCTGTGGCAAGGAGTACCTTTCACCAATTACATCTGGTGTGACGGCTTTGACCGTTTGTCTCAGGCTCTGACCTGGCCACCATCATCCATGCTTTCATCACCTCCAGATTGGACTATTGTAATGTGCTCTACGTGGGGCTACCCATGGTGACGGCTCAGAAACAGCAGCTGGTGGAGAATGTGGTGGCCTGTCTTCTGGTAGGACTGAGCCACTGGGAGCATATTACACCAGTGCTCCGCTCTCTGCACTGGCTGCCGGTGGTTTTCTGGGCCCCATTCAAGGTGTTGGTTTTGGCCTGTAAAGCCCTAAACGGCCTAAGTCCTACCTATCTGTGGGACCGCCTCACTCCCTAGGTTCTGGATCGACCCCTGCAGTCACCTGGGGGCACCTGCTCAAGGTCCCCCAAGTCTTCTGGGGGGCCACGCAGGGGAGGGCATTCTCAGTGGCTGCACCACCTTCTGGTGGAGGCTCGGTTGGCCCTGGATCTCCCCTCTTTTTGGAGAAGTTGTAAGACCTGGCTGTTCCACCAGGCATTTGGCAGGGGAGATGGGTAAGGGGGTGGAGGATTTTTTTAGGTATGGGGTTATTTCCTTTTTCTCCTTTTATAATGTTGTTGTTTTTATGAATTGTAAGCCACCCCAAGCTGCCTGTGGCAGGAGGGGATGGGGTAGTAAGTTTGAAATAAATAAAATAAACATCCCACCTACACATGACCAAACTGCAAAGGAACCATTTTAAAATGCAATGCAACAAAATATTTAAGAGAAAAACACAGACAATATGGGTGGGGAAACAGCAAGGGGACTGACCAGGTCCATGGCCATTGTAAGGAAGAGCAAAAGCCTTGCAGTTCAGCCATGTCCAGTTCCAGTTGGGCCTACACAAAATGGCCTCTCTACTGCATGCCTGGGGGAGAGAGCAGGGGGGAAGGAGCATGCAGCCTCATCATGCACAGGCTGGCACACAGCAAGGAAAAGAAAGTCATCTTAAGTTTGTTCCACCAAGAAAGCCACCACAACCAAGACACATGCAGAGTGTAGAAAAACCCAACAAGTTCTAAAATGCACACCATAAATGCAGCATGAGGTTTCTCCCAGCCAGGACCCAAAACATGCTGTAGTACTTCTCAGGCAAGGCAAGGGTAGAGGCAAAATTAAATTTAAGCAGATGGGGTTCAGGGGAACTAGCAAAGGGGCTGAGACACCGGGCAAGGGGGAATATCCAGTCTCTGTTCTTACCAAGTTTAATGTCTGGATTGAAATGGCTTGATGAGCACTCAGTCGCTGTGTGGTGGTCTCGCCTCTATGTTCTGCTCAAAACACAAGTCAGGCATGTGGCTGGGGACTGGGTGTGTGCATGCAGTTAAGAAGCCTCTCCCCAGGCTCCTCACTCATACTGAATCTGTGGCTCTGCACAGACTCGAAGTCTGTCCAGTAGCAGGCTGGCTGGGAGACAGGCTCCTCCCCCGAGCCTGCCTCTCCTCTCCCGCCCTCCCCCGAGTGCGAGACTAGGGACTGGGTGCAGTGGGCAGCATTCATTACTGCCCAACTGTCATCTATTTTGGCTGCCTGGGGACCCACAGGCCCCTTCTCCCTGCCCCTTCATTGAGAGCCATGCAGCATTTGGGACGGTGCCCAGTGCATGCACTCTCTGTGCTGACTGCATGCTGTTGATGTCATGATCATGCAACATGAGGAGAGGAGGGTCATCCCCCCTGCTAGCTCCACCCCTGAAAGTCCAAGGGGGAGGAGGAAGGCATGTGCTGGTTGTGGGTGGAACCATGCGTCTCATCACCCCACACCACCCTGAAGCCCCACCTCTCCTCCTGCACACTAGAGTGACTGTGCATGCCAGCTAGGAGGGGAGGAGGAGAGCCAGAAGAATGCGCCGCTGCTTCAGTGGCTCAGAGTTTGTGCGCATGCGAAGGAGGTGGACGGCTTTCTCTGCATATGCACCCGAACTGTAAGAGAAAAACAGTTGTTGCAAGTGGCCAGAAAGTCTCAGGCGACATCAGCAGAAAGAGCAGGACCCCAGGAATGGCTGGAATTGGTTGGTGACTGCAGGGCTGAGCTGAGTTGTCCCCAGAATGGCTGGGGATGTGGCTTCCTGGCCACCCATTTATAGAAACTCCCCCTGAGTGAAGGCAACTAGTTGTAAACTAGATCCTTGCCCATTCTGGCTGGTGAAAGTCAGCTGGGAGATGCCGGGGCTGTTGCTGGCTGGGGTCGTCAACACCTCCCTTTGGGCGGACTGTGTCAGACATCCTTAAAACTGCTGTTGTCCGGCCACTGCTTAAGAAGCCAGCTGCGGATGCTGACTCCCTGGCCAGCTATTGGTCTGTCTCTAACCTTCCCTTTTTAGGGAAGGTTGTTGAACGGGTGGTTGCCCAACAGCTCCAGGCTCAGCTCAATGCTGTTGGATTCCTGGACCCATTTCAGTCAGGCTTCCATCCTAGGTATGGTATGGAGACTGTGCTTGTGGCCTTGGTTGATGACCTGCACCTGGAGATTGACAAGGGGAATCCTGTCCTTTTGATTCTGATAGATCTTTTGGCGGCCTTTGATACAGTTGACCACGAGATGATGTTGACACGACTTCAGGACCTGGTGGGGGTGCACAGGATCGCTCGAGTGGTTCTGCTCCTTCTTGTTGGGGAGATCCCAGAGAGTGGTGATGGGCGATTACTCTTCGTCCTCTTGGGACCTCCCTTGTGGGGTCCTGCAGGGTTCTATTCTGTTCCCCCTCTTGTTCAACATGTATATGCGGCCACTGGGTGAGGTCATTCGGAGGTTTGGGGTGAAGTTCCATCAATATTCTGATGACACACTCAGCTCTACCTCTCTTTTCATCTGACCCAGGTCAATGCAGTCTCGGTGCTTACCCAATGCCTGGCTGCTGTCGGGGACTGGATGAGGGTAAGCCAGTTGAAGTTGAATTCAGACAAGACTGAGGTGATGATGATGGTTGACCAGCCTTGTGATCTGGAGGGGATTGGAACTCCTGTTATTGACAGAGTCCAGCCCTTTCTGGCCAGTCAGGTTTGCAGCCTTGCAGTGCTTTTGGACCCCTTGTTGCACCTGAATTATCAGGTTGTGGTGGTGGGCAGGAGCACTTTTCACCAACTCCATCTGGTGAGAAAGCTGCAGCCTTTTCTTTCTGATTTGCACAAATCAAGGTGCTGTTTTTGACCTTTAAAGCCCTAAAGGGGTGAGAGGATGGGTGACACACTCCTAGGGGACCAAGGGTTCTGGTGGAGGTTGAGAGAGTCGCCCACCACCACCGAGGGTGAGAGAGGGTCAGGGTCTACGGTCCGCCTGTAAATAGCTGTTGCTGGTGAATGCAAGGTCCGTGGTGAATAAGGCCCCGGTTATCCGGGATTTGATCCTGGATGGGGCAGCAGACCTTGCATGCATTACAGAAACCTGGCTGAATGAGGGGGAGGGACCTGTTTTGGCAGACCTCGTCCCGGCCAGGTATGCTGTGCAGCACCAGCCCCACACGGGGGGCTGGGGGGGGAGGTGTAGCTATTGTTTTTAGAGAAGAATGGCCAGTTAGGTATTGAGGCCCTCCATGTGGTGTTTGATTTGGCGGAGGGCAAGCTTGGGGTGCTGCTGGTATACTGGGCCCCTTCCTGTCTGGCAGCTTCCCTTGCTGCTGTAGCAGAGCTGGCCTTGGAGGTGGCATTGAACTCCTCCAGGACTTTGGTCCTGGGGGACTTCAAAGCCCATGCCGACGCCGGATTTGTAGGAGCAGAGTGTGAGTTCATGGCTGCCATGGCAACCATGGACTTGTACCAGATGGTCAACTGCCCGACCCATGTGGGGGCGGGGCATATCCTCGACCTGGTTTTCTGTTCAGGCCTTGAGGTGGGTGGTCCGTTAGTGGGGGATGTAAGAGTTACGTCCTTGTCATGGACGGACCATTATCTCCTACAGGCCAGCCTCTCAGTGCACCTCCTCCAGAAGGGGAATAGACCAGTTAGGTTGGTCTGCCCTCAGAGGCTGATGGAACCGCAGTGGTTCTAGGAGGCTCTGAGGGAGTTAACCCTAGAACCTGACGGGCACTCTGCTGATGTGCTGGTCCAGCATTGGAACATCTTGCTGGGGGAGGCCATTGACAGGGTGGCTCTGAGATGTCCTCTGCCTCTGTCTTGTCACCACAGGGCCCCTTGGTTTACTGAGAGACTGAGGTGTATGAAACAGGTAGGCAGGAGACTGGAGCAATGATGGCGTCGGACTCGCTCCGAATCTGATTGACTTCTCCATAGGGACCATTTGCGGTCCTATGTTGAGGCTGTGAGGACAGCAAAGAAAGTTCTTTCCTGCCCTCATAGCATCTGTGAAGTTGTGTCCAGCTGAGCTGTTTTGGGTGGTGCAGGGGCTGGTCAGTCCGGCCTCCCTCCGCCTCGATGGGGACTTGTCCCAGGCCCACTGTGAGGAGTTTGCCATCTATTTCGCAGACAAGATCACTCAGATCCAGAGTAACTTTGACACCGGATTGGAAGCAGTGGGTGAGGCGCATGAGGTTCTGGAGGCATCGTCTGGTCAATCTTTCTGGGAGGAGTTTTGGGAAGTGATGCCAGCTGATGCGGTGGATGTCCTGGAATCTGTTAGAGCCACAAGTTGTGAATTAGATCCATGCCCATCCTGGTTGGTGAAAGCCTCCAGGAAGATGTTGGGGACGGTGTTGGCGAGGGTGGTCAATGCATCCCTCCAGCAAGGGAGGCTGTCACCCAGTCTCAAGGAGGCTGTGGTGCACCCCCTTCTGAAGAAGCCATCTCTGGATGTGGGTGCACTCGCCAGCTACTGCCCTGTCTCTAATCTTCCCTTTTTAGGGAAGGTTATTGAACGGGCAGTGGCACTGCAACTCCAGGCGCATCTGGATCGTATCGGTTTCCTTGACCCTTTTCAGTCTGGGTTCCACCCCGGCTATGGCACTGATACAGCATTGGTGGCCTTGGTGGACGATCTCTACCGGGAGATGGACACAGAATGTTCAACATTTCTGATCCTGCTAGATCTCTTGGCCGCTTTTGACACTGTGGACCATGGACTGCTGCTGAGATGACTGCGAGACCTGGGGGGTCTAGACAGGACTGTCCTCAGGTGGTTCCACTCATTCCTCTCAGGGAGAAGCCATCAGGTGCTGTTGGGGGCTGAAACATCAAGCCCCCGGGTCTTAACCTGCGGCGTTCTGCAGGATTCGATTCTGTCTCTGTTGTTATTTAATGTATATATGCAGCCCCTGGTGGAGATCGTAAGAGGGTTCAGGGTGCGCTGTCACCAATATGCTGATGATACTCAGCTGTACCTCTCATTTTCAACTGACCCAGGTCCTGCTGTCTCGATACTTTCCCAATGCTTGGAGGCCATGGCGGATTGGATGTGGCAGAGCAGACTGAAACTTAATCTTGATAAGATGGAGGTGATAATGGTGGGAAGGGCAAGGGGGGTGCTGGCTTCTCCGGTGGGGGGTGGTCTGCCCTCCTGTAGCCCAGCAGGTTTGGAGTCTGGGGGTTCTGTTGGATTTGGACCTCCATTTGGATCAGCAGGAAGAGGCGGTGACTAAAGCCGTCCATACATCTCCAGGCCCGACCTGGCCACTCTCATCCATGCCGTCATCACCTCGAGGCTGGACTACCGCAACACGCTCTACATGGGGCTTCCCCTGTTTCTGGTCCGGAGGCTGCAGCTAATACAGAATGCAGGAACGGGTCGGCGGGAGCACATAACACCTGTGCGCTGCACTCTGCATTGGTTGCCTATAGCGTACCGGGCCAGATTCAAGGTCTTCGTTTTGATCTATAAAACCCTACACGGTCTCGGCCCCTCATACCTCGGGGACCGCCTCACCCTTCGCATCTGAGTGACCCCTGCGGTCTACCGGGGGTGCCTTCCTGGAGGTCCCCTGTGTTAGGCGGGGGGCCACAATGGAACGGGCGTTCTTGGTGGCCAGGTCGCAACTCTGGAATTCCCGCCCAGAGGAAGCTGCCTGGCCCCGGGTCTGCTGGCGTTCCGCCGAGCCTGCAAGACATGTCTGTTCACCCAGGCCTTTGGAGGGGAGAGTGGGAGGGAGGGGGGAGGGATGTTTTTAGAAATGTTTACATTTTTGATAATTTATTGTTGTGTTTTTAGTGTTGTAAGTCACCCCGGGATGCCGTAGGCATGAGGGGGCGGCTAATAAATATAACAAATAAATAAAATAAATAAATAAATGATCTGGGCCCCACATATCTGACACACTGGCTGTCCTTCTATGCCCCACTAAGGTCCCTGGGATTGACTGGGAGCACCACCCTGTGGGTACCAACTCAAATCAAATTCAAATTTATTGCGTAGGCGTCAGCCTTAACAAAACATACAATACACATATAAAAACCTATAACAAGAAGCACACATATAATAATACAAAAATTAAACATTAAAATATCCTAAAACACACAAAACATACCAACATTAAATCTAAAGCAAGCTTTGCCCTTCAGTGGCCACTGAACAGGAATAATCCCAAGCCCTGCTGGAAGTTCAATTAAGAGGAAAAAAAATCAGTGTCCTTCCCTTCGACAGGCTTTGGAAACAGACCATCCCAAACCCTGTCACAGAAGGTCCTCGCCCAGTGGGTACAATCTATTAGGGATGAGCAAACAGTTCGGCCATTCAGTTCGGCTGCATTCGGGTTCATCCGTTCGGTTCATTCACCAGGTTCGGTCGTTCGGTTCGGCCGTTTGGTTCTGGTTTGACCGTTCGGGAAATGTTTTTATATGGGGTTTTTTGTTTGTTTTTTATGTTTTGGGGGGGGTTTATTTGGTTTTTTGTTTTTATATGTTTTTTAATTGAAATTTTTTATCTAATATTATATCTATCTACACTAAATCTAACTACTATTAACTATTCTAAATGCTATGAACTAAATGGATTATCTAAAGTACACACTGCACAGGCCTACTCCTACAAACACTAAAACTAAATCACTAACGCTATCTCTATCACTAAGCTAACTCCTACAACTCTCTACTTTCTATCTATGGGATGGGGGGGAATCACAAACAACACAAGGAGGGGTACAAAACTGAAATGAAACCTAAATCAATCTAATAATCCTACTCTAAATGAATAAACGGGCGGGGAAGGGAAGGGAATCTGAGATGGAATATATGGGAGAGGGAAAGGATTAAATGGAGGGAGGAAGGACGATTGAACACAGGGAACACAGGGAGGGGTAATAACACCTAAATTTATCTAATATAATCTAAATAAATGATAATATGGAGGTAAATGGGTTGGATGGGTGAAATAGGAGGAGGATGGCAATGGATTAGGAATAGGAAGGAACAAAAACTTCTGGGAGAGAGTTAGCCTTCTGAAATGCCTGCTGTTCGGGAACAGTGACTAGCTCAGAAGGTATTGGGAAGGGGGGAAGACAGTTTTGTTTCTTGCTGCGCCCACCTCATCGCAAGCCCCATTGGCGCCGTGCAGCCTAGCCTGTGGCCAATCAGAGACTGCGAAGCCAGTGGTCTGAGGCGAAAAGGGATGGTGATTGGGCAGGCTGGCTGCTACTCCAAGCCTCTCCACCCCTGGTGCCTGGAAGTCTGATCCTCAGCTGACTACCCCTCCCTGTCAAGTTTGACCTTTCAGTGACACATTTTTTGTCACCCGAACACAATCCAAACTGACCGAACTGTTCGGTCAGTTCGATGTTCGGAAGTTCGTTCGGTTCGGTCAGTTTGTGTTCGGATTCGGGTTCGGTCATCCGAACAAGCCGAGTTCGGGCCAAACTCTGAACTTCCGAACCGCGTTCGCCCATCCCTACAAGCTCTTATGCTTGTTCATACAGTGACTGCTAGCTATCCTATACTAATCAAACCTAGCCTACATTTAGCTCAATTTCAGTTATGACCTTCTTTATTTTCACCTGAGGAAGGCCCGTTTGTAACAGGCACGAATGCATGGGGGGATGAGTGTGCAGCATTGTTGGTGGGCGGTGAGTGGGGGTGCGTTCCCATAAACCCCCATCCATCTCCACCCACCTCCATGCATGGAGCATCCATCATTGGTGCCTGTTGCTCCATGCGTGGGTAATGGGTGCACATGCACCCCCACCCTCGCTGCGGCATTCTCACAGATGCCCACCCATCCCCCCGCACTTGCTGTGGTGTTCAAACGGATGACACACACACACCCACTCGCACACATGTGTAACCTGAAAGCTTGCACATACTCAGCAACAGAAGTTGGTCCAGTAAAAGGTACTATTGTTACTACTTAGTTGTGCTCCCTAAATCTCTTGCTCCCATGTAGCCCTATTGAAGCCAGCTCCAGAATAAGTGGTTTGTGGATCATGGCCTTTAGCTATTGTAAGATATTGTTTGTATAAATCATACCTCTCAGTCCTGCTCTTATTTACACATTAGTCATTTTCCCATTTCATGACCATATAGTCTTCAATCCAAATGTCAGGGTTTCTTTGGAAACCAAGTTACCATCTTCAATCCCAGTCTTTCAAGTTCTTGCCTATTCTAACGATTCCTTTGCTTTTCAGAGATTTATCCTTGAATTTATTACTAGTACACTGTAACCTCATTATAATGCTGTATTTGGGAGCCATGCCTCACACGCTGTTAAACCAAATTTGCGCTATAATATCATGTATTATAATGAGGTTGCACTTGCAGCTGAAACATAAATTCCAGGCAGATTCCATTTTTGATGGATCATCTGTCCAATCCAATCCAATCTGGCAAATCTAGGATTGGATTACGATCTGGTCTGTGTTTCCCCAGAGATCCAAATTGGTTGCACTCTTTCCTATGGCTGAGTAAAATGGGGGCTTTCTGTACTGCACATGTGCAAGATGGCAGCACCATCATTTTGGAACTGCACACAGAGTTCTGCCATGGTTTAAAATATGCAGTGAAACTCTATGTGCTGTTCTGAAAATGTGGAAAATCTCTGCGAAGATTCAGCCCAAGTTGCACTGTGTATGAATTTTAGTACATTTTTATCACGTTATTGTCTGTGAACGGTGTGTTTACTTACAATGCTCCTTTTGGTACATTTGCAAATACACAAGTTTGCATAAACTGTGGTGGGTAGAGAGTGTTTTGGCACAAGTCAGCTCAACATAAGCTGCAAGACTGGGGGCCTACCTGAAAGGTTCAGAATGTGCCTTTCCATTAAAGCCCTCATGACGTCTCTCGTCTACAATATGGTCTCCATGTAGTGACTTTGCCTTAGTAAATCATTATCACCATGGTAGATTTCCATTGGAGGTGCCTATTGGGCAATTTGTAGCTCCATCTGGTCTTACTTTGAGCCCCTAAGAAAGATGAAGCAATTAGTGGATTACTATCTGAGTGGCTGCAAACAGCCAGCTAATCAATGCTCAATTGGCGGCCCATTTATACAGTTGGTTCTCTGTTTGTTGCTACATGGTAGCCCCAGCTCCCCAAACCCAACATTTCTCCTGCATGTGGTTTATACTGCAAGTCAGAGGGTGACTTTGCATTCAGTATCTTCAATGTGGAAGGAAAGAGCTATATGACAGCAACTCTTTAGTTAGTAGCCTATCCTGTGTGACAGCCAATATCTGACCAATGCACCAAAGACTGCATTAGGGACCTCAGGAGTTAAAAGCCAGAGTTTCTGCTCCTTGACTCAAGAGCAGCTAATCTGGGAGTGAGCAGACTTGTATACCCTGTATGAATGGAGGGCAGAGCAGAATGCTGTACAAGGCAGCCTTGCTCTTGACTACAAGTTCTTGCAGGGCCAGGGCCATAAAACCCAATTGACAGGGTTCCCCACACTCTACTAAAGTGTTTTGTTGGTAAATTCCACCGTGGACAGTCCCCACAGTTACCTTGAAAACTTCTCTCATCTCATGGTTCCTCAAATTCTTAAAGAGCACCCCTCTGTGGTATTTGAGGTCTCGCTCCATCTCTCTACCTCTTGTCCTCTCATTCTTCCTTGCCACCACACCAATTTTTGAAATTTCCCCCCAGCTTGAAGTGGAGCTAGGGGTTTGGCAGCTGTGTTTCTTCTTGCACTCCCCCATACCTGCCCCCCACAGACCCAAAGCACCCTCCCTGCCCTTGCTCCCTTGCCCCCCACACCCAAAGCTCCCTTGCCACCCCACACCCAAGGTGCCCCCTGCCCTTGCTCCCTAGC
>QEPC01004435.1:2802820-2825395 GCA_003113815.1 Sphenodon punctatus | reverse complement strand
ATGGAGTTTATCACCTCAAAGATTTGGTCCACTTTGTGCTCCCTGTCAAACACCTGGGCATGAAGCAATGCCCAGCGTGTCTTTCCAGAGGTCACCACTACTCCAGTGCTGTTGCTGGTGCTCCTCACTGCGCTGGTGACAGCAACTGGTGACATCTGCCACCAGTGTGCGGTCAACGACATATAGGCGTGGACCGCACTCTGGCTAGTCCACAGGTCCATGGTAAAATGTACCATGGCCCCCTCTGCATGTGAAAACTCCGCAAGGATCTGGGACTTTACCCTCCCCTTACAGAGATGGGATAACCTTTGAGCGGAAGGTTTTGTGACAAGGGACACTATACCATGTCTCTAGCAAATTCAACAGCCACTTGAAACCAACACCCTCAACAAGGTTGAATGGCCGCTCATCCAGGGCAATCACTTCCGCAATTGCCTTGGTGATGGCCACAGCCTGGGGGTGTCTGGGTGCAAACGGCTGCCTCCTTTCCCAGAGCGCAGTTACAGTCTGCTGGGAGGACGATGACAGGGAAGCAGTGGGCTGGGATGAGCGGCTAGCGCTCTTCCTCTTCTGGGGCCAGGGGGTGGTTTCGGCACCATCACGAGATGGCCCAGTGGTAGCAGTTGCAGTGGGAGTAGAAGAGGGATCCTCCTCCTCTGGGGAACTATCACCCACAACCTCTACAACTGCCACCTCCCCATGCGGTCACTTGGAACGGGACCCCTTGGGATCACAGAGGTGCCCATGGTGCCATTCCAATTGATTTCTAAGGCCAGAGGTGCCCCATTTCATTGGATCAGAGCCACCGTGACTGACCTTGGCATGGCAGTATGCACACACTGCCTTTGCGTGGTCTTCCTCCCAGATGTCGAAATGAGACCACACCCAGGATGTGATCTTCTTCGTGGTTGTTCCTGGGAGGGCAGGAGCAGCACGACTGGGAGCAGACTTTGAAAAGGCAGTGCTCAGTGCAACGCTTACAGAAGGGGCGGTGACAGCAGGCACAGCATGTGTGGGTGTGGAAGGCTGGGCCAGAGGAGACGCGGGCGTGCTAGGGTGCGTGTCAGCAAGGGGAGAGGGCGGGGTTGCAGGCGCACTAGAGTGTGTGTCAGAGGAGGACATGGCCGGGGAAGCAGGCGACTGAATGAATGTGAGAGCATGCGCAGAGGACAGCTGCGCACTAGGAGCAGGAGCAGCAGCAGAGGAGGTAGTTAGCGGATGGTCCACTGCACTAGCAGAGGAAGAAGGAGCCCCCTTCTTACAGTTAGGCAGCGACTGGGAGGGGGAAGCACCCTCCTCCCATCCCAGCCTCTGCGGTGGCTTCAAGGTACGTCCAGAGACCTTAATCTTGTGTGCACTTGAAGCTGGTGTGCTGCAGGAAGAGGCCACAGGTGGCCTTACCTCCAGTGTCCCTGTGCCAGTCACAGTAAGCTGCCTAAGAGGTAGAGACTTCTTGCCTCTTCTGGCACTGCCACTCGTGGTCAGTTTCTTAGTTCCACAGCCGCTCATCTTTAAGCTGTGTCACTAAAAAAGAGCACTGTTGGGGGTTAACTAATGGGGGGCTAGGGTGTGGGCTAGAGCTAGGGTGTAGGGGGTCAACTAACGGGGGGGAACTGTTGGGGTTAGCTAACGGGGGAGAACTGTTGGGGGTTAACTAATGGGGGGGACTGTTGGGGGTTAACTAACGGGGGCTAGGGTGTGGGTATTGCTAGGGTGTGGGATAAAAGTGGGGTTGGGCAAGGGTGTGGGTAGAGTGACTGGGGTAGGGTAGAAGTGGAGTAGAGCTAGGTAGTGGGCAGAGTACAGAGAGTAGAGTGAATGGGGTGGGTAGAGCTAAGGGTGTGGGGTAGAAGTGGGGTAGGGCAAGGGTGTGGGTAGAGTGAGTGGGGTAGGGTAGAGGTGGGGTAGAGCTAGGGGGTGGGGTAGAGTTGGGGTAGGGAAAGGGGGTGGGTAGAGCTAGGGGTGTGGGCAGAGTACAGAAGAGTAGAGTGAATGGGGTGGGTAGAGAGAGTGGGGTACGGTAGAGGTGGGGTAGAGCGGGTAGGGTTAGGTGTGGTGCGGTGTAAGTGAGTGAGTGATGCAATCAGTGCTCGCTTACCCGCAGCCGGCTACTCGCACGTGACATCTAATGTTGCCAACTGCACAGTCCAACACAATCCAGTGGCTGGAGGATGAAAAAGATATTTTTTTTCTAATGCACTGTGTTGTGCACAATTGCCAGGCCCCACCATTGGCCTTGGAACTGGGGAACCCCCCCACCCCCAAGCCAGAGCGAACACAGCCAGGCAGCCAGCTTTCCCACATCCCATCCCCCACTGGCTCAGCTTCCAAAAAGCCTCAGACAAAAAAGCCAGTGTTTAGTTGAGCAAATAGAAGATTGATGGTAGAGGAGAGACACAATTGCCTTTGCACTGCAGTCTTATAGGATAGAACCCTCACCCAGACACCAACTAAAATTTGGTGTCTGGGAACCCTCACCCAGACACCAACTAAAATAGTTAGGGCACCGCAGTGGGCACCTCCACACCCCAAAACAAGTGGGCACAGCCAGGCAGCCAGCTTTCTCACATCCCATCCCCCACTGGCTCAGCTCCAAAAAGCCTCAGAAAAGACAGCCATAGTGCTGCACACAGGCCCCACCATTGAACTGGCAACCGGGGAACCCCCCCACCCCCAAACCTGAACAGAACACACAAGCCAAGTTAACACAGTGGGCACCGCAATGGGCACCCCCACACTGCAAAACAAGTGGGCACAGGCAGGCAGCCAGCTTTCCCACATCCCATCCCCCCTCAGAAAAGACAGCCATAGTGCTGCACACAGGCCCCACCATTAGCCTGGCAACCGGGGAACCCCACCCACCCCCAAACCTGAACAGAACACACAAGCCCAGTTAACACACGCAAGCACACAGCAAGTCACCTTTCTCCCCAACCCACACTGTCAGAGCTTCCAAAAAGCATGCCACCCACCACAGAACACACAGGCCAGTGGGCACCACAGTGGACACCCCCCACATCCCAAAACAAGCGGGCACAGCCAGGCAGCCAGCTTTCCCACATCCCATCCCCCACTGGCTCAGCTCCAAAAAGCCACAGACAAGACAACCATAGTGCTGCACACCACAAGCAGTCATAATGCTGCTCCACCACAAGCAGGGCAGTGGGCACCCCCACACCCCAAAACAAGACAGGGCTAAAGACAAACACACACACCATGGTGGCAAGGCCACCATTCCCCACCCACTGTGCCAGTGGAAACTCTCATCATGGCATGCCCAGTTTGCACACCATGCTGCCCAGCCCCCACACAGCACAAGTCCTTCAGGCCAAAATCACACACCCCACATGCTATCCCTAAGTCTAGGGGTACCCAGTGCCCAGGTACTACCCTCCCCATCCCCCTTGCCAAGGGCACCAAGGGGATCCTCTACTAGTGCTACGGAAGAGGGAACCCCAAACTTACCAACAGTCGCATGCATGCACGCCTCCAGCAGTCTGTGGATCCTTTCAGTCTCCAAGCCTGCCGTAAAATGGCTGGCCAAGCACAAGCTCCAGAAGGTCCCACAGAAAGAAAGAAAAAACCCAAGATTATTGGCCAGCACCAGCAGCCAGTCAAGTGCCCATACCCCTAAGGGAACCTTCAAAAATTCTGTGAGTGCTCAGCTGTCCCAGAAAACGTCACCACTTCTCTTCCTTTTGTTTTTCCATTACAGAATCTCTGCTTCACCTGCTGCTTGTTATTCCAACTTCCCTGCTGGCAGTTCCCTGAAAGGTTCCAAGGACGGAGAGCAGGTGAGGGGAAGAGCTACTGGTATTTGACTCCTGGTTCTTCCTGCTTGTGGGAACAAAGGTGAACAAAATTTGTGGAATAAGTAGCCTGTTTAAAATATCTTCACAATTACTTTAGTCTTTCCGGGACAGTGTTAAAGTGAGTCAGGATGAGGTTTTCAAGTTCTTTGCACCCAGCATCAAAGGGAGCTGGTGTAGCTTGGTAGGCAGTAGAGCTAGTCTCATTGCTAGAGTCATATTGGATCTGAGCCTGCCCAGTGACCTTCAGAGAACCATTCCCTCTCCGCTTCACTTCCAGTCAATGCAAGCCACCATCCCTATAGCCCCCTTGCACAGACAGTGGGTACTTCCACACATTGCATTAATCACCATATAGCTGTATCTCCAAGCTTGTGTATGCAATGCATCAAACATAGTAGGTCTATCTATGTGCCCAGTTTGGAACAGTTGCTCCTGGGAAAAACTGGTATAACTGCCCCTTCACTAAGTTTCTAGGTCCAGCTTCCAATCATAGCACTCTCTGGCAGTCAGTTCATAGCCATCCCAGTAAACTGCTGGCAAGTGGCAAGCTTCTTGGACAAGCCTCCTCGTGGGCTCCAACTCCTCTTGATGCGCTGAGCCCTAGCCTAGACTCCCAGCCACATCCTGCATGCCCTGGCTTCCCGGACCAGTTCCATCTCACTGTCGCTGCCTGCATCAGCACCCTGGCTAGCTCTCAGCAGAGCCCAACCTTCGGCCCATCTGGCTTGGGAACCAGATACTGACTTCCTGAGTCTGCAGACTTTATATTCCCAGAATGCAGCCAGCTCTGAAAATAGATATGTACACCCCACCCCTGCCTCCTCTCCCCAAACCCCAGCCCACTACTGAGGGGATGCATCATGAAGGGACATATGGTTCTGCCTGGTTACATCCTGATTACGAGATTTCATGCAAGGGGCCACTCTATGCCCATGCTATGATAGTATTCAATATGTGCCAGATGATCTGCTGCAGTTGCCTGGAAATATGAGGGACCCATCCAAAGCCAGGACTGGATTTTCTAAAGAGCTCACTTCCCATTTTGGCACCAAAATAAGGGCCAGATTTTCCAGAGTGCTGAACATCCAGAAGCTCCCTTGTGGGCAGAAAAGCTTCATGTGAAAGGGGTGAAAAGGGCATTCAGGAAGGATAAGGACATTGCAGTGAAGACTGAAGCAAAGAATTCATTCAGATTTTCTGCAGAGGATGTTGGAGAGATACCCACCCTGGAACTATTTTTTGTACATTGTGCATTGGAAGAACTGTTACAAATCTTTGTGACTATGGAAGAGGTTCTAGAGCAAATTGACAAGCTAAGCACTAAGAAATCACCAGGACCAGATGGTATTCACTCCAAAGTTCTGAAGGAACTCAAGTATGAAATTGCAGACCTACTATTGGTAATTTTAACCTGTCACTAAAATCTTCTGCCACCATACCTGAGGATTGGTGGGTAGAAAATATAATGCCAATTTTAAAAAAGGACTCTAGAGGCTATCCTAGAAACTAGTACAGACCAGTGAGTCTGACATTGGTGCTGGGCAAACTGGTGGAAACGGCTGTGAAAAACAGAATTACTGGGCATATTAATAAACATGACATAATGAGGAAAAGTCAACATGGATTTAGCAAAGGGAAGTCATACATCACTAATATATTGGAATTTTTTGAGGGTGTAAAAAAGCATGTGGATAAGGGATTGGGACCGGGACATAAGTTTGCTTTTATAGACTTGTGGTGGGAAGAAGAGATGTCCCATCAGGGAATACGAATCTTGCGAAGAACTGGAGATTTGGAGAAGGCTTCTCCTCCTGGTGGGAGTAGGGGGGAAGAAGGAGGATGTGGATAGTAGGCAAATTGAAGTGTTGGGGGATTGAAGGGATTGTTTAATTTATGCTCTGTAAATGAAGTTTGTATGGGTTAGTAAAAACTAATTATGTATTATAATTGTATCTACAGGGGGTGGGGAGAAATTAATATATATGATATTTTTCTTATGTTGTATTGTGGAAAGGACTCACTGCCTGGTGAGAGCAGGAAGGAATGAAGGGGGTGAGAAGGACTCCTTCCCTGGTGGCAGCAGGAAAGGAGTGTGAGGAGGGTAGAGTAATGGCGATTGAAGGCAGGTTTGGTAGATATTAATTTGTTACGTTATTCTTTAAGAATGTGGGGGTGTTTTTTCTTTTTTCTTTTTTATGGGTCTTGTTGCCCATATTGTATTTTTGTATATTGTGTTATGAGTTGTTTCATTTTTGTTGTGAGCCGCCTCAAGTTGCCTGTGGCAAGAGAGTGCGGGGTACAAATAAAAAATGAAATGAAAATGAACAAAAAATAAGGAGGAACCAGTCAATATATAGTGTATCTGGATTTTCAGATGGTGTTTGATAAGGTTCCTCATGAGAGACTCTTGAGGAAAATAAAGTCATGGGATAAGAAGCAGTGTCCTATCGTGGATCAGTAACTGGTTAAAGTATAGGAAGCAAAGAATAGGACTTCACTGTGAGGTGATCAAAGAATAGGTCAGTTTTTGCAATGAGTAAATTAAATAGTGGAGCGCCCCAGGGATCTGTACTGGGACTGGTGTTGTTTAATATATTTATTAATGATGTGGAAAGGGGAGTAAAAAGTGAGGTGATCAAATTTGCAGATGACACAAAGGCCTTTTTTAAACGGGCAGGACGGAGCGGGGGGGCAGGTCCACATGCTCTCACTTCTGGTGGGTGGGTGACGGTTTAGATGACAGCAGATGGGTGTGCACTCAGTGTGCACACCCATCCACGCGCCAGCCACCCATGCTCCTGCATGGGGCAATCAAGAATTTTCTGGGTTGCTCTGTGTGGGGAGATGGGTGGAGGTAGGTGGGGATGCGTGGGTCACAGGAGTGCACCCCCCACCCACTTTTACAAGGGTGCCACCACACGTGTCTACTGGGTGGACCTGCATGGTAGCATCTTGTATAAAAATGCCCAAAGTTATTCAAGTTAAAACCCAAGTGGACTGTGAGAAATTGCAGGAAGATCTTGAGAGGCTGGATTGCTGGGCATCTAAATGGCAGATGAAATTTAATGTTGACAAGGGCAAAGTTATGCACATAGGGACAAATAATCCAACCTATATGTACACAATGCTGGTTTCTAAATTGAGGTTTACCACTCAGGAAAAGAACCTTGGAGTCATTGTATACAATACATTGAAATCTTCAGCTGTATGTGCAACAGCGGCCAAAAAAGCAAACAGAATGTTAGAAATTATTTGAAAATGGATAGTGGTATGATATAGCATGGTATGGTAGGATAGTGAACACAACTGAAGTTATCATAATGTTTTATATTATCCAGGCGTAGAAGTGCTGCACGCTCCATTATAAAGCCCCAAAATTCTATTCCTTATAAAATGGAGATAATTTACACTATCATTGTGAAATTTTGCATGGAGAGTTGTTTGGGTGGGAGGTTTAATCTGTTCAAATTTCAGAGAAATCAGACTTAAAAACTGAGATCCAATAGCTGAAAGATCGGAGGCTGAGAAGCAGTTTTTTACTTTTTTTGCAACTGTCTTGATTTGATCAGCATGGCAGTTTTTCAGTTATGAGTCAGGACTTGAAATAAGTTTAGAAACCTCAAGCCTGTGGGCTAGGGGTGCCTTGGCTTTGGGTTTTTTTAATCCACCCATTACTTTTAAAATTATAACATGTTTAAATTCTCATTGTAGTCTATGGGAGAATGCAAAGCTGCATTTATGTTTCCTAGGATTGGGACTGAAAGACCAATGTAAAGTGTGGGTGCATGGAGCCTAAGTTGGAATCAAGCACAATATGTGAGACTGTACAATGTCTTTACTGCTTACATGACATGCAAGTTAAGGCAGGAGCCTTAACTTGCAATTTCCATGCTTTTTAGCACATGATTGAATTTGCAAGAGCCTTAAATATTACTGTAAACTGGAGGTTTTTTTATAATGGAATAAACCTATGGTGTGACTGCACCTTGAATATTGTGTGCAGTTCTGTATGCCCCATCTCAAAAAAGATATAGTAGAACTAGAAAAGGTACAGAGAAGGGCATCAAAAATGTCAACGGGTATGAAATAGCTCCCATACAACGAGAGCCTTGATAGGCTAGGGCTCTTCAGCTTGGAGAAGAGAGGACTGTGATGGGATAAGATAGAAGTTTATAAAATCATGAGTGGTGTGGAACAAGTAAATAGGGAACAGTTATTTACTCTCTCAAATAGTACTAGTACTAGAACTAGGGGACACTCCATGAAACTAACTGGTGGTAGATTTAAAACAAATAAAAGAGAAGTATTTTTTTCACTCAATGCACAATTAAGTTGTGGAATTTGTTGTCAGAGGATGCGATCAAGGCCAGTAGTATAGCTGGATTTTAAAAAGGATTGGATAAATTCTTGGAGAGTAGGTCCACTAACAGCTATTAGCCAAGTAGGTTTAAGGGACTTAACTTCTTGCTGCTGAGAACGGTCAACAGAGAATGGATTGTCCATTGTGACTTGATTGGGTACTTCTCCTAAGTGACTGGGATTGGTCACTGTTGGAAATAGGATGCTGGGCTCAATGGACTATTGGTCTAACCCAGTATGGCACTACTTATGCTCTTATATTCTTATGCGTGCTGGGCAAATGGAAGCGCAGCTCTTTGAAAAAACCGGACTCTAGGCTTCTCCCTCCTTGTCCTCTGTTGGGCTTTACAATGCTTTGCTCCACAGCAAGTCTTTCTATTTTTTTTTCATAAATGTACCTTTGCGTCTGTCTGCATAAGAACTTCATTACAGATAAAAATCACCAGTATCTTCTGCAGCAATTACTGGCTGAAGATGCTGAGAAAAAAGGGAGAGGAAAAAATAATAATCAGCCACTACAGTGTCTCTTGCAGGGATTTTTTTTTTTTTTAAAAGCAAACCATGCACACGGAGAAACCTATTGAGATTGATTGGCCAACATCGTGATTTGTAATTTTGCTTAATGCTATTAAAGAAAAGCACTGACCGCTTGAGCAAGAGAGCCTGGCAGGATGCCAAGGTTTTACATAATGGATTCAAAGGATTAATCCCATTAGTTTTCCCTCCTCTCCCCCTCCCACCTCCTACCCCTCAACTTCTCTGAAGGCGAACCACAGATGCAAACTAACAACACAGCAAACTGCTGGTTGAGCTGCATCTGATATCGCTGAGGCCTTCCTGCCTGCATTGCCGGGTAGCAGCATGGCTCAGCTTGCGGCGGTAGGTGCAGGGAACAATGGATGATATTATCTGGGATGCTGCAGGAGCCATTCAGAGCCTTCAGCAGCTGAAATATACAGAACAAAAGCAAAGCAAGGATAATGTTATTAGCATGGGCTTGATTAGATGGTTATAAAAAACGGAATGGGTGTGCGGGAGAGCACATGTGCGTACAGAGGTGCCTTCCAGCCTGGTCACAGTGGCAGCACATGGGTGGCAGTTCATGGCAACCCCACTGCACAATGGCATGACAATATGGTGGGTGGAGAGCTTGCTATCACTCCCATGAGCATGAGTGGCTCCAGGCCCCAGCAGTTCAGCATTCACTGTGGCTCAATGTCCCGCTTCGGACGCTACCTTAATCTGGGCATCATAGAGCCTTGGTAATGAATATGCTCTAATTTGTGAGGATTGTTAGAGAGCGAGAGCGAGAGAGTGTCAGCTCCGGGTGCGGCGGCAGTGGCGGCAGGCGGTCTGGCAGCCTCAGCGCCGGCTATGGCTGCCGGCATCAGAGACGCTCTAGGGGTTTCCCCGGAAGGCCTAGAGTGTCTCTGACGCCGGCAGCCACAGCCGGCGCTGAGGCCTCCGGACCACCCACCGCCACAGCCGCCGCACCCGGAGCTGAAAGTCAAAGGTACAGTCAGGGAACTTGTAGTAGGGGTGATCCCTGGGGGGGTGGGGGGGTGTTAAACAACACCCCCCCCAGGGATCAGGTCTATACTTACCGGCTGCTGCGGGGACGCCGCGGCCGCTGGTGCTGGGGGGTGGTCTTTTCTTTTTAAAAATCCAGGCTGGGCAGGGTGGGTGGGGGGTGTCCCCCCTTCCACCCATGCAGCCTGGACTTGGGGAGTTTTTTATAACTTTTTTGGTGGGTTTTTTACATTGCAGCCATTCATTTAAATGGCTGCAATGTAAAAAAATCCGGTACCCGGAATCCGGTAACCGGACCGGATTTACCGGGTAGAATCCGATAATGCCGGTACACGCAGTACCGGCATTATCGGATACCGGATTTACCGGCCTGCCCGCCCCTACTGAGCACTGTCACGCTTTGATCCTGCCCAGAGTGAGGCCCTCAGTCCAGGCAGGATTTGGCCCGGGCACCAAACAAGAGTGACGGCGGCCCAGAACAGTGAGAGGGCAGGGTGACGTGCAGCCATGCATCTGCATGGCCCCTCCCCCACGCTGCTTGTAATGGCCCACCCCCTCCCTGATGGCCAGCCATGATGGCCTCATAGCACCACAGACCCAGATGGGGAGAAGAGTAAGCAGGCCATCAAACTTGACATCCCACTTTACCATAGCATGGCATTCGTTGCATGGGCCGTGGCAACGCTTATCCTGGGCTGTTCCTCGTGGATGGTCCGGAGGAACAGCCTGGGCTAAGCACCACCATGGCACATGAAAACCCATGTTCTGACTCGGGCCTAAATCTGGCAGCTGCATTCAGCTGTGATGACCAAATCCGACTACAACTGTACAGGATGGCAAGTATGAACCACAGAAATAATTAATAAAAATGGATTGTAATTGAAAAAATCTTGTCAGTACAGTGGTCACAAAAGTCAAAAGATACAATAGACAAACCAAATCCTAAATACCCCCAAACCAGGCATGCAGAAAAATATTCACAAGCTTCACTAAAGGTGGGGGTCCAATACTCAGTATGCAGAAAGTAAGTTCAAAAAACTTCACTGAAGGTAGAGGTCCAACATTTCGCTTAAACAAGCTTCTTCAGGGATGAAAATCAAAATCAAAATCCTGCAATGTCTGGAGGAGATATAAACATATCCTCAAGAGTATCTGTTGCCGCTCTGATAAATATTAAAAAATCCTGCAATGCCTGGGGAAGATATAAACGTATCCACGAGGATGGCTGTTGCCGTTCCAAAAGGTCTCAAAACACAATGCTTAGTTGTCCTATGGACCAAATACAATTTAAACAGGGATAAATAATCTCTTACAGAATGAGCCCCACTATCTGGCCCCTGGCTCGCTTTTCATAAAAAAGCATTGATAATGGACAAGCTGGAAACTTTCCCTCCGGGGTGAAAACACCTCCCTTTTTATCTTCATTAATAAGAGCCACAGTAGCAGCTAATATCACATAGATTCAAGTAAACTCACCCTATGCCATGTATGAACTGCAAGTTAACTCAAACCGTGCCTTTTCTGGGGATAACAGAACTCCTCCTAAGACAGGCCAAAAGCATAATGCACTGAACTCATATCCTAAATCAATAATGCAAACCGTAGAAAGAACTTTTTTGTTGCTATGTGCTTTCTCCTTCTGCGCATTTACTAACCTGTTTTCTGGTGAAGAATTTAATTTTCAACTGGCCCCTCCTTGGTAGGCTATCTACAGGGCCCCGAGGGAAAAGCGGGTCTGCGATTCGCAGATTTCCAGCGGAATTCCCCTCCCCCCACGGAATCTCCTGCCCCGCTTACCCCAGCGCAGAATTTCCAGCCTGTGCTGGGGTGACGCGGGGCAGGAGATTCCATGAGGGGAGGGGAATGAAAAAACCCTCGGGGCTTCCCCTCCCCAGCCTCCCCAGTTGCCAGGGCTTGCCTCCCCCGCTTTAGATAATTAATTAACTTACCAGAGACGGCAGCAGCAGCTGCTCCGTCCAGCGCGCTCGTACTTCCTGCTCGTACTTCCTGGCCCCTCCCGACGGGGCCTCTCAGGGCGACGCAGCCGGATGACGTCATCTGGCTGCGTCGCCCTGAGAGGCCCCGTCGGGAGGGGCCAGGAAGTACGAGCAGGAAGTACGAGCGCACTGGACGGAGCAGCTGCTGCTGCCGTCTCTGGTAAGGCAATTCCTTTTGTTTTTCGGGGGGGGGGAGAGTCAAGCAAGCCCCAGCAGCTGGGGAGGGCAAGCCCCGGCAGCTGGGGAGGGGAAGCCCTGAGGATTTTACCAGTGCGGGGGGAGGAGGAGGCAAGCCAAGCCCCCCCCCGCATGGTAAATCGCACCGAGGCGCAGAATTGGGCCCTGACTCCCGCGGAATTTTTTTAAAAAATCCGCGGAAGAATCGGGGCCCTGGCTATCTATCACCAGCTACTCCAAACCCCATGAGTCGGTTCCTTCAAGTGCTGCCGAGCCCTGCCCGCCCTCTCCACTGGACCTGTTGCCCTGGGCTTTGTTGACCGCTCAGGAGGGAAGCATTGGGACCCCGTGCCTGCCCTTCATGGATCCCCGCAAGTACACCATCCTGCTGTGTCATCATCCCTCCAGGCAGTGGGAACACCTGTGTCGGGGAGGAGCCACGCTGCTGGGAAAGCCAAAAAACCTCGCGCCACCCGGCTGGGTTGAGTCCTGCCTGCCCTCTCCACTGGACCTGTTGCCCTGGACTCTGTTGATCACTTGGGAGGGAAGCATTGGGACCCCGTGCCTGCCCTTCACTGATCCCCACAAGTACACCACCCCGCTATGTGATCATCCCTCCAGGCAGTGGGAACACCTGTGTCGGGGAGGAGCCACGCCGCTGGGAAAGCCCAAAAACCTCGTGCCACCCGGTGGCGCCGGAGGCACGCACTGGGACAGCGCGCCTAAGGGCAGCGCGCGCAAGGGTGCACCCGCAGGCCGAGCAAGGGCCCGAGGTGTTGTCTGTTTCTTTTGTGGAGGGTGGGAGTGCTGCTGGTGTGGGGGTGGGACTGACGAGTCCATCCCACACTTATTTAGTTGTGAGGTTTATTTTAAGTTAGTGAACACCTGTCAGGATATAATGCCCAGGAAGGGGAAAAAACTGGGAGTAATAACTAGGACTCAGGCTAGGCAGCAACAGCTTTCAGAATGTTTCTCTTCGGCAACAGCCTCCCCCAGGTGCAAGCAGGATGGGCTTTTGCGAGAACCTTTGTGTGTTCCTCCAGATGCCCTCGACATAGGATGGGCTCCCCTGGCAGATGTCCTGGGTATTTCATCTCCCCCCTTGATGGGTGTAGAGCGAGTGGGGGGAGGGAGATCTGGAGAGGGTGATGGGCTACCAATTCTAGCTAGGCTGGCTTTTCCTGATCCCTCACTCCTGGAGTGTGCTCTGGCTTTCAAACAGCAGGGAGAGAGGTGACTAGCTATGGCCGCCAAATCCTGGGGGTGCTCTGGGGCAGGTTCAGGTTCAGGTTCTCAGGTCTCTTCCGCAGATAATAAAATTTGTCTTGCTCAAGACCTATTAGAAGAGACTGAGCCCCAGGTCCCACCTACTTTATATGTGGAAAGTGACAGTGATAGGCTGAGTCTCCAGTCTGCTGGGCAAAGGAACTCAGCTCCAGTGTTGCCTTGTGCTCCTGTTGAGTCCTTGCCCTCTTTGGAGCAGGGTGGGGAGTCGTGGGGGTTAGGGAAGTCATCTAGCCAGGCCTTTCTAGGAAGGGGGGGGACCCTTTGAGGTACCCCCTGGTGCTCCAATTATCCTTTGAGCTAATGCCAGGGGTTTTCAAGAGGAGCTTGGCTCCCGTAATTTTCATCACCTGGAGGAGACAGAGCCTTCCCCTTGCGGGCCTGTGGGGAGGGAGGAAGCGCCTACCATTCTCAGGGATCCCATTTCGAACCTACGAGCTGCTACCTTGGTGACCCAGGAGAGACGGGCCCAGGTGTGTGGCTGCCTTTTGCAGACAGAAGCACAAAGGGCACTCATGGAACAAGTTGAGGGGTTGGACTCTAAACTCCAGGCACTCCAGCACCAGATGAGCAGGATCTGGGACTGTGTCAACCGCCTGAGAGAGAACAAGAGGGATACGGACCAACATAGATTGGACCGGACATCCCAGACAATTGCCTGGTCTGGCTCTAGGAACCCTCCCCTGACAGTTAAGAAGGACTGGGATATTACCCCTGTCATGGACGCGTTGACAATCTCAGTGTATCCACTGCCATCTGGAGTACTCCCTCTTTGGGATTCCAAATTCTGGATTGCGCATCACGTCTCTGTTATTTTGGGTTGCTCCTTCCTGCCATCTTATATATTCCTTTTTTTCTATCTGCCAGCGAGGGATAGGGTTGTACAGCTAGTTATTTATTTTCATTCAGCCGCCATAGTTAAATGGCTCCTGTCCAATGTTTGTTGTTTTAGTCGAAGGGGGGTTGATGTGGGCAAAGTCTATGCCAAGAGGGGAATTGTCCCACTTATCCCCCAAGCCCCGCCCCTTTCGTTAGTTTCCCAGGGGGGAAACTTTGACTTGCCCCAGCTAGCTAGGGGGAAGGGAGGCACCATACCAGTTACTTTGACCTATTGTGGGTCTAAAAACCCGGTTCCAACTGAAGCCCCTTTGGCTTTTGTACCTGCTTCAGGCGGTGGGTCCACTACTTTAGCCAAGCCCGATCATCTCTACCCTAGGGCTTCTGGCTTAGCCAGCGTTGGGAGGCCTTCTCTTGAGGCAATAGCCTCCCAGATTCCGTCAGTGTCCCAAGCTGCTAGCTCACTTTCAGGCCAAATTTCCAAAGTTTATTTATCTCCTAATGTTTCCTTGTTTGAAAGACAGGTGCCCCTGACCCAATGCCCGATTGTATTGAGTCCTGGCCTGTGTAACCATGGTGGAGTTAGAAATAAGTGGGGCTTTCCTCTTAGAGGGGCCTCACTTCTGGAAGAATTACTGGCTGCAGATCCTATAAGTAGGTCCACGGTCTGTGGGGCCACGGACAAACTCTAGTTGCCTATATATGATAACCCCAGCCCGAAGTTAAGCCTTTCCAGGGTATTTAAGTATATTTTATAGATTTTATTTAGGGCCCCAGTCGGGAGATATCTAAGGACACATGAATTTGTAAACATGTATGGTATTTATGTTGTTTTATGTTGTTTGTATGAGTAATGGCCTACAGCTATGCTCTAATAAAATTTATTCAAATTTATTCATTATTCAAGTGCTGCCTTTAGCTGGCTACTTCAAAGCAGTAGGGTCCCTAGCTCCAAGCTCCTTCCCGCTGCTGCAGCCTTGCATTTTTATTGGTGCCTACCCTAATCACATGCTTCTCACTGTCCTTCAGATAGGGAACAGGTGGAAAAATGGGCACCCCTGATCCAATTAGCCTCATTACTCCAATTAATCACCTGCTCCTTGTGTCTTACTACCGTCCCTTGGCCATTTGGCCTGGAGAACACTTAGGTAATGCAGTTTATGTTCCCCATGTGCATGAGTCCTGTTCATATCAATGGAACTTGTACATGTTATTGGCTGGAAGATCATGCTATAGGTCAGTATATCGGTTACTGGTTAATGTGTATAAATGCTAGATATTTCATACTAGCTTAAGAGGGCTGCCCTGATTGGACATTGGGATATCGACCCACAAAGCACCGCACCTAGGAAAGTGTCAATAAATGACCTCTGGGGAGCAGAGTATGTAAATGCAGGAAGGGTAAGTCCTTAAACCGGTTTAAGTTCAGCAGTAAAAGCTGTAATGTAGAAAAATGTTTAGGTGTTCACTAGGGATGGGAGAACGCGATTCGGAAGTTCGGAGTTTGGACCAAACT
Organism: Sphenodon punctatus; assembly: GCA_003113815.1. Taxonomy (NCBI): domain Eukaryota; kingdom Metazoa; phylum Chordata; class Lepidosauria; order Sphenodontia; family Sphenodontidae; genus Sphenodon; species Sphenodon punctatus. Next base: position 2,809,883 of record QEPC01004435.1, on the reverse strand, counting down.
CAACCAGTTTGGTCGACCAAACTGAACTTCCGAACTGAACTCGATTTTCAAACTGAACCGAACCAAATTTCTGAACTCGGTTCTGTTCGCCCATCCCTATAAGATAAAATTCCATTTAGTTCAATGGGGTTTTTATTTCCAAACTCTGTTCAGAAGTTTGGAGTTCGCCCGAACTCAAATAGTTCGGTCGACTAAACCGAACTCGATTTTCAAACTGAACCAAATTTCCGAACTCGGTTCTGTTTGCCCATCCCTAGTGTTCACTCATTCTCTCTACTCATGAAGCTGCTAGAGGCCAGTGCTCTCCAAGCTGAAGATTCATCAGCTCCATCTGCAATCACACACCTCTGTGGCTAGCTGGCAAAGTCCAGTGCAGCCACAGATTTCTGCACCATAAACATGCAGGGCTCCATACATGCCGCTGTACAAGCAGGTAGATGGGTGAAGGATGCCTGTGGGGCTCTTTGCTGAGAAGGCCTGGAGGCTCCTCCGTGCTTGCAGGCATTGGTGAGAATGAGCTAATGGCAGCAGAGATGGCTTCCCCTGCACTGACACAATGTGACAGTTGCATCCCATTAGTAGCACTCCATTTTGCTGCAGGAGTGTCATTTCCCATTAGTATTTGTTGTCAGTCGCAGGAGGAATGAGTGGCTAATGTGAAGTTGCCTCTTGGAACATGCTAGTGAAAAAGCAGAGGATGGTTTTACACAGAATTCCTGCCTGGCTGGTGCAGCAGTTTACAGTGGCTGCACAAAGAAGGGAAACAGCTCGATAATTCTAATTCCTGTCATTTCATGGTTCTACACCCAGAGTCACAAAAAAAACAAAGGCAGTCTTCAGACACAAGTGCAAGGCTTGTGGGCTCTTCACATTGCCAGTGGGACAAGGAGGTCTTTACCACATTTTCAGGTACTCAGAAGAACTCAGCATGCCAGGAAAATGGAAGGGCTAAGTTCTTTGGAAAATCTGGCACTGGCAGGGATGCCAACTATGAAGGCAGGGCCGGATCCAAGCAAGTGCAGAATGTGCAGACCCATGTGACGGTTAGGAACTGGGCTGGCCTTATCACAGGGTGACTGCCCCAGATCTCACTATTTTCTCTACTTCTTGGGCCCCCACAGTGGTCCCCATTTTTACAAGGGCAGGGCCCTCTCCCTCCCAGAGGGGCCCCTAACACGACCTCCTCTAGGAACCCACGGAAGGTGTCCCTACCCCAAGAGGATAGGGCCATGGGGGAAGGAGTAGGACCAATAGTGACCCTGCATTTTGCCTTTGCCCTGGCCCCCACAAACTCTAAGGCCGGTCCTGGTTAGAAGGCCCCACAGGGGCTCCCAATACACAAGGTCCATGAATAAATGTGAAATGACAGCACAAGTGGGAGAAGCACTGGCATAAAATAAAGGTCAACAGAGTCTCAAATATGGGGATCCCCAGCCTATGGAGGGCTCAAGGCAATTCAGGAGGGATTCCACAACCGATGAGCCTATGTTTAAACCAGAAACAACAACAACATATTTATGCATAGGCCCACAGGGCCTGCAGAACATTTATTTATTTATAAAAAAAATTTATCCTGCCCCTCCTGCCCACAGGGCAGCTTAGAGCGGCAAACAACAAATTAAAACAATAAAACAATAAAAGCAATTTAAAAGTTAAAAATCCTATATGAGGGAGAAAAAACAACTCACCCCCCCTGCGCCCCCCTCACCAAAAGCCTGGTGGAACAGCCAGGTCTTACACAAATGTCAAAATAACAGGAGAGTGGGGGTCAACCGAACATGGGGATGATATGCTTAACTGAACATCAAAAATTAGTTATGGGTAGGGGTGTTCAATTCGTTTTGGTTATTATGATAACAAAAATGAAAAAAATAATTTTCTTTTTAATTTTTGTAATAACAAAAAAGGAAAAATAATAATAATGAAAACAAAAACAAATTTTTGGTTTTGAAATAATGAGAAAACACTGAAAAACTTATTTATGGCTACACCTTTTTTTGTTTCTTGTTCAATTCTGATGAAACTTGGGGATATTGTACTGCCAATGGAGGGCACTATGTGTACTATATTTCAGAAATATTGAATAAAGGGAACTGATTTTACAAGCAATTGAATATTGTAATTTTAAGAAAAGTTGTATACACATCCCTGGCTACAACTTCTTTACCTTCCATTCAATTTACATGGAACCTGGGAATATTATGTCCCTCCACAAGATTACCAATCCTGCCAAATTTCAGAAAGATTGGATAAAGGGTCCTGATGTTTAAAAGCCATTAAGTTGAAAATTCATTTCTGGCTGTAACATTTGTATATTCCATCCTGTTTACAAAACATTTGGCACAAATATATCCCATACCTTCCCTTTCATCTCTGCCAAACTACAGCACAATTTGGTATAGGCGCCCAATTTTATAAGCAATTGAAGCTGTCCCCTTGAAGACCATTATTCAGATAAATAACAGCACATGCAGTGCCAGTCAGAGGCAGGCACCTGGCATGGCAGGGGGAGGGAGGCTGCAGGAGCGAGTACGTGGAGCAACCCAACAGACTGACAGATACATTCACTGGCCAATTACTGCATGCTTCCATCTTTACAAGACCAGTCGGTGGTGGCTTCAAGGCAGGCATAGGGGCGGCACTGAGATGGACATAACTGGGACTTTGGGGATAGCATCGCAGCAATAAGGAGACATGGTTTACACATCCAGGCTGGCCAATTATCATCACAATCACACCCTCCCTGTAGCACTGTGACAGAGAATCTCATAAGAGAATCTCAATTGGCTCTTTCCTAAACAGATGCTTCCAACTTTTCAGTAACAAGTGGGGAAGAGAAGTTGGGGTGGTCACTGCACAGAAAGAGGATATTTGTTGATGTTTCTGCTGGCCAATTGGCATCACAAACAGATCTTATATCGCAGTGGCACGTAAGACAATCCCTGGCATAGGCTCTTTCTCTGCATATGCTGTGCAGGCTTATAAAATTGTGACCCTTTATCACATTTTTCTGATATTTGTCAGAGTTGATCCTGAAGGTTTGAGATATAGCCCTTCCAAATTTCATGTACTCTGGTTGAACTACAAAGATGTTACAGCCAGAAATACATTTATAAGTTAATTGTTTAGACCACCAAGACCCTTTATCTAATCCTTCTGAAAGTTGGCATAGATCATAAACTTGGGGAGGGGTATAACCCTGCCAATTTCCATCCACATTAGCTGGGATGCAAAGACATTACAGCCAGGAATGTATGTGTGGATTTTTGCAGAATAACACAATTCAACTGCTTATAAAATTGGATTCCTTTATCCAATATTTCTGAAATATGGCACACATAATTCCTTCCGTTAGAGGTACAAACCCTCTGTGCTTCATCCAAATATAATGAAAAACAAAAACGTTACAGCCAAAAATGTATTACCAATGAAATCAATGTAAAGCAAAAACAAAAACAAAATTTCAATATTTATGAAAAAAAGAGATTGAAATAATGGGGAAAAATGAAAATGAATAACAACATGGGTCCCTGGTGCAAACCTCTAGTTATGGTAACATTTTCTTTTTTGTAACAGGCAAGTTCATGTCCATTCCTAGGAGCTGGCCCGCACCACCATTTCGTAAAATGTGCCAACTTCCCTGGATCTGGCACTGTCTATGTGGACTTATGCTGTGATGGAGCATTCTGGCTCTCCATCAAACAGCTGGCCAGTGGAACTGCTACAAGACAAGAGTCTCTGGAATGGCCCTTGGCCTGACCTTGTGCTGAGGGATCAGTGTGATTCTTGGAGCACCCCTGGGCTCTGATAATCATGTACTCCTCATGTTGCTGACCCTAGAATGCTGCCACCACGGCAAAGCATATCCACCCTGCCTCTGAGTGGCTTGGCTTTGTCACAAATTCAAACCCAACCTAATTCAAGAATGGACAAAAGTTGGTCCAGTTTGAAAGTTGTTTCTGGTCTATACACCTGGGACAGTCTGGGGTTTCAAAAGTTGCACGCCCCACCATCACAAGACCGATTGAGTGTCACTTGGCCAGCCTTAACAGCCATGACTAGAGGTGTCTGCCATTGCAAGGGGAACCCATGTGTAGATGCTCACCCACAACTGGCTCAGCTTCCTGAGGTGTGCTGTGCTGCTATATGACCAGCAGCTTTGTGCTTCAGTTGTAGAGTGCAGAACTGCTGCCTACACTTCATGGTTCTGTTTGCTGCCCACTTTTCCACTCTGAGAAAAAGGAACCACTTCCTCCCACCACCACCGCTGCTTTCTGATCAGCGTACGAGCTTGCATTTGGTGTATCTCAGCATATTTCTTGTTGTTGTGTGTTCACAGCACACAGGCTGTTAGCACGAAGTGACTGCCTTAGAAAAAAGAATGCAGCCATATCTGTGTGCCTCATGGAGATCTCTCTAATAAGCTTTGGGGGACACTGGTAGAATACAGCCCACTAGCTAAAATATATCTGCTGCTTGAGCACTTCATGATCATTAATGCCTTCATCAGCATAGTCTCTCTGTGAGGTAGGGCAGTGCTATCATCCCTGTTTTACAAATGGGGAACTTAACACATCAAGTGTAATCCAGAGTAATTTCAACACCAGATTGGATGCAGTAGATGAGGAGCGTGAGGCTATGGAGGCACCGTCTGGTCGATCTTTCTGGGAGGAGTTTCAGGAAGTGACGCTGGCCGATGCGGTGGATGTCTTGGGGTCTGTTTGAGCCACAAGTTGTGAATTAGATCCGTGCCCGTCCTGGTTGGTAACAGCTTCCAGGGAGACATTGGGGTCAGTTCTGGTGAGGGTAGTTAACGCGTCCCTTCGGCAGGGGAGGGTGTCGCCCAGTCTCAAGGAGGCTGTGGTGCACCCCCTGCTGAAGAAGCCTTCACTGGATGTGGACGCACTCACCAGTTACCGTCCTGTCTCTAATCTTCCCTTTTTAGGGAAGGTTATTGAATGGGCAGTGGCTCTGCAGCTCCAGGTGCATCTGAACCGTATCAGTTTCCTTGACCCTTTTCAATCTGGGTTCTGCCCTAGCTATGGTGCTGAGACAGCGATGGTGGCTTTGGTGGACGATCTCCACTGCGAGATGGATGCAGGATGTTCTACATTCTTGATCCTGCTAGATCTCTCTGCCGCTTTTGACACCGTGGACCATGGGCTGCTGCTGAGACAGCTGCAAGACCTGGGGGGTCTGGACGGGACTGTCCTTGGGTGGCTCCGCTCATTCCTCTTGGGGAGAAGTCAGCGGGTGGTGCTGGGAGCTGAAACATCATGCTCCAGGGCTTTGAACTGCAGCGTTCCGCAGGGTTCAATCCTGTCTCCACTTTTGTTTAATGTGTATATGCAGCCCCTGGGGGAGATCNATGGAGTGCCGCTAAGACCGGCCTCCCCGCATAAGCCACTAGTCCCCATCTACCCAGGCCCCACCTGCTGAACCACCCTCTGGGGAAGGCTGTGTAGGCCGGTTGGCCCAGCTTGCCCTACCAGCAACAGAAGGGGTCCCCTGTGCTGCCCCACGACCATGCTCTGCATGAGCGCCTCGCAGCCAGCTAGCCTGGCCTGCATGGCACTGAGCACCGACCCGGCTGCCCTCGAGCCCTGCGGTAACCATCCAGCCACTTCTGGCACGTGAGTTGCATCCGCAGCAGTCGTCTTCTTAGCCCGCTTCACCTTAACTTTTCCCATCTCGGAGCTGCTCGGGGAGACGTGGCTAGCTCCGAGATAACAAACGGCAGAATGCAGAAATGGCGCACGGGCGGGAGACTCCCTTGAGACAAAAAGGGGAGAGGACTCTCCAACCCGTGCCCACCCATTGACTAAAACCCCCCAGTTGCCAGGCAACCTCAGCTGGGCCACCATTCTTCCTGCCGTGGCCCGTCCCTTCTGCCTGGCAACAGCCCTGCCTGCAGCTACTCAGCTGCAAGCAAGGAGCTTGGCCGGAACCAGCCTTGCTCCTTCCTTCAGAGCGTGCCAATTTCCCCTGGTGGCCATCTATTAAGGTAGGCCAAAGGGCTTTGTTGCCTTTATAGATTTTGTCAAAGCTTTTGATACCATCAATAGGGCTAAATTATGGAGTAAGCTTGCCACTTTGGGTATTAACCCGCATCTAGACTTCTGGATCTGTTGAAAGAGTTGCATAGCAATTCTAAAGCGATGGTAAGACTGAATGAGGGCAATTACTCTCGTCCCTTTCAGGTGGTTACGGGAGTCAGGCAGGCGTGTTTACTGGTGCCACTATTAATTTTTTTAAAAAAAATTTAAAATATTATTTTATTTTTTCCCACAAACATTACAAAGGTTTAACATCAATAACTTACAAATCTAAATAAACTAACAGTATAACTTGCTCCGTTGGTGTGTTTTTATTGTCCCTATATGTTATAATCCACCAGGTATGATCGAGTTTCATCTTTGACCGTGTGTCCTTGTATGTTTTCTATGCAGGAAAACTATATTGTAGTAAATTTCTTTGATTTGTTGTCTTGTGTTGCTGCAATTTTTTCCATTGAGTACATATACCAGAGTCTTTTTTTCCATTCAGTCTCTGATACATTTTTTGCCATTTTCCAGTTGCGTGCAATGATATTTAGTCTGGCCAAAGTCATAAGCGTGCAAGTTTCTTGGTGTTGTTTCATCAAAGGTATTTCCGGGTATATTCCCATTAATGCGGTTTCTGGTTGAAAAGGAATGATAAATTCTGTGGCCTTTTTCATATAGGTCCACACTATACACCACAACTGCTGTACCTTGGGACAGGACCACCAACAGTGAAGTTAGGTGCCCCTTTCCCCACATCCCCTCCAGCACTGATCAAGGCCTTCGTCATGTTTTTTTAAAGTGGATTGGGGTTAGGTAATATCTTAAAATTACCTTGATTTGGGTTTCTTTAATTTCAAGTAAGCTCGCACAATTGTACATGTAGTGTCCAATTTTTTCAATTTGTTGTTTTTCTAATTTTTTTTCCCCAGTTCTCTTTCCCATTTTTCTATGTATGTGATTGGTTTCTTTGCTTCGGCCTCGATCAGTGCCCCATATATTCTTGTTATTAATCCCTTGTT
>QEPC01004435.1:2754827-2793674 GCA_003113815.1 Sphenodon punctatus | reverse complement strand
CTGGCCTCCCTCATCCATGCCTTCGTCACCTCGAGGCTAGACTACTGTAACACGCTCTACGTGGGGCTTCCCTTGTTCCTTGTCCAGAGGCTGCAGCTAGTGCAGAATGCAGCGGCTCATCTCCTTACGGGGACGGGCCATCGGGAGCATATTACACCTGTGCTCCGAGCTCTGCACTGGCTGCCGATAGCGTGCTGAGCCAGGTTCAAGGTGTTGGTGTTGATCTATAAAGCCCTACACGGTCTGGGCCCCTCATACCTCAGGGACCGCCTCGCCCTCCGTGCCCCAGGGTGGCTCCTGCAGTCTGCCGGGGGTGCCTTCTTGGAGGTCCCCCATGTTAAGCGGGGGGCCACAGTGGAGAGGGCATTCTCGGTGGCCGGGCCGCGCCTTTGGAACTCCCTTCCGGAGGAAGCTCGCCTGGCCCCTAGCCTGTTGACATTCCGGCGAAGTTGCAAAACCTGGCTGTTTGCCCAGGCCTTTGGGGAGTGGGGGAGGGTAGGGGGAGGGTTTTTTAGCTCCCCCACCTATCTACTATTTATTATCTTATTTGTTTTTTAGCCCTGTTTTAATATTATTATATTGGATGTTTTAAACTGTTTTTATTGTGTTTTTATTGTTGTAAGCCGCCCCGGGCTGCTTTGCAGGAGGGGCAGGGTATAAATCTCCAAAAGAAATAAATAAAAATAAATATACCCAGATATTTAAACTGGGACACCTGTTGGATTGGTTGTTTGTCAAGTTCCCACCCATGTACCTTCCTTTCCTTGGAGAAGACCATAACCTTAGACTTATGACAATTTAATTCTAGCTTATTTTCCTGGCAGTAAACTGCAACATGCCTTAACTGATGGAGTAAACCCAACCTAGTCTGGGAGAGCACAGCAAGATCATCTGCATACAGTAGACAACCCAGAGGTGCCTCCCCCAACCTAGGTGGGAAGAACTCCGCTGCTGCCAAAAGCGGGGCTAAATCGTTTAAGTACAAGTTGAAAAGGGTGGGGGCAAGGACGCACCCCTGCCTCACCCCTCAGTGGGTATCCACCTTACCTGAGAGATGTCTTTCTCTGTTCAACCTGACCTGCAATGTTGTCCCTTTGTGCACATTTACATGATCAATGGAACAGAACACACAATGAATGAAAACCCCCACAGTGTATGCAGAATGAAAAACTACACAACTACACTATTGCTGGCATGCAGTAGTAAGCAAAATGCAAAGCTCTGTGAAGAAATCAAAAAGGAAAAAGCAGCATATGCTCCTGTAGATCAGATGCTAGGGAAAAAACCTGTCAGGTCAAATCTTCAAGCCTGTTTTAAATAAGGGGACATTTATATGTATGCATGATTTCTTTCACTTTTAAAACTTTCTGTTTGAAAAAGAAGAATTCACTCAGGACAGAAATCCTGAATATGACTGTGGGTAATTTCAGGCATTATGATACCACAGTCAACCACAGTGAACCCCCTGTGGTGGCCACGGTAGCATAACGTCTGATGTTACCCAAAGAGATTCCTGTCAGATGTTCAACCCTGTGAACCCCCAGCGGGAATCTCTTTGACCATGCTTTCGGACCTACGGCTGCCCAGAGGTTTGAAAACGTGGTGGGATCGGGCCCCAAGCGTGGTCACGGTGGCCACGATCCAGAATCAGCAGAAAGTAATGTCTGTTACCTTCCGCTGGCCAGATCATGGCCCAGACCACGCTCTGGGATCGGGCGCAGCGGCTGGATTGGTTGCTGTGCCCACCCATCTCCCGGAGGGTGGGCGGCCGGGGGAGCATGGGAGGGTGGGGCTGTGCAGCCGCACACCGCATCGCACCACCCCGCCCCCTCCCTGATCCCTGGTAGGAATCAGGCCAGCACGTCTGAAGGACGGCCGGACTGATTCCTCACCAGGATCCGAAACGGATCCCAGTGCAGGGTGATTTCACATCTGAAATCACCCAGGGATGCGAGAAAAGCTTCAGATGTTGGGGCACTCAATATACAATTTTAGCTACTGAGTCACAGTGATGGTGCTAAATTTCTAACCCTTCACCTCAAATCAGCCCCATCCATCCCTGCTCTCCTTCTCTTACACCAGGCCTGGGAACTAAATGTGGCACATGGCAAGTTTTTATGTGGCTGTCAGGCCCTGGGGCCTGAGGAGATGGGGCCGGCGCCAGCGGCGGGACCCAGGGGGGCTCCGCCGCGGCGCACGGGACAGGAAACGGCCGAACGCCGGACCCCGCAGCTCCACGCCCCCAGTGAGAGAGGAGGAGGCCACGTGTCCCAAGGCCCCGCCCCCGCCGGCATGCCGACGGACAGCTGGAGGGCCGCCGGAGGCAGCCATACCTCCCCCCAGCGTGCACGAGGTAGCCACGCCCCCCGCCAGCGTCCACGACGTGACCACGCCCCTGCACGCCCCGCTGCGACGCTCACAGCGGCTGCAGCTTCGGCACTCAGCACAGCCTACATAAGGCAGGCCCTGGCACTCCTCCCTTGCTGGTGATCAGAGCCTAAGCCTGTGAGACCGGCCCCGTGTGTGGAGAGACCGAAAGGAACTGAGAGCATTGGAGACAGAGAGCAAGGAGAGCGAGTGCGTGAGTGTTGGTGTGTGTGTGTGTGTGTGTGTGTGCGTGTAAGAAGCCCCGTGGACAACCGTGAGTGGGTGTTCCCCTTCCTCCCCTATAGCCCACGTGGTGTCCAGGAACTTGGCAGTGCAAGAAGCCCCCTTCCTCATCTCGTGTTCCCACCCCCGCCTCTGCGGGGGCCCCTGGCACCGGTGCTCCTCCCACCTCTCTACACTCCCCCTGGGACCTGGGTTCCGGTGTGCTTGTGGCCCGTGTGTGAGGGGCCTTCCCCGGTTGGGAAGTGGCTGCGCCTAGATCCCTGTGATGAGCTTGGTAGGGAGAGCCTGAGAGCCTCCAAACTACCGCATAAGACCCTGAGGGAACCTTTTCTAGCGGCACCGCTTCCCAGACCTAGAGGGGAACGCTCTACCCGGGACCCGGAAGGTTCGAACCCCCTCTCCTTCCCTTACCTACCCCCGTGGGACCGTGGGTTACCCCCCCCGGGCCCCACAGAATCACCAGCCTTTATCACTATGGAACAGATCCTGGCTAAGCTCCAGGAGCTGACCCACACTGTGCAGTCCCTCGCGATGGAGGTCAAGGACCTCAAGGACCAACGAGACAGTGATGCGACACCGCTGGTAGGCCCCGCCCTCCCAGCCGGGGCCGAAGGGGGGGCGCTGCGACCCCGGGAACCCAAGGGACCCTGTATCTCGCACTTTACCGGGGACCGCCGCCAGTTCAGGGGGTTCCTGGCCCTGTGCGAACTTACGTTCAAAACGCAGCCGCGTACCTATGACACGGATGCGCGAAAGGTGGCCTTTGTGATTGGGCTATTGGAAGGCCAGGCCCTGGCCTGGGCCACCCCGCTGCTGACCGGCAACAGCCCCCTGCTTGAAGATTACGACGGCTTCGTCAAAGAATTTAAATTTCTATACGATTACCCTCACCGCACGCAGGAGGCGGAGACAGTAATTACCACCTTGAAGCAAGGCAAAGGGCCCCTCCTAGAATACGTGACCCGGTTCCAGCAAGTCGCGGTGGACCTAGGCTGGCCGGACAACGTACTCCGGGTGATGTTTCGGCGGGGCCTCAACGATGAGATCAAAGATCAACTGGTCTACGCAAGTACCCCCAAGACGTGGGGAGAATTAGTCACGATGACGGTCCAGATCGATGAACGGCTCACCGAACGTCGACGTGAACGTCGGACCGAGAATACCCGGGGGCCTCCCCTGCGGCCTGTCCCTTTAGGGGCTGTTCGGAGAGAACCCCCTCACTTGGAAGACACGGAGCCCATGCAGATCGGGGCCTCGCGGGGACCTCTTACGGCTGCAGAGCGAGAGCGCCGCCGGACGTCCCGCTTATGCTTTTATTGCGGGGACGCCTCGCACTTCGCCCGGAATTGTCCAGCGGCCCCCAAAGGACGACGCGAGACGGGAAATGCCACCGCCCAGGATGTATAGGGGGCATCCTGGGCCCTGCCCGGACCCCTAGCCGCGCTGGCGGACCCACCAACAACCCCTCGCACGACAGATTCCCGCATCTACGGATTCCCCTCATGCTAGGGTTGAGCCCCTCCCATACGTTGGTGGGGTGGGGCCTGATCGACTCCGGTGCCTCCGGAAACTTCATTGACATGGGATACCTCCGACGCTACCAGATTCCCCGTCGCCCCCGAGCCACAACGGAGATCATCCACTCTATAGATGGGTCCCCGCTGGTGTCGGGGCCCCTTACCCTCCAAACTCCACCGTTACCCCTTACCATTCAGGGGTGTACACAGCCCGTATGTCTAGATGTGGTCTGCACCCCCATTTTTCCCATAGTCCTAGGACTCCCGTGGTTGAAACAATGGAACCCTAACATCAACTGGCAGACCCAGGAAATCCAGGTTCAGGGAACAAAAGGGGCTCCCACCACAGACCCGCCGCCACCAAGCTCATTGTGCGCTACCCTCCCGGAGACGGCCGGAACCGGGCTACCATCATACTATCAAGAGTATGTGGACCTCTTTGACGACCAAGAGGCCGCAGTCCTTCCCCCGCATCGGCCGTATGACTGCCCGATCGACCTTCTCCCTGACACACAGCCCCCCTACGGGAGGATCTACGCCCTTTCCGGGCCCGAGCTCCGCACCTTGAAGGCCTACATTGACGAGAACCTACAGAAAGGGTTTATTCGACCGTCCACTTCCCCAGCGGGAGCCCCCCTCTTCTTCGTTCCCAAAAAGGATGGGGGGCTCCGACCGTGCATTGATTATAGAGAACTCAACGCGATTACGATCAAGAATCGCTACCCCCTTCCATTGATCCCCGAACTCTTGAACCGGTTACAGGGTGCAAGGATATTCACCAAACTGGACCTTCGAGGGGCCTACAACCTAGTGCGCATGCGAGCCGGGGATGAGTGGAAAACCGCGTTCCGTACGAGGTACGGGCACTTTGAGTACCTCGTGATGCCGTTTGGGTTGGCCAACGCACCGGCCACATTCCAGCACTTCATCAATGATGTTCTCCGGGAAGTGTTGGACGTCTCAGTAATCGCCTACCTGGATGACATCCTGATCTACTCCCAAAACCGGGAGGACCACGTGAAGCACGTACAAAATGTGTTAACCAAGCTACGGAACCATCGTTTGTTTTGCAAAAGATCAAAGTGCGTCTTTCACACCACGTCCATCACCTTTCTGGGATTCGTCATTTCCCCGGAGGGATTGAAAATGGATGGGTCCAAGGTAAAGGCGATCCTGACCTGGATTCCGCCTCCCTCAGTGAAGGCCCTACAAAGGTTCCTGGGCACAACGAACTATTATCGGCAGTACATTCCACGGTACGCAGCAACTACCAAGCCCCTGACCCAGTTACTGCGGAAAGGGGTCCCCTATACCTGGACCGCTAGCCAGCAACAAGCCTTTGAAGAATTGAAGACCGCATTTACCCAGGCCCCGCTGCTACGTTTTCCCAATTTCGACAACGCCTTCGTAGTGGAAACTGATGCCTCCAGCACCGCCATTGGAGCGGTGCTACTGCAAGAAGACCCAACCGAACAGGTCCTGCTACCCTGCGCCTATTACTCCAGGCAACTAACTAGTGCCGAGGTAAATTATACCATCCTGGATCGGGAACTCCTCGCTATCAAAGCCGCGTTCGCCACTTGGAGGCACTACTTAGAAGGGGCCCGGTGGCCCGTCCAGGTGGTCACCGACCATCGAAACCTCCTCTACCTCCAACGGGTCAAGATCGCCAACGCACGTCATGGGCGATGGGCCCTCTTCTTTTCCCGTTTTTTATTTTCCATCCAATATCGGCCAGGAAAGAACAACATTGTTGCAGACGCCCTCTCCCGATCCTTAGAGGAGCAACCAGGTAACACACAACAGGGAGAACCAATTCTTCCCCCCTACGCCACGGCAGGCGTCGGGCTCTCTCACGAGCACTTGCGACAAGACTCGGCGGACGAACTGCCCCTAGTCGCAGGACGCACCGAAAACGCACGGTTCCCCCCTCAGGGGAAAACATGGGTACCACTGAAGGCCCGCAAACAGGCGTTGTGGAGCCACCACGATGCCCCCCTCGCAGGCCACCCCGGGGTCAAACGGACATATGACTTGTTGCAACGACAATTTTGGTGGCCCAACATGCGCAAGGACACGGAACAATACGTTCGAACCTGTGAGACATGCGCCAAGACCAAAATACCCCGACGAAAGCCTTTGGGATTGCTCCACCTTGCGCCCATGCCCCAGGGACCGTGGCGCCGTATTGGCATGGATTTTATCGTGGAACTACCCCCATCCCAAAAGCAGACAACGATCTTCGTTGTAACCGATCATTTCTCGAAACTGGCCCATTTTGCGGCCTGTCCCAGCCTACCTACCGCCAAGCAGACAGCAAGCCTACTCCTGCAGAATGTTATCCGGCTACACGGGGTCCCCCTGGATATTGTCTCCGACCGCGGAACCCAATTCACGTCCCGATTATGGCGAACCCTGCTACGGGCCTTGAAAATCCATTTAAACCTTACCACAGCCTACCACCCGCAAGCCAATGGGCAAGTGGAACGCGTCAACCAGACCTTAGAACAGTATCTCCGATGCTACGTAGACCACCTACAAGATAACTGGTGCGAGCTGCTTCCACTTGCCGAATTTGTGTACAACAACACCCACAACGCATCTATCGGAGCCTCCCCCTTCTTCGTCACCTACGGATTCCAACCGCGCATCTGCACGCCGGACGTGGCCCTGTCACAGATCCCCGCCGCAGGGGACTTACTAACCCAAATACAGCAGGCGCAGGCAGCCGCCCTGGCCTTCCTACAGCGCGCTCGCCAACGTTATAAGGAGTTTGCTGACCGACACCGTCTTCAAGCCCCCTCCTTCCAAGTAGGCGATCTCGTATGGGTCGACCGCCGCCACTACCCCACACAGCGGCCGTCCTCCAAACTTGATTACCGGTTTATGGGGCCCTTCCCCATCCAAAACAAGGTAAACGAGGTGGCCTATACGGTCACCCTTCCGGCCCACTACCACATTCATCCAACCTTCCACGTGTCGCTGCTGAAGCCTGCGGATACCCGAGGGGCCCCACCGGAACCTGGTCCAGTGCCAGTGCAGGGAGCGGACCTCCCTGAATATGAAGTGCAGGCCATCCTGGATGCCCGCCGCCGGCGAGGGGGCCTGCAATACCTCATCCAATGGAAAGGTTATGACTCCTCGGAGAACTCCTGGGAACCAGCCTCCGGCGTTCATGCCCCACGTTTGCTGCGCCAGTTTCATGCCCTCCATCCCTCCTCGCCCCGCATTCCTCCCCGGCGGCCGGCTGGACGGGGGGGTACTGTCAGGCCCTGGGGCCTGAGGAGATGGGGCCGGCGCCAGCGGCGGGACCCAGGGGGGCTCCGCCGCGGCGCACGGGACAGGAAACGGCCGAACGCCGGACCCCGCAGCTCCACGCCCCCAGTGAGAGAGGAGGAGGCCACGTGTCTCAAGGCCCCGCCCCCGCCGGCATGCCGACGGACAACTGGAGGGCCGCCGGAGGCAGCCATGCCTCCCCCCAGCGTGCACGAGGTAGCCACGCCCCCCGCCAGCGTCCACGATGGGACCACGCCCCTGCACGCCCCGCTGCGACGCTCACAGCGGCTGCAGCTTCGGCACTCAGCACAGCCTACATAAGGCAGGCCCTGGCACTCCTCCCTTGCTGGTGATCAGAGCCTAAGCCTGTGAGACCGGCCCCGTGTGTGGAGAGACCCGAAAGGAACTGAGAGCATTGGAGACAGAGAGCAAGGAGAGCGAGTGCGTGAGTGTTGGTGTGTGTGTGTGTGTGTGTGTGCGTGTAAGAAGCCCCGTGGACAACCGTGAGTGGGTGTTCCCCTTCCTCCCCTATAGCCCACGTGGTGTCCAGGAACTTGGCAGTGCAAGAAGCCCCCTTCCTCATCTCGTGTTCCCACCCCCGCCTCTGCGGGGGCCCCTGGCACCGGTGCTCCTCCCACCTCTCTACACTCCCCCTGGGACCTGGGTTCCGGTGTGCTTGTGGCCCGTGTGTGAGGGGCCTTCCCCGGTTGGGAAGTGGCTGCGCCTAGATCCCTGTGATGAGCTTGGTAGGGAGAGCCTGAGAGCCTCCAAACTACCGCATAAGACCCTGAGGGAACCTTTTCTAGCAGCACCGCCTCCCAGACCTAGAGGGGAACGCTCCACCCGGGACCCGGAAGGTTCGAACCCCCTCTCCTTCCCTTACCTACCCCCGTGGGACCGTGGGTTACCCCCCCCCCGGGCCCCACAGTGGCCCATTTTCAGTTCCATGATCTGGCCCCTAGATCCATTTCTTACCCTCAAAAACTGAAAATCTGAGTTCAGAGTAAGGGAGCAGAGATGAGGACATACACGCAAGGCTAGGGGACAGATCCATGTGACTACAGGCTCCAAAAACAGAAGCCCTGGGAAAACAAATCCAGTTTTAATTATTTATTTTTAAATGAATCTCAAGCTTTTGAATCTTAGCTCATAGTTCTGGAACATTTGGAACTGGCCATCTTGTACCCAGAATGTGGGTTTCCTCCCTCAAAGTGATGACTTGACTGATGTCACAGTGTTTTACTTTTCCTCTTTAGCCCTGGATTAGGCAGAGTCCACAGACTCCTCTTGGGGAATATTAAGGAATGTTAAATTTGGATTAAGCAGCCACTGCTGCTGCTGGTGTGAAGCTGCTTGCTCACCACTGCTGCTGCAGTTCCCTATAGTAGTGATGGATTCCAGTATAAACACTTGCTGGCACTCCAGAGGTAGCTGGGTCTCAGTACATAGACAGGGATTCTAGTATATATGGCTGTCTCCACCCCAGAGGCAGTCCCTTCTTAGTGCAAGGTGAGGACTTCCAGTATATACGGCCACCTCTACCCTAGAGGCAGCTGCATTTCAGTACACGGTGAAGGATTACAGGATGAAGGGCCGTCCCCATCCCTGAGGCAGATGCATTTTAGTACACAATGAGGGACTGCAGTATATGTGACCACCTCTACCCTAGAGGCAGCTGTGTGAAGGTGCTTGGAGACCAGACTTCTGGGCTGTCAGGAGAGGACAGTAGTCAGGACCCAACTTAGGGGCAGGCAACCTAGGCAGTTGTCTAGGGTGGCCGATTTGGAGAGGGCAGCAAAAAATCCCCTTCAAAGCTGCTGCTGCCGCAGCCGCAGCCACCAGCTTCCCAGTGCACGCCTCAGGGAAGTCAACCGCCACACTGTGAGCCACCCTGCCCCTTCTCACTCCCCGGCCTGCCCACTTGCCCACCCCCAGCCATCCCAGCCCCCAGCCAGACAGCCAGGGGTGGTTCCAGGGGTGCCAGGCTGGGTTTCTGGGCAGCAGCTGAGGATGCCCCCCACTCTGGGTGAGTAGGATTTAAAAAAAATATTTTTAGTATTTTGTGTTTTCCTATTTATTTAATTTTATTTCTTATTTTCTTTATTCCCCCACCCCACCCTATGGGGAGTCTGGCATGGGTTGGGGAGGGGCTTGGGATGTGGCTTTGGGGGCAGCAGCCTCAGAAGTGCCACAGATAGCAAAAATCCTAAGTCTGGCCCTGAGAGTAGTGGGTTATAGAACAGTGCTTGGGTGTGAAGACTCCTGGGTTCTCTGGGAAGGGAGTGGGGGTAGAGTGGATTAGAGCAGGGGATCTGCAAATTACAATAGGATTTATTTCCAAATTGGCATTGCTGTTGCCTCCATTCCTTCCAATGGGCATTCCATTGTATTAATTTCAATATGTACCCAACTTTAAATTCTTAAGTGGCTGTGAAAGAATACAACGGAGTTGCATGCATCTTTGGGAGTAGGGAGGCAAGCGGGTTCTCTCTTAAACCAAAGGTTTGTAACAGGGCAGAGTCCTGTTGGCTGCTGACCCTTTAAGAGAGACTGAGTGACCCCAAAGCCACATGGGGCTAGTTAGATAGACAAGGCCAAGGGGGCCAGAGGGGTTGTATACCCAGCTAGTGTCATACAGGAGAACTATACATGAATAAATGTATAGAAGCTGATTCCCTGTGTGATCGAGTATTTTGGGATCAGATTCAGATTTATTTATTAGAAAGACGTGGCCTTAGGTCATTGTCAACATATACAACAAAAATAAAGACAAGACAGCCAATACAGATAGACAAAAGCATGGGTACATGACTATCCATTTCACTACATCATTGGGGTTTACACCCACAATCAAAAAATCAAAATAAGCTTCCTAGTCTCTAAAATGAAGCTACTAAAGTTCATCAGAATAAAATAAGGAATATAACTAGATGCATAAAGACAATTAAAAACTCCTAGAACTTGCACCCTCAATCAATAGACCAGAGTGGAATTCCTAACCTTTATAATGAGAGTATTAAGTAAAATAATGGTGAATTTCCTTGTTGTTTAGCCATAGGCTACCGCTCATCAGAACAATTGCAGCCAACGAGACAAATACACGTAATAAAATAATTATGAATATAACTAACCCCGTTTATATCTAGGCACATAGAGGGAGAGACATTTGCAAATTTACCCAGCCCCTCCCTGGGATTATGGCAGCAACGCTGGGCCCTTACAAATATGGCTTATGCATAGGAATAAGTCTTATAACAGCATGCTACATTAGTTATAAATATAGCTCGACTCTGATTGTAGTGATAACCAGAAAATACTCTCAAAATTTGCCTTGCCCTTCCTGGGGATTATGGTGGCAACACTTGACCCCTGCTCAGGTAATTCATACAAAATGCAATGGCAATCAATATAACCTAACCGTAGTTATAGCAGCAATCATAATAAGGACGCTTAAACTTTAACTTGCCCTACCAAAGACTTGTGGCAAGAACAATTGGCCCCTAGAGAGATGGAATAAAAAGTGCTGTTGAATAAACAGAAGCAGCGTGGGACTCTTTACAACTTGTACTGCAAAAAATTTGTCCTTATCTCTATAGCTTGCAGCAGCAACTTCATAACATGAGAGGATACCTCCGGCTGCACATCAGCAAGGGCCATCTGGGTCAAAAAAACACTAGTTGCTCCAGGAAACTTGTCTATAAGAGATTGCAAGTATTTTCCTCAAATAGGATCATATAAGCGACACTCAAACAGAATATGTTGTATCGAGTCCGTAACCATAGAGTCATAAGGGCACAAATGATCCTCGTACGGTGTCCCCACAAAGCGTCCCCCAGAACGTTTGTGGGCAGTGCATTCACTCTAGCACAGAGAAATAGGTACTTTTCCCTTAAAGTGGCATTTGTTCCAAGGTAATGTGCTCTATGACCAACCTGTG
This sequence comes from Sphenodon punctatus, assembly GCA_003113815.1. NCBI lineage: Eukaryota > Metazoa > Chordata > Lepidosauria > Sphenodontia > Sphenodontidae > Sphenodon > Sphenodon punctatus. The sequence goes on along the minus strand of QEPC01004435.1, from coordinate 2,782,334 downwards.
GTACCCAAAGACTGTACCCCCGCAGATGGCGAGACCCCGCTACCATTGCAAGATCTTCCTGATAATCTACATCTCTCACCCTGGTAACTATCTCCTGCTTGGCAGCTACCAGAGCTTTAGTCTGGATAGATGGGGTCGAAAGACCTATGCAAGCCAGATACTGGGTTACTGCCACACGCCAGGGGCTAACAAAGGTATCTGAAAGCATTAGTTGGAGGAGACTATCCTGAGGGGCCCTACTCACTTTTGCCCAATAAAGAGACACCCTTCTCCCAAGCCACCGTAGACCAGCCTCAGGTACCTGCTTTGAGTCTTATGGCTGCTGTCACAGTCCCGTGAGGAAGTTTTGTAAGTGCACCGAGAAACCTGGTCTGCAGGGAGTTTAAATTGTTCTTAACCAGAGGACCCCATAGTTCAGCACCATAAAGAAATGATGCCCTAACCTTGGCCTCGAAAACTTTCAGAGCAATCTCCAGATTTTTCCTCCCTGTCCCAGTGAATAGTCTTAAGATCGCTAGCATTTGACTCTTGGCAGACACTTCAAGTGTTCTAATATGCTTATTCCATCACCCATCAGTAATGAAATGGAGCCCCAGATATTTATAAGATTTAGCTTGCTGAAATTGGGTGTCCCTAACTGGCCATCTATGAATCTGGCTGTTGCGGGAGAAGACAAGGATGTTAGACTTCGAGTAGTTAATGGAGAGAAAATTGGCCCGACAATAGCCTACAAAGGTCGCAAGCTGTCTCAGCAGTCCCACCCTAGTCTGGGAGAGGAGAACCAGGTCGTCGGCATATAAAAGAACGCCGACAGACTTCAATGTCAATTTAGGAAGGGAAAATCTCTCTTGTCTCATTTGGGGTACAAAGTCATTGATGAAGAGGTTGAACAGGGAAGGTGCAAGGACACACCCCTGTTTTACCCCCTGCTCAACCCCGATATCTGGCGTAAGCTGACCAGCAGCATCCACCTTAACTGCCATGGTGGTATTAGAGTACAGAATCCAAATTAGGAAGAGAAGCCTGCTGTCAATCTCTAGAGCAACCAGTTTGTCCCACAGAAGTAGTCGCTTGACTGAGTCAAAAGCCACTTTCAAATCAAGGAAAGCGGCATACATCTTCCCATTCTTGGCTTTGTACTTTCCTATCAAATGATAAAGAAGTAAACAGTGATCCAGTTTGGATCTACCTCTCTGGAACCCCGCCTGCTCAGGGCACAGAATCTGATTATGATCTATCCACTCCATTAATCTGGCCAAAATATATTTGGCATAAATCTTTGCCACTACACTGATAAGGCTGGTTTGCCTGTAATTGGCCGGGTCAGATCTATGCCCTTTTTTATATATGGGTACTATGATAGCTTGAGTTGAGACCAACTCTTGGGTATATTTCCAGTGCTGTTTATCCTGGTAAACAGAGTGGCTAAAATCGGTAGCCACCAGTCCAAATAACCTTTAATAGCCTCCACCTGAATCAAGTTGGGGCCAGGGGCTTTACCATTATGGAAGGACTCTGTGATCCCTCTCAGTTCTTCTTCAGCAACCAGAGGCCATTCAGAAAGAATTTGATCTGAAAAGTTAGGACCATCCAGTCCCAAGCCCAAAGCTTCAGGCATAGATATCTGTGATGCCTCTATAAATTTCACCCAGGTGGAACAGGCAATTGGGATGGACCAAGCCACTCGCACCTGGGAAGAGGCTCCATTGTTGATACGCCAAAAAGCATGAGAATCATTTGCAGAGCTAACCCTCAAGAGTTCCTGCCATTTGACGTCACAATACAGCCTCCTCTTCTGTTGAATCAGTTCCCTATAAATCCTCTTCTGATGAAAATATTGGGCTGGAAGGGCGACCTGGGTCCCACCTCGATATGCTCTATAAATCTCATCTACCTTCCCCCTGGCCTTCTTATTTTGGGATCTGATCCTGGCACAACATACCACTGCCACGCTGTTACATCTGGTGGAGAAGGCAGACAGTTACAACGTTGGCCACCAAGCCATCTTGTGGAAGGGAGCTAAAGACTCTGGCAGCGTGGTGACCAGTGAGTGGAGGATTGTGCCCAGTGGTTGCAAGAGACAAGAAAGGATTGTGACCAGCAAAGTACAAGTACAGTCAGGAGTGAGAAGAAGCTCACCCAAGGACAGAGGCTCGAGTTGGGCTTGGAGTCCGAAGATTTGCCCACAACAGACAGCAGGAATGTGGAGCCAGCAGAGAGATTAAATGGCCTATGGACGATTGCACCCAAGATGGTGACAGCCAGTCAGCTTATGGGGCTTCATAGAGCCTAAGCTACATGAACAAGACTGGAGACCGACAGGGAGGTGATGGGGGGGGGGCAATACTGTGGACCATGGTGGGAAGTACTAACTTTATGTGTTATAACTATGGCCAAAGAGGGCATTTGTAGAGATCCTGCCCACAAGGATAGTAAAGCCAGAGAGGCAAAGAGACCCTATATAGACCTTGGCGTTATGGAAAGAGCAAAATGTGTTGGGGCTGTGGAGTGCAGGGCCACGTCTGGAGAAATTGCCCATTTAAAGCAAAACCCTGGAGAGGAAAAAGGGACAACCCTGAACAGAGTGGCTTAGCTAAGGAAAGTCCAGTGGGAGATGTTTTTTAAAGCTAAAAAACAATAGCTTAAAGCCTTTAAAGAAAGTCTGCTGGCTTTGCTACAATTTAGACCACCTCCAGAGGGATTGTCCAAATAAGAAGCACCCAGAGAAACATCAGGACCAGAAGAGAAGGTGCTGGGGGTGCAAGGAAGAAGGGCATATAAGAAAAAATTGCTCTAACAGAGAGCCCCAGGATGAAACTGAGTGCCCTGGAGATAAGGACAAACTAAGGGCACCCCAGAAATCTGAGGAAGGACATGGGCAGGGTATAGGTGGAAGAGCTGGTCCAGGGTCCAAAAGAGCTCAGACTGTGCAAGCCAAAGTAAAACTTAGCCAGATGGTGGAAATGAATATGAAGGGATGAGAAAGGAGCTAGTAGTAGAGCTCAGGAAAGGAAAACAAAGCCAGACCCTTGAGAAAAAGGGACAAGAGAGCAGCACCCAACCCTAGAGAGGGAGAATAAAGTGCTGTAATGGATGGAGGACTCCAAACTGAAATAACTTGCAAGCAAATAGAGAATATGGAACATGGACTGGAAAGCCAAATCTATTGCTGACAAACTGGCTAAAGAGATAAAGGAGTTGCTAGAGGAGAAGCTTAAGTTAAAAGGAGAATGTGAAGCTCTGCTGAAGGAATTGGCAGAACTGAAGGCCATGCAGCCCGAAGAAAAAATGCCCCAAATTAATAAAGAGAAGGGGAAAAAGAAAAGCTAAGGAGCCTATTACAGCTGCTGGCTGTTGACAATGGTTGAGGGAAGCCATTGATTAAGGAAGGGCTGCCAAGCTTAAATGGATTATGAGCTAGAGAAAGCTCTAGAGTTGAAGATTACAAGCTCTGATTAGTAATGTAAAAAGCCTGATGAGGTTAATGTGGATCAGCTGCAGCAACCCAAAGTCAAAGGCTAGGGATAGCCCTAAGAGGTAGAAAACTGCAAGCAGCCCTAATTACTGAAAGAGTAAAGCTGGAGGTAACTTTACCTAATAGCCTGTGGCAAGACTTGGTGATGATGGCTAAAAAGAGCCTAACATGCTAACGGTAGTTGTAAAAGAGACTGTTAATAGAGGCTGAAAAGCCTGGGAAAACATATGTTATAAGTAAAGGGAGGTAGATCTCCTTAGTGTAAGGAAAATGTTTGTGTTTTGTTGAAAGCCAAAGATATTGGCTGAGTAAACCTATAATGTGTAAAAATGTGGAAGGAAAGGATAAATGGAAACATTATGTTAAATATGTAACCCCTGGGATGGGATGATGATGTTTATTATGGTATATGGAACACTGACCTGTTAAGGTCCAAGAGGGTTTGGCGGCGGCCGGGGGGGAAGGATATCTGGAAAGGTTGGGTGGGCCGGTATCCCAAAACCCATAAGGCATAAATATGTTAAACCTATGGTGGTAGGATGGAGGCAGTTGAGCTGGCCACCAGTGGTCTGTTATAATTAGATTGTACAGCTCAAGTCTGCAGTCAAGCAGTCTGAGCCCAAGGAAAAGAAAAAAGGTGGCAGGGTGTAAGGCAATGGAGCTGGCCACCGATGATAAAGGTAATTCAAGGCAGGGTGCAAGGTGATAGAGCCAGTCTGAAAAGCTTGTGCGGGGTTGGAACCCAAAAAAGGTAGCAAGGGGCGATAGACCCGGCTACAAGGAATCAAGAATAGGAGCCATCAAACTGCTATTGTCTTGGCTAAACTTGGTTTAAATGGCCATCAAGCTAGTGAAACCAGGGAGGTAAGGTGAAACTCTGGACACTAAAATGGGTGGTAGGGTGCAGGCAAAGGAGCTGGCCACCAGTAAGAAACTGTACATAAGAAAGATGGATGAAACTGTAAGCTGGGCCAGCCGCCAAGCTGTACCCAGGTAAAGAAATGGAAAAAATGCCAAAGATAGCAGGGAGGTGGACAAGCCAGCTACCAAGACAAATGTATATATAAAGGTAACAGGGAGACAGATTTATTTATTTATTTATTTAAATTATATCCTGCCCCTCCTGCCAGGCAGCCTGGGGCGGCTAACAAATCAATCAATAAAATACAATAAAAATACAATAATATATATAAAACATTCAGTAAAATCAACAATAAAAATGGCGAGAAAAACCCCCATAACCCCCACCATCCCATCCACCCTCACCCTTCTCCCTCACCAAACAGCCAGGTCCTACAATTCCTATGGAAACTCGGGAGGTCTGGGGCCAGACAGACCCCCATCGAGAGGGAGTTCCAGTCGTGGTGCGGCCACTGAGAACGCCCTGTCCCACATGGCCCCCCCAGGAAACCCGGGGGACCTCCAACAGGGCATCCCCAGATGATCGCAGGGGCCGGTTCAGAACCCGGGGAGTGAGGCGATCTCACAAATAGGTAGGGCCCAGACCGTGTAAGGCTTTATAGGTCAAAACCAACACTTTGAATCGAGCCTGGAAGACTATTTGCAGTCAGTGCAGAGATCAGAGTACTGGTGTAATGTGCTCTCAGTGTCCCAGCCCCACCAGGAGCCGGGCCGCCGCATTCTGCACCAACTGCAGCTTCCGAGCCGTCACCATAGGTAGCCCCACGTAGAGCGCGATACAGTAGTCTGAGAGGTGATAAAAGCATGGATGATCGTGGCCAGGTCCGAAGCCGCTGCACCAGATGTAACTGGCAGAAGGCACTCCTCGCCACAGCCTCCACCTGGAGATCCAGGCAGAGCTGCGCATCAAGGAGCACCCCCAGGTTCCGCACCTGGGAAGTCAGTGGAGGGCACACCCCCTCAACCGAGGGGGTCGCCATCTCCATCGACTTACCTGCTAACATCACCTCCGTCTTGTCAGGATTCAGTCGCAGTCGATTAGCCCTCATCCAGTCCCCAACAGCTGCCAGACACCGAGTAAGCACCGAGACAGCCGGGCTTGGGTCGGTTGGAAATGAGAGGTACAGTTGGGTGTCAGCCGCATACTGATGACACCTCACCCCGTACCTCCTGATCACCTCGCTAAAGTCCTGGTCTGGAGTGTTAGACCCTGAACAAATTGATAGATTGGCTAATATAAAGTTGTTACTGTAGTGTTGCAATTGGATTGATATCAAACTATATGATGTTTGAACGGTTATAGAATATAGGTGTGACTTTGGAAAATATAACTCTTCCCTGTTGAGGTTTGGAAGACAGGACAAATTGTTGTAGTCCTGTCTACCCTGGGGGGGAGATCTGTAACAGGGCAGAGTCCTGTTGGCTGCTGGTCCTTTAAAAGAGGCTGAGTGGGCCCAAAGCCACACCCACTCAGCACTATAAAAGCCTGGAAGCAGGAAGTGAAGAGACAGAAGTTGCCTGGAAGTCAGAGAGTGAACATGTCTGCTGGAACCACAGAGGCTAACCTGGAGAAGCGGGTAAAGGTGGGGGTGTTCACAGCCAGTCAGTGGACTGTTACCTGACTGAGCATGAGACTAGTTAGATAAGGGGGCTGGAGAGGTTTGTGCCTGGCATAGCTAGTGTTATACAGGAGAACTGTACATGAATAAACTTATAGAAGTTGATTCCCCTGTGTGATTGAGTATTTTGGGACCTGATCCTCCTGACACAACTTACCACTGCCATGGTGTTAGATACATTTTACAAACAGGTGGCTAGTTGTGTGTTAAAATAAGCATGATTAGATCTTGGGCTTCAGGTTGCAAAGGGATCACTAGGGAGGTCAGGGGGGAAAGTCTCTCTTACGCATACAAGGTCCATTGCACAGTGAAGCACTCCCCCACGCACAATGCCCATGCACCTTCTCCCCACACTGATCGATCATGCACATCAGTCTCCTCTAAAAACACCCAAAGACTTCACCCACAGGAAAAAAGCATAGATGAGGGCAGGCACACAAGGATAGGGGACAGAACCATGGCATAGATGCATGATCTGGAGTCTCCTCTTCCTGAGTGCAGTCTGTAAGTAGGGCACCTCCACATTCAACTTTTATGTGACTCTCAGAGCTTGTACTGATTTTCAGTTAGTCCCTGGATGGCAAAGGTTCCCCACCTTGGATATAGCACTTTCAGTATCCTTCCCACAAGCTCCAAGTCCCGCCAACAACAGGGGAAAAAATACATGAAAAAATCCTTAAGATCCCAAATTCCCAGTAGCATCAATTGCTTGTAGGGGAGGGGGGGCAAAATTCAAAGAGGCTAACATTATTTTCCCTTTCAAAAACTGCAAGGCTGAGTGCAAACTACAAAGCAAGCATTTCAAACTTCAGCAGGAAGATTGAATACAAGAAGTCAGCAAAGAAATCCTTTAGAAAAGCTTCTATATTCTGTCTGTAATTTTTCCCACTATAATAAGCCCACCAAAATATTCCAACCAATTTGAAGTTTGATAAAAAGTTTTTCAAGCATCAGATCATTTGGGAAGAGGGACAAAATTTAAAGGGACTCTCACAAGAAAGAGCACTAGTATTTTCTCCTTTCAGAAACACTATTAGACAATATAAGGTCACATGAATAGCAAGTATTTTTGAAGTGTTCACACTGCTGCAAAAATATTAAATAAAAGAGCACTGCAAGCAAATATCATATATATATATATATATATATATATATATATATATATATATATATATATATATATATATATAAAAATAAATGTTTGAAAGTATAAAATATATTCAAATATATACTGGGACATCATTCAGGGATGGGGAACAATTAAAACAGACTATACCATAGGGAAGAGCAACAAAAGTCAGAGGAATCAATCCATAAATAAATAGAATGGATATTGTAAAAAATGTAACAGAAATTACTCACCAAAGTAGAGAAATCCAGTCTGCTCTTTGCTGCAGCAGTCTCTGAACTGGCCCAGACCAGCTGCAGGCTGTTGCTGTGTCTTCTGCTCCCTCCCTCTTTCCCTCTCCTAAAGAAGGCAGGGGAGGGAGAGATCTTTTCAGGGCTCTCATTGGCTTTAGGCATCTGGAAAAGGTGCCCTAAAACCATCCTAATTGACTGGGTCCTTTCATTGGAACCCATACCTTTGTGCCTTGGCCCCTCCTCCAGCCCCTCTCCTTGTCTTTAATGCACCAGTGCCCCATGGGCGACTGTCCTGGCCACCCTTGGTATATCAGTGCATCAAACGCTAAGGTAGGGGCCCTCCTGCTGCTCTCACTCTGGCCTCCACACTGCTCCCCCCATCCCCCCTCCCCTGTGCTCAAAAAGAAGTGAACGTGCATGCCTCACAGCTAGCCCAGCCCACCCCCTCCCACATACCTCTGTCTCCCTCCCTCTGCTCGACTCCCAGCTGGCCAGCCACAGTGTTTCACAGCTGGCCAGCACATGCACAAAAGCAAGAAGTGCTGAAAGGCAATATGTGCTACTGCGCATGCACCTCAGCTTGGGTTCATCTCCACTGTCTCTGGTTTTGGCGTGCCCAATGTGAGGCACATGCACAGAAGGACACAGTGCCTTTCAGCTCCGTGCACTTTTGCACTTGTGTCAGCAAGTTCTCTTTCTCCCCCACTGGGCCTGGTGCTTCCAGCCAGCTGACAGGCACCTGGGGAGAGGGAGGTGGGGGTGGGATGACTGGCTGGCTGCTGAGAGGAGGAGGAGGAGGGAAAGCAGGAGCAAGGCCCTTCCCCTTGCTTTTCATGTGCTGGAGTTGTGCAGCTGAGAGGCAGCTGTGGCCTAGCTGGGCTAGGGGTGGGGAGTTGACGGATGGGAGAGCAAAGTAGGGGCTGCAAGAAATGTAGTGCTGCCTCTGCCCACCAGCTGCCCCTGCCTGAGTGTGATGTAAACAGGCTTTTGCAAGCCTGGGCCAGATGTGTGCAGGTAATCCCACCCCCATGGAGTGCTATTCCAAAGAAGTTATGCTTCTACAAAGTGTTGCACAAAAGCACGCAGTGCTGAAAGGCAATGCACTCCAAAATGGACAGGGCCATGTCAGAAAAGGGGTGGGGCTACAGTTAAAAAGAAACTAAAAAGACCAGTTGGCAAGGGCTACAAGTTTGCAAGAGGCATGGAGAGTGTTTAAAAGCACCCTTCTGGAAGCCTAGATTAAATACATCCCGCAAGTTAAAAAAAGGAAGCAGGAAGATCAAAAGTCTTCCACTGTGGTTAAATGGGGAGGTGAAGGAGGCTATTAGAGTCAAAAAGGCATCCTTTAAGAAATGGAAGGCTAATCCCAATGAAAATAATACGAAAGAGCAAAAACACTGGCAACGTAAATGTAAAGTGTTAATGAGGGAGGTCAAGAGAGATTTTGAAGGGAGGCTTGCTAAAGAGGCAAAAACAAGCAACGAAACCTTTTTCAAATGCATCAGAAGCAAGAAGCCTGCTAGGGAGTTAGTTGGGCCATTAGATGACAAGGGAGTAAAAGGGGCGCTCAGGAAGGATAAAGACATTGCAGAGAAGCTGAATGAGTTCTTTGCATTGGTCTTCACTGCGGACCAGGTAAGAGAAATTTTTACCAGGTATTTATTTTTTAAATCCTTTTTGTATGGGATGGATTACTAGTGAGGAAGAGAAATGCAAATTGCAAACCATGCAGGATCATGGTTTGCAAAATCATGACTGGGAGGGATTCACACCCCCAAACCACAGACTATCAAGCTTGAAGATAGAACCCAGAAAACAGAGGCATCCCACTGAGAATTAAAATCATCAATGCAAACTAGTTATAATATACAATGAATGGATTTTAATCTTAGTGGCTTGAGAGAAATGAAATCATAACTGGTTTGCATTGATTTTAATTCTCAGTGGGGTGCCTTTGTCTCTGGACTCTTCTTTCTTAAAGCTTTAAGCTTGATACTCTGTGGTTTTGGGGTTTGAATCCCTCCCAGTCATGATTTTTGGAGAAAAATTCTGCATGGTTTGCATTTTAACCCTCAGGCCACTTTTAGATGAGCGCAGCACGCTTGTGCGATGGACTTGTGTGACTTTTAAAGATCCCATGGGCAAAGATTAGATGAGACATTTCATGCATTAAAGCCAGCTGCGCATTCTTTTTAAACCTCGAACTAAATACTCCAACGTCAAGGTATTTCGTTTGTGGTTTTAAAAGAACGCACAACCAACTTTAACGCACAAAATGTCTTGTATAATCTCCACCCGCGGTATTTTTAAAAGTTGTGCAAACGCACTGCGCTCATCTAAAAGCTGCCTGATACTCAGCAGTTGACTGTTTTACTGCTTGTGCGCTGGGGGTTTTTGCTTTAAAGCTTGATGTGAATGAAATCTGTTCTTTTTTGGGAGTTGAATCCCAGTTATGGTTTAAATGGGATAAATTCTCCTTTGTTTGTTTGCATTTCAGAACTCTGCTGTGACTGGGTTTTATCCCCGTGGTTTAGTGGAACTAATCCTGCAAGGTTTGCATTTCAATCCTCCTCACTCAGTATGCACTGGACTGAAGTGTCTTACTGCTTGCGTTTTGGTTTTTTAAAAAAGTTTTATGTGAATGAAATATGTGGTTTTGGGTTTGAATCCCAGTCACAGTTTGATAAATTCTCCCTCATTTGTTTACACTTCAGTCCTTAATCTGATGTAAAAAGAACCCTGCAGTGGCTTTGGGTTTTAATCCCTGTGGTTTAGTGTGAGGGTACTAATCCTTCACGGTTTGCATTTCAATCCTCCTCACTCAGCATGCACTGGACTGGTGTATGTATCTTATTGCCTGTGTTTTGGGGGGGTGGGGTTTATGCTTTATGTGAATGAAATATGTGGTTTGGGGTATGAATCCCAGTCACAGTTTGATAAATTCTCCCTCATTTGTTTACACTTCAGTCCTTAATCTGATGTAAAAAGAACCCTGCAGTGGCTTTGGGTTTTAATCCCTGTGGTTTAGTGTGAGGGTACTAATCCTTCACGCAATGCATTTCAATCCTCCTCACTCAGCATGCACTGGGCTGGGGTGTCTATCTTACTGCCTGTGTTGTTGTTGTTTTTTAAAATTTGATGTGAATGAAATCTGTGGTTAGATATTTTTAGTACTACTATCCTCCTTGAACTCCCATTCTCCCTGACTTTGTTGCTTGGTTCATGCTTTGACCTGACCCCTCACTTGGAGCTCTCTGCAGTGCACTGATATTTTGGGGGTCTGAATTACACCCTTTCTGTACTTGTGATGTGAATATTGAATACATCCTTCCCCCTACAATTTATTTTACAGGACGAAAGCAGCAAAGACAGCTACTGAAAATGAACACTGTAGATGCACTCCTCAAAAACCCATTTTCAAGAGTGGATCTGGCTGACAAGTGTCATGTTAAGGAGCTGTGATCATCCTGATCTACATATCAAGCAAGCTGCATGAGAAAGGCAAAGATTATACACAAAGGTTGGTACAAGCGAAAGAACTGGCTATGTGGCAGTGCTACCAAAAACACATTATTCTGCTTTCTCTATTTTTTGTATGGGGGTGAAAAGCCATGAACAGACAGGAGTGACGGATGTAAAATATCTCAGTGAAAAGACTAAGAAACATGAAGAATGCAGAAGTCACATTGAGAACTGCCTACAGTTGGCATTGTTGGGCAGCACAAACACTGCAGACAAAATAGATGAATGCTACCGTCTGTCTGTAAGAAAGCATAACCAGGAAGTTGAACACAACAGGTACATACTTGGAAAAATAATTGACTGTATACAGTCTGTGGTGCTTTTTAGTTAGCGCTGCAAGGGCACGATGAAACTGAGGGATCCCTGAATCCAAGGGTGAGGCCTGTTGAACCAGGTGGCTACCATTAATTCTGCTATGGAGAAGCATTTGCAGAGTGAGACGGTCTTCGGGAGCCTTTCAAAAACAATTCAGAATGATTAAGGATTCACACAGCTGCCAGACTCTCATGCTGAAACAGTTGCTGCAGCTTTGCTTCAGCAACTAGATGCTGTTTTTACAGAGGGCGTGGACAAGCAGAAACTCATTGCATAAAGTTATGATGGTGTGAGCATGATGCATGGGCAGCATGGGGAAGTCCAAAAGAAGATTCAGGACAGATACCCAAATGCCCATTATGTTCACTGTTATGCCCATCAATTAAAATTAGTAATGCTTCAAACGATGCCTCAAATAAAGGCAGTGAAGATATTTTTTCCAGATCTGTCTGGCTTCCCAGTTTTCTTTTCATGTTCTGCAAAAAGGACTGAAGTTCTGGATGCAGTGGTAAAAAAAAGGTTCCACAGTGCACCCGTAGTGCAATAGAACTTCAATATCCAGATGGCAAATGTGGTCTTTGAGTATCAAGAGGCTGTCATCGAATGTTTTCAGGAATAAAATCTTGGAATTTCGATAACTGCGCTGTTCGTGAGGCTAGGAGATTTCTTCGGATGCTGGAAGAAGATGGTGATTTCCTCTATTTCTTGTTCCTGTTTCACAGAATAATGCCTCATGTGGATATCTTCTTCAGTGAACTCCAGAAAAGAGGCATTGACTCAGTAGCAATTCAGAGATCTACATCAGACTTTATTAGGGGCATCAATAGAGTCAGAGACTCCATTAAAGATCTGCTCTCTGAGTTACCTGAACAATCTCTGCTCCCCAGAGACAAAACCTTAGTGGACTTGGATCAAATTGCAGTTGAAGTCTGTGACATCATAATTTCACATTCCAAAAAACATTTTGCATTCTGGTGAGTGCAACATTGGGTGATTTCAGACGTTACGGGGCCCATTGGCCCTGTACCGAAATCACTGAATTCCTTCCCCGCCGGGATCACCCCATCACGCCGCAACAGACGTGCCGGGGGGGATCCCAGCGGGGAATTGGGGAGGGGGCGGGACCGCGCGGTGCAACGTGCGGCTGCACGGCCCTGCCCCCTCCATGCTCCCTGCTGCCCGCCCTCTGGGGAGACGGGCGGGTGGCGGGGCCAATGCGGCCGCCGCGTCAGGCCGGATTCGCCACGGCCCGGGGTCCCGCCGGTGATCCCGGGCCGTGGCGCCCGACCAGACGAGACGCCGGGGTTCACCCCGGCATGGGATTGTATTCGACACGCGGTGGCCTCTGGTCCCACTGCTTTGGCCGCTCACGTGTTGAATGCAATCCCAAGCCGTGGTAACATCTGGGGGGAAACATCCGTTTCCCCCAACAGACGTTACGCGATCACAGCCACCACGCAGAATTGAGCGTGGTTCACTGTGATATCGTAACGTCTGAAATCACCCATTATTACAGGGGACTTTAGGTAATTTCAGACATTACGATACCACGGTCAACCACAGTGAACCCCCTGTGGTGGCCGCGGTACCGTAATGTCTGTAGTGCATTCTGCCAGATGTTCACCATGGTGAACACCCGGCAGGAAACACATTGACCACGGTTCTGAACCTCCAGCCACCCGGAGGTCCAGAACTGTGGTTAGCTGGACCACGATCTGGAATCGGTGGAAAATAACGTCTGTTACTTCCACCAATTCCAGACCATGGCCTGGACCCCGACGTAGGATCAGGTGCAGCAACAGGATTGGCTGCTGTGCCCTCCCCTCTCCCAGAGGGCGGGTGGCCAGGGGAGCGCGTGGGGGGGGAGCAGGGCTGTGCAGCTGCACATTGCGCAGCCCCTCCCCGATTTCCTGTAGGAATCAGCCGGCATGTCTAAAGGACGGCTGGACTGATTCCTCACCAGGATCTGAAATGGATCCCGGTACATGGCTGGACATGGCGAATGCACGTCTGAAATTACCCTTTGTTTGAAGTGCATAAGTGGACCTTTCCAGAGCAAGCATTAACTGAGGCAGCGAAAGCCTTCCCAGTGCTTCAGAAAGAAAGACTAAGAACAGAGCTTTCTATCTTGTATGAAAGGGAAGAATTCAGAAATCTGAAGGATATTTCCACATTGCAGCACACACTTTGATGTTTCCACATTCCACATTCCACACACTTCTGGACAATAATCTGCAAGTTTGCTTTGCAGAAACAGTGAAATTGCTGCAAATTGTTGTGACCACTCCAATGACAACAGTAGAATCTGAGCAATCATTCTCCACTCTACAGAGAATAAAAACTTTCCTGAGAAACACAATATCAGAGGAAAGACTAAACACATTAGCAATGCTGTCCATAGAAAAGCGATGATTAAAGAAATCCCACACTTCAATCATAGGACAATTGAACTATTTTCCACACAAAAAGAGCATCTGGCACACTTTCATTACAAGTGTTAACCCTTGGTAAACCTTTTCTAGCCTTGAGTCCCAAGGTCTGCTGTTTATTGTTCATATATTAATTCCTACCCCTTTAACTGTTTTAGTTGAGTTTAAAATGTATTGGTTTTTATTTTACTGCAGTTTAATGTTTCTCTGAAGTGTTCTCTGGGAGGCTGGGGGGGTGGGGACCTATATAAATAATGTTATTGTTTGTTGTTATTCCAAGTGTGGTCTCTCTCTTTAATCCATTTTAATAACAATTGAAATGGTGTGGGGTATCTTTTCCCGATCAAGGATCAATTGCAGCATTTATGGCAGGTGATTATGTAAGCATGCAATTTTAGGGTTGGCTCCACACACCGTTAGGTTGGCCCTGTCTGCCATTGGCCCTGCCCACTGCCTCACCAACTTCAGAACCCACCAGCTGCCACTGAGCTGGAGATCAGGCAGTGGGCCTGCCTCTGGCAGCAGTCTCAGAGGTCGAACAGCACGATCAAGCAGGTGAGCAAGGAAATGACTGAGATGTGGGCATAGACACAAAGCAGTGTGTTCCAGTCCATTCAGTTCTGGCGCTACCTGCTTAAGCATGTTGCAGCTGTGACCGTGACCACTGTTGCTCAGGGGCAGGCACCATTTCCTAACCCCCATCTGCCATTCATGCCCCCCTACATGGAGCTTGACCACCTGCCCTGGTTCCCCCCACACTCCATCCCCCAGGGAAATTACCCGAGCCCTCTCTGAACTGCTCTCACACCAGGGAACAGTTCCTTGGCCAGGCACGCATCTCCCGCACCAACACCAATCATTCCCCCATGCCTTCCATGAACACTTCACAGCTGGATCAAGTCAAGTCAAGGTTTATTGGCGTAGTCTGAGGCCATTGCACAACCATATACATGACAAACAATACACACAAAACAAATAAACACCTAATCAAATCGATACTGGATATAAAATTAAAATTCTAAACTGAGTAAGAGTGTTGGGGCCATGTGACAAATCCTGACCTCCTTATCAGAATTTACATCAATTTTCAACAACATAAAAATACAATTCAGTAGTGTCCCAATAAAACCGAGTTAACCAACCATATTAGGTTGCTTATAAAGAAACTCCTAAACTGAGGGGGAATCATCAAATACATAGGGCTGGTAATGGCGGCAAACTGTCTAACTACAAAACATCATTAAAATTCGAAGTATTCAATTTATAATCTACAAACAAAGATAACTGCCGTATCCTCAGTTCCTATTGCTAATCTAAACTAGGGAAAGAAACCTTAAGGGTTACCAGAGCTACAAGTAAGAAAAGATTCACAGAAAAGATTGAATATGGTTAAGCATACTGGAGCATCAAAAGGAAAAACCCTTGTCAAACCATTGGAACTACAAAGTAACTTGTTCCACCCTACCAGATCGTATTGCTGTGCTACACATAATGTCTACTGCTGTAAGCTCGTCTAATAGAGAGGCCCCTCTAGGTGAAAAGACAGAGGCTGTTACAGAAGAAAGATTGGTGACCTGGGGACTTAAAACAATAGGGCATTGGGACTGATGCGAAGTTAATAGGGGAGAAACTCCAGGATTGGAGCTATTCGCTATATAATTATTCTGCTCCTCTGAGATGGAGCTACATTAAAGCTAGATGATTCAGCTGCAAACAACAGCGTAGGAATACTCACTGATCGTGTCAGGGACATTGTAGACTTGACTGAGGGCTCGGCCTTTACAGCTTTAACTGTAGGCAAAACTTTAGATGAATACTTATCTACAATTTTGGATGGAGACTTCGTGGTTGAATCTGGGAGGTGAGGAGCTAATTGGGTCCCCTCCCCAGGCCTATTCTCAATTGCAGTTGGGGCATCCGCTCTCTTCCCGAGCTGAGTAGTGTTGGGGTTATCCACTACTAAACGGGGGGTTAAAACTGAAACGAAATCCCCCGGGTGCATTACTCTACTCATTGGGCATGCCCTCAATAGTGGGACCACATCAGGTCTCAAAAATAAACTAGATAGATGAACCCCCCATGTAGCAAGGAGAACAGAACAATCAAACAGTCTATTAACTAAATAAGGGGAAGAAAAATAAACTATTTTATGCTGAATAAAGCCCTCCGAGGGAAGAATGAAAGAACGGGTGATCTGTCTAAAGAGAACTGGCCAACCCAATATGTCTGACAGATGTCTAGCAATTCTAAGTTTGGAATCCCAAGCTGGGATAAATCCTGAGACTAAAGGGGCAACTTTGAGCACTAAAGCATCTGGGACCAAAATAGACCTTACACCCTTCCCCCAATTTGAATCATTCCTCCCCACCAACTCTGAGTGCATACCCGAGGGAGAGACAGACTGGCAGGGGGGATCATTTTCCCCCAAAGGCTGCCTGCCTCTATCATTGTTGGGATAAGCACTTGAAGGGTGCATTCTGACAATAGTCCCCCCTCGAAGGGGAGCAAATCAAATCTACATCAGCTGGGGGCAGGGTCTGACAAGCCACGGAAATTGTTCCTACAGGCTTAGTAACCGTGTCTTTTATTGCTCTGTCCCTAAAGGGCACCAGTGCCTCCAGGATCTCCTTGAGCTGCACTTGCATCGCCTGTAGCTGAAAGTCTAACTTTTCCAAACATAATCGGGATGGAGACATTGGGTCCTTATGTTGAATAGACAAAAGCCCCGAGGGATGGTGGGTAACTTGGCGAGCCCTTGCAGCCATTTGGTGAAACATTTCCCCTTGTTTCCCAAAAGCCCGGGCATAATTAAGTAACGTAGGACTATAGGCGGCAAGGACACCACAGGAGAAGAGGCAGGGGTCTCTAGGGGGGAATCCCTCTCCAATACCCCATGGGCCTCAGCAGGGGAGGGTATTAAAAGACTATTAGAGGCATCAGCAGGCAAAGGCCTGGGATCTAAACCCTGTAAAGGGGAATTATTTACAGGGAACTGAGTGTCAGTCTGTGACTGAGCTACTAAAGGGCAAACAGAGGAATCAACAGTAGATAGATAGTACCACAAAAGTCTCAAAGTTCTCAAAAATCCCCAAGATCTGGATCCTGATGCTGAATTGTTTGTCCATTAGCAATACAGTCCCGCAGCTTAAGCTGCTTCCCCCGAGCCCAGGTGAACATAGTCTGTTTCCCCTTCCTCTTAGCCATAGCAGCAGCAAGCAAGTAGTATTTGGCTCCTTGAGGTTAGATTCAAGATCTCTGCAGCTGGAAGAGACAAGATCCGTCGGGATATTGCCTCCCACCCCCCTCCGCCCCCCGCTCCCCTCCCACCCCCTCCCCCGCCCCCCTCCCTCCTCGCATCCTTCCCTCCTGCCTCTCTCCAGGAAATCTCTGCTCTTCTCTCTTCATCCAACCCCTCCACCTGCCCCCTTGACCCGATCCCCTCCCGCCTCCTGACCTCTATTGCTCCCACTGTCGCTCCCCCCCTTCTGCATGTTGTCAATCTCTCCCTTTCCACAGGCTCCTTCCCCTCTGCCTTCAAACATGCCACTGTCTCCCCCATCCTCAAAAAGCCTACCCTGGACCCTTTCGATCCCTCTAGTTACCGGCCGGTCTCCCTCCTTCCCTTTGCTTCGAAGCTCCTGGAACGTGTCGTCTACTCCCGCTGCCTGAACCTCCTCTCTGCCAACTCCTCCCTCGACCCTCTCCAGTCCGGCTTCCGCCCCCTCCACTCTACTGAAACTGCCCTGGCCAAGATCACCAATGATCTACTTGTCGCTAAATCGAAGCGCCACTACTCCGTTCTTGTCCTCCTTGACCTCTCTGCTGCCTTTGACACTGTCGACCACTCGCTCCTCTTGGACTCGCTTTACTCTTTGGGCTTCCGTGGCTCTGTCTTTGACTGGTTCTCCTCCTACCTCTCTGACCGCTCCTTTAATGTCTCCCTCCCCGAGTCGACCTCCCCCTCCCTTCCCCTCTCGGTTGGGGTTCCCCAAGGTTCTGTCCTTGGCCCTCTCCTCTTCTCTATCTACACCCGGTCCCTTGGTGAAATTATTGCCTCCCACGGGTTCCAATACCATCTCTATGCTGATGACACCCAACTCTATCTCTCTACCCCCTCTCTCTCCTCCTCTGTCCGCTCACGCCTCGTCGACTGCCTCTCTGATATCTCCGCCTGGATGTCCCGACGCCAACTCAAACTGAACATGGCCAAGACTGAACTCCTCATTTTTCCTCCATCCCCCTCCTCTCCCTCTGACCTGACCATCTGCATTGATGGGGTCACCATCCGTCCTGTTCTCCGTGCCCGCAGCTTGGGCTTCATTTTTGACACGCACCTCTCCTTTAAACCTTACATTGACTCTGTGGCCAAATCCTGCCGATTCGCTCTCCTCAACATTGCCCGCATTCGCCCCTTTCTATCTGTCTCCTCGGCCAAAATCCTTGTTCATGCCATGGTTATCTCTCGCCTCGACTACTGCAACCTCCTCCTTGCTGGCCTCCCTCGCTCCCACCTGTCCCCCCTTGTGGCGATCCAAAACTCTGCCGCCAAGGTCATTCACTCTGCCCGTCGCTTCGACCATGTGACGCCTCTCCTCCTCTCCCTTCACTGGCTCCCCCTTCCGGAACGTATCCTGTTCAAACTCCTGGTTTTCACGTTCAAATCGCTCCATGACCAAGCTCCCCCTTACCTCTCGGACCTAATCGCCCTACGCGCTCCTGCGCGCGCTCTCCGCTCTTCCGCTGTCCCCTCCCTCGCTCTCCCTCGCTTCTCCTGCTCGCCCAACCGCCTTCGTCCCTTCTCCCTCGCTGCCCCGCATGCCTGGAACTCCCTCCCTGCCGACGTCCGCCTCGCCTCCTCCCTCCGCTCCTTCAAATCCCTCCTCAAGACCCACCTTTTCCATGCTGCCTTTCCCAATGCCCTCTAGTCTTTCCCCTTGCTCTTACTGTCAGCCCTCCTCTGCTGACTGCTGCTACCGACCACCTTGTAACCAAGCCAAGTACACGCACCTGAGACTTCGCATCCGCCTGAATGTTTGTTTGTCTTCTCCCATGTCTCTCCCGCTGTCCCCTCTCCTTGTCTCCCCCTCCTTGTCTTTTAGATTGTAAGCCACAGGTAGGGACCGCAGCTGATTGTATGTTCTGTACAGCGCCAGGTTGTTGCTGGCGCTTTATAAATGTTTAATAATAATAATAATAATAATAATAAGGGGTCCCCTTGTCCACTCACGGCCACCCACTCTTCTACCGGCAGTGTTCCTGGCCACAGCCACAACAGCCGATGAATGGCCCGATCAACGGCCGACACCCTTTGGGTGTCACCCTCCGGGCCCTGCCCCGCTTGAGTTACCTGGAGAAGGGAGGGATGAGGGCTTGAGTGGCAGGGGAACCCTCCAGTGAGACCTCTCCCCTCTGGGCTCTGCAAACCCCCTCTGCACAGCCCCTTCTGGGCCCCGCCCCGCTTGAGTTACCTGGAGAAGGGAAGGATGAGGGCTTGAGTGGCAGGGGAACCCTCCCCACAGCTGGATCTGTGGGAGGAGGATTGGGGAAATGTCCCCCTGCCACCCAAGCAAGCTCACCCAGCTGCTCCAAAAATGATAAAGCACAGGAGGAAATAGTTTTATTTTTTTTAAATAAAGTTCTTTAATTTTTCATAATCCATGGCTTCCATGCTTCTTCTGGGAAAGGAGGGAAGGTTTGGAGAATGGCAGTATGGCATAGCGATAAGCCACTTTGGGGGCTGAGGTAGAAAGGGAATGGAAGGTGGGGGGTGGCAGGTGCACTAAAAACAGGTGGCTGCTGGCTGTGCACTTGAGGGTGGGGGGAACAGTAGCCCAGTGGGGTTTCACCATAGTAGCCCAGTGGGGAAAAGCCCAGGTGCAAAGGGAACTATTGTGGGAAAACCACAGGCAAAGACCAGGTACTGACCAGTTGCAAAGTCGCCGGCGCTGTACACCTGTGCCTCCGCACTTCCGATTGCCATCCCCAGACCCAGATAGCCTGTGACTAGGAAACACAGAGTTTCAGGCTTGCAGCTGGCTAATCTGCAAATGCCAATAGAGAATGCACAGGGAAGGGCCAATGGGCAGGAAATAGCATGGGGAAAAGGCCAAGGAGGGAAAGTACACCATCCCGGTGCTGGTGTGGGGAGCTGGATGGCCCAGAGGAAAACATGGTGACACACACAAAATATTTTTAAAGGCTTTTTTTATATCACAAACAGATCATTTGAAACAGTTCATCAATACTCATTAAACTGTCACTGATAGTGGATGTTGAGGCTAGCACTGTAGTTGATGTGCCAGCACAAGGCATTCTGGAACACTCCGGCTATGTCCACTTGCTTCAGCTGGTCCCAGAACAGGGGAACTGGCTTGCCTGCAGTAACTGGAGGGTTGTTCTCCAACGCAGCCCCTCCAGTCTTGCAGATGTTATGGAGAACATAGGCATTTGTAGTTAGAAGTGAAGCAGTCTCTAGCTGAAAATCAATTCTGGCTGCAACTGATCTCCAGCACTTCTTTAATAGCCTTAAAGGTCTCTCCACAACAGAGCAGGTGGCACGGATCTGCCGGTTAAAGTACCTTTGCTCCAAAGTGCAGGCAACGCTGTATGCCTTCATGAGCTAGGGATTCAGGGGTAGGCAGGGTCCCCAAGAACAACAGGCCTCACAAGCACCCTCTCAATGCATGTTTCAGTGAAAAGTCCAAAATCTCCAGTGTACATGCAGTAGGGCTGAAGTGAGGATTTTTTTCCTCGCAAATAATTCGCAAGAATCGAGAGGGGGGCTAGAACTCAGTTGTTCTTGGCCCCCCGCTTGAGTTCTCATGAATTACTTGAGGGGGCCAGGGATGCAGGTGGAGGGGGCCGGCACAGGAGCCAGAGGTGAGCAGAGGACAAAGACAAGCCCCGTGGGCACCTCCGGCCCCCTCCAGGCCTCCCAGCCTGGTGGGGAAGAGAAAGTGTGAATGTGGGTTTGGGGGTCTAGTGGGGGGTTCAGGTAGGGCATTACTTACTGTCTGGGGGGGTCCCAGCTCCACTGCTGTGCTCCATGCTAACCACTGCCTCCCAGGTTTGTTTTCAAAGAAAGAAGAAAAAATGTTTTAAACTGAGCATGTGCAGAAGAGCTGCTCAGTCCTGGTTTCCCTTTCTAAAGTTGGTGCCCTCAGGGCTCAGCAGCTCTTCTGTGCATGCTCAGCCCTTTCTAAAGATGGCGCCTGCAGGGAAACAAACAAACCTGGGAAGCGGTGGCCAACACAGAGCACTGTGACAGGGCTGGGACCCCCACAGACAGTAAGTAATGCCCTGCATGAACCCTTGATAGGCACCCAAATTCCTGCCCACACTTTATCTTTTCCCCCAGGCTGGGAGGCCTGGCGGGGGGTGGAGGTGCCCAGGGGGCTTGTCTTTGCCCTCTGCTCACCTCTGGCTCCCGTGCCAGCCCCCCTGCCTGCAACCCTGCCCCCCTCCTGTTCCCCTTGAATTCTCACTGATTCCTGGTTGGGGGGGGTGGGTTAGTTTCTTGTCTCGCCTCATCTGAAGGCAAGATGGTGGTGGGGGATTTCTCATCAAGAGCCGGCAAGAATTGCAAGGTGACTTTCAGTCCTAATATGCAGCCAAAGAAGGGGGACTAACAGAAAAAGCAGGTGCCATCATGGTTCTTCCTAGACCACCCATCCAGACTGGGCATGGTGGTCCACTACAGCTTGGAGAACCACAGAGAAAAGTCCGTTCCAGTTCAAGTAGTTGTCCTTGCTATGTGGTGGGCAGATGATGGTAATACGGATTCTATCCATCACCTCTATACAGTTTGGGAACTTCTCCTGTCAAAAACCTTCCATTACCTCTGTAGGGTTAGGCAACTGCACCACCCAATCCAGCACCACTTCCACAATCACTGTGAAAACCTCCACTAGTATGGTGCCCACCATGGAGGTTCTAACACCAAATTGCTGGCCGACAGAGCAGCAGGAGTCCTGGAGTGGTGAGCTTCCAGGTGGCAATGGCAACGCATTTCTCCGTGGGGATGGGTGACCACATAATCATGCTCCGTTTCTCCAGTTGTGGCCTGAGGATCTCCGCTATCTGCAGGACGAGGCAACAGGGCATCCTGAAGTTTGTGACTCACTCAGCGTCTCCTCACAAGGACAGCACATTCGCACACCTGTCTATGCTTTTCTCATTCACACAGACCATGGTTACAGCCTTGAACTAGCACAGCTTTGAACCTCCCCAGTGTGGTCCATTGTTGCCAGAGGTAAGCAAGTGCATGGCGCCAAAGCAGAAGCTGCCTCCATGGTGTGGTGCATCCCACTATCTCAGCCAGAGATCGAGCGAGAGCCTTTCTGTGGCTTGACATCACATTGTGTTAATGACAGCAGAAGACTTGGACCTGTTAGATCACTCTGTTTCTAC
Organism: Sphenodon punctatus; assembly: GCA_003113815.1. Taxonomy (NCBI): domain Eukaryota; kingdom Metazoa; phylum Chordata; class Lepidosauria; order Sphenodontia; family Sphenodontidae; genus Sphenodon; species Sphenodon punctatus. Next base: position 2,760,282 of record QEPC01004435.1, on the reverse strand, counting down.
TCAGCAGTGGAAAGGAAGGTCTGGAGCACAATAATGAACACAAGGAAGTTCTCGACATGCAGCTCCATGGCTGCAGTTCTGGCATCCGTGAACTCTGCAGACCATGTGCCAAATGTTTTGAATAACTTAAAGAGCTGGGCAGCTGACTAGCTAGGATTGGCTATGTGCTGCACATGATCAGCTATTGGCCACTAGTGGTCATGTGTCCTTACAGTACTGGCTGCGTGCCAAGTGTAAGCTGCTATTGACTGCTACTCACTGCTGTTGGTTACAGGTTGGCTATTGGTTGAAAAAGTTTTTGCAAAGTGCATGGTGTGTGTGTGTGTGTGTGTGTTGCTGTACCAGCATTGCCAATCCAGGTGGCTATTAAACTGTATAGACATTTCTGTCACGAGCACGTCAGTGCACATGCCAACTCATCTAAAAACGTTGCAGATATTAGCACTATGGAAGCATGCCATTTTTATTTGTGCGGGGGACCACTGAATGTTAAGAAATTGGTAGGTGGGGGGGTCTGTAATACATTGAAGGTCACTGTACTTGGAATGTACGTGGGATCAGAACTGGAATGTTATTTCCCATTGTTTAAAAGTTACTCATATAATTTCTTATCTTTTGAAAGTAACAGTTTTTGCTTGCAACTGTAGTGGGTCAGGCAGAGGCGTAGTCAAGTGGAAGCATAGGTCAGTTCCACAGGTTTCCACAGTGGATCAGGCGGATGCATAGTCAAGCAGAAGGGTAGGTCTTTTCCAGGCAAACAGATAGCACAGGTGTCAACAGCGCATCAGGCAGAGGTGTAGTCAAGTGGAAGCGTAGATCAGATCCAGGTAAGCAGATAGGGAAGGAAGCAGAAGTGGAGGGCCCTTCCTGTTCCACCCATAGGCTCATGGAGCTCATTAAGATTGGCTGAGGGTGTAGCAGTCTGCATGGTAATGGAGCAAGTGTTAGCTGTTGTTGGGTGCAATCTTTAGTCATGGAGCCCTCTCATGCAGGCACGAGCTGCTGGTGGGTGCAATCCTGAGTGGAGGATCCCTCTTCTGCTTATGCAGGTGTTAGCTGCTGGTGGATACTGGCATTGGGCTTGCAGCTGTGGGTGATAATGCTATAGAAAGCTACTGCCGTGGGTTGTTCGCCTGGGAAAGCCAAAAGGCTTCAGCTTTTGTCTCTGGGTGCTGTGGCTGCCTGGGATATGGGGCCCAGAAAAGTTGGAGGGTGATGGATACCCTGGCCTTTACTGATATTTGAGTGAAGCCTGTTGTACAGAGAGAACTGTCAGACCCATCCTCCAAGGTAGCATATGCGCTCATAGGATGGCACATGCATAGGCCTAAAATGAGAAATCTCATTGAGTGCTGCTTACTTTGGAGGGCATTCACCAAGATTCATGTGATGCAGAATCTTACCAGCTTTCCCGTTATTTTTCACCATGTCTCATTATTTTTTGCAAGTTGGATAGGGTTGCCACAGTCCAGTCCCAAGCCCCATGTGTGCCCTGCATGCACCCCCGGGGGCTGTGGAGACAAAAACTTGCTGGCTATGTGCCAGGGAAGTGCTTAAATTGTCATACAAGTGCTGTACAGCTGCTGTAAAACTGTTGTAAAAGTCCTGAAAAGGGACAAAAATGACAAAACATCCCAGAAAGTGATGGGAAAACTCCCAGAAAGTGACAAAAAGTCCCGGATAGCAACAAAAAGTCTTGGAAAGTGATGAAAACCACGGGGAAAAATGGCGGAAGTGCAGAATCACCGGAAACTGACGAAGTACCGACAGACACTCACAAGCACTCCTGAAAGGTAGGAGTGTGCATGTTGTTTTCGTTATTACAATAACGATAACAAAATTTGTCATTTTTGTTATTGCGATAATGAAAATGACAACCAAGAATAATGACAACGATAACGAAAACGACAACCAAGAATACCAAAAACACTAGCCGAGAATACCAATAATGGTAATTATAACGGTATCGATACGATAACAAATACGATAACAAAAATGATAGTGATAACGAGAAATGAAAATGACAATGTTGTTATCATTGTCATTATTATTAGTGCTGTGGCAGCTGGGTTTTGGAGGGAAAATGTGGAGAGGGGAGGAGAGAGCAGACATCTCGGAGTCTTAACAGGGTTGAACTCTTGAACTGTGCCTGTGTTGGGAGGGGCGAGCAGCTCAGCAGTATCGGATGGATGTATCGCTGGCCAATGAGCAACACAAGCAGGCCCCAGCAGTCTCATGTCACTCTGTGATTGCTCAATGTCTGCTGCCTCCCACAACCAATCAGAAGGGCTTTGGGGGAGGGCACTGTAACCCTTTATAATGGGAGGGTCAGGTTTTTTCTCTCCGTTCTATGAAAGCTCTATTGTCAAGTTGCATTTACAGAATTGTGGTGCTTGCACACAAAAATTCTGCCCTAGCCCTCATTCTATTATTTAATTCATTGATTGATTGATTTATTAGGTATTACCACCAATACCTTTCCTTCCTCATACCCTACATTTTACCTTCTCCCTTTCCCTGCCCTTCTCCCCCCTCTACATTATACATAGGTAGGTAGTATAGATTAGATATAGATATAGATTATAGACATATAGATTAGATTAGATTATTATAGTTATATAGATAATTGATTAGATAATAGATAGTTTTTCTTTTCCCTTCCCCTGTCTCCCTTTAGATTTAGATAAATATTAGTTGTGCATGGGAATCAATAACGATACCGATACCAAAAATAAAAACTTCATTTGAAATGATACCAATATCAATAACAATATTGATAACAAATATTGATACCGATATCAATATTGATAATGAAAATGATATCAAAAATGATACCAAAAATGATAAAAATATAACAATAACAAAAACTAGTTGTCGTTAATAACAATAATGTAAACAAATTTTTTAATAATGAAAATGAAAAATGAAAATGACATGGGGGCCAGGTGCACACCCTTACTGAAAGAGCAGTATTTCCCTTTGGAATAGGAACATCTCTCATCTCACCTCAGGCCTACATATACACACAATGGGGTTCTATATATGCATGAGAGAGTACAGACACTGCACAACCCTGCTGCAGTTCCAGGTTCAGCAGAATGGAAGAATGGGAGCCCTGGATGAGATAGGAGAGTGGGATTGAATAAGATCATGACTTTTCTGGACTTTTGTGCAGTGCTAGAAGTAGGGAAGTCATTAAGGCTGGACCTTTCCTGCCATTTTTTCTCATCACTACCATGATGACAGCAAGAGGATACCCATAGGTCCACTGGGAGTGCCTTGATTGAATGAATCTCTTTGAGGAAACAAGTGATTTGTGGTAGTGGGAATGTGAACTGACTGAAGGAAATCTTGTTACCCTGTACAAGGTTTCAACACTTGGAGAAGTGCAGAGTGCCCTTATGAGCAGGGATGTTTTCTGCCCCCACGGTATGGTAATGCAGAAGATGCTAGATGGGGATACAAGAGGAGCATGTTTGACTGGCGGTTTTATGCATACCAGGAGGGATTTCCAACACCACTCTGTTCCAGCAGCTGGGCTGGGTCCGCACCCCACGCCTCGCTCTGTATCCATACAATGTTGCAGCCTGTGCCCTTATCGCTTGGCCTTGGAGCTCCCCGACTTCCTCTCCCATCCCTCCAGGAATTGTGCCCCCCCCCCTTTCATTGTGTTTAGTATCAGGTGCTTGCTGGACCATGGCTGGCCGTGCTTCCCCCGGGCTTGTGGGCCCCAGCACCCCAGGTGCCCCACGTAGCTGGACCTTCCGCGAGACCATGGCCCTGTGTGACCTGTGGCATTCTCCAGCTGTGCAATTGCTCCTGAGCTGCCTGGACAGCCTCATAGGTGCCTAAGAGAGTATGAGCTCTGGGCTGCGGTACTATGGCCATGAGGCGAGCGCCCGCGAGTGCCGGTTGCATGCGGAGGCGCTGGGCCTGTGTCCCTTTCCCGATGGGTGCATCCCAGAGATCAAGTGCTTGCATGTGGGGTGGTCGGCGACGGAGACCATGTCCACCCTCTCTGTGTGCAGCCTGTCTGGCTACACGGCCTGTCTGTCGGAGGAGGGCCCTGCCCTGGGTGTGTCCTTCTTTGGCTGTGTTCACGGGGCCCGAGGATACCAGCAGTACCGCAGGGCAATCTATCACCATCTGTTGGAGCTGGGTCACCTTCCGTGGCCCACACCTGCAGACTATGCCTTGTCGGAGCCCTCTGAAGTGGAGGTGGCAGCGCTGGCCGGTGTGTGGTCCCGATCCAATGTACAGGTGGGGCTCTCGCCCAGGATCCCTTCAAGGCTTACTCCCTGGTTGCCCAACACATGTCTGAGCTGGGCTTCCATCGGGGCATGCTTCAGTGGCCGCACTTCATGCACCTGGTGGACCACCCAGACCCGGGCCCCTTCGTGGCCCCCTGCAGCTGGCTGTGAGGCTCCCCTGTGCCTTTGGGCCCTGGATACTGGCCCTGGTGTGCGCTCCCACCTCTGCCCTGGTGCCGTGGGTTGCTGCCCCGTCCCTCCCTGATGTTTCTGGTTCGCAGCTGTGCTGGCTGTTTCTTGGGGTTCCGCTGCCCCTGTCTGTGGCTCTGGGCCCTGTCCACGGGCCCCCCCTGTCTGCCTCTGCAACAGGTGTTCCCCTCCATGACTGCCTTCTCCTGAAGCTGTATCCTGACCTGTGTGCCAGCCCCTGGCGGCCCGGGTGCCGCTGTCCTTCATGCTCCAGCCTCGCTGCCTCCTGTGCCCCCCCCAGGTGCCTGTGTGACCGTGGGGTTCTGAGGCCCCCGGACTGGGGCTGTGGGCACTAGGGGTGGGAAGTTTGGATCGTCTGGTATCCGATATTGCCAGTATTTTGGTGTACCGGTAGTATCGGATTAATCCGGTATTTGGGGGTTACCGGTACCGGATCTTTTTACATTGCGGCCATTGCAATGGCTGCAATGTAAAAAAAGAAAAGAAAAAAAACAAAACACTTTCCCTCCCGAGTCCAGGCTACGTGGGTAGAAGGGGGGCACACACCCCCACCCACCCTGCCCAGCGTGGATTTTTTTTAAAAAAATTTTTTCCCCAAGTCCGGCTGCTAGTGCGGGTACCGGGCCGCCGCTGGCGACCCAGAGCCTGCACCAGCAGGTACTGTGGTAGTATTAGGGTGATCCCTGGGGTGGGGGGTGATTTAACACACACCCCACCGCAGGGATCAGTCTACCTCCCCACCCAGGGATCGCCTACCTTTGGCGTTCCAGGTGGCGGTGGCGGCAGCGGTCCGGAGGCTTCAGCACTGGCTGTGGCTGCCGGCTTCAGCACTTTCTAGGCCTTCCAGGGAAACCTGGAAGTTCCCTGGAAGGTCTAGAAAGCGCTGAAGCCGGCAACCACAGCCAGCGCTGAAGCTTCCGGACCACCGCCACCACCCAGAGCGCCAAAGGTAGGCGATCCCTGGGTGGGGAGGTAGGGTGATCCCTGGGGTGGGG
>QEPC01004435.1:2737212-2754199 GCA_003113815.1 Sphenodon punctatus | reverse complement strand
GCCCCACCTTATCTCCCCCCTGTGCCTGTTGTGCCATGTGTGTTGTCTGTCCCGCTGTGTTCCCCCCTTCCCTCCCTTTCCCGTTCGGGTGTGCCTGGGCATGTGTTTGTGCTGTGTTTTCCACTGTGACCTTGTTTTTCCTGTGCCTGTTGTGTGCGCTGCCCTGGCGGCTCTTCTCCCTCTTCCCCCTCCCTTTCTGTTTCCCTTGTGTGGGTGTTCCCTGTGGGTGTTTTTGGCTGTGTTTGCCCTCTTTCGATCATGTCTGCCTCACACCCCTCCCCGGTGCCTTCTGGGTGCTTTGACCATGGCCGGGGACCAATGTCACATCTGTTGCACCGCCCTGGCCCATGATCTGATGGCCCAATTCCCTGCCATGGTCCTGGTCCCATCACGTCTGTTCTGGGCCTTCTTTGACCACGGGGGGTGGTTGGGCGGCTCGCCAACGCTGGGAATCCACTGTGGTGACTTGGGACCATGTAACGTCTGAAATTACCCATAGAAAGGACATAACTGGGACTTTGGGGATAGTATCCCAGCAATCAGGAGACATGCTTTACAAATCCAGGCTGGCAAGTTATCATCACAATCACATCCTGCAGCACTGTGACAGAGGACATAAGAGAATCTCTATTGGCTCTTTCCTAAACAGATGCTTCCAGCTTCCCAGTAACAAGTGGGGGAGAGAAGCTGGGGTGGTCACAGCACAGAATCAGGATATTTGGTTGACATTTCTGCTGACCAATTGGCATCACAAACAGATCTTTTATCACAGTGACACGTAAGAGAGTCCCTGGCATAGGCTCATTCTCTGCATATGCTGTGCAGGCTTGTGACCCTTTGTTGCGTCTTTCCGATATTTTGCAGAGATGATTCTGAAGGTGTGGGATACATCCCTGACAAATTTCATATACACTGGTTGGTCTACAAAGATGTAACAGTCAGACATACATTTATAAGTTAATTGCTTATACCACCAGGACCCTTTACCTAATTCTTCTGGAAGTTGGCATAGTTAGTAAACATGGGGAGGGGTATAATCCTACCACATTTCATCCACATTAAATGGGATACAAAGATGTTAAAGCCGGGAATGTATATACAGATGTTTTCAAAATAATATAATTCAACTGCTTATACAATCGGATTCCTTTATCTAATCATTCTGAAATTTGGTACACCTAATGCCTTCCAATGGAGGTACAGTCTCTCAAAGTTTCATCCAAATATAATTAATTCCAGGGGGCTAGCATCTCATTTGTTAACACCCTCAGATACTTAGATATTTCAAATCAAGGACATTCTAGGTACAAGATGCTTTGGACCAGTTATGTCTCTAGCCTGTTGTTTAAATCGCTGGGTGTTCTGTATGAGAATAACACAAACATATTAATATCCAGTGATGATATGTCTTAAATGCTGGTACATGTTTGTAGACATTACCACACAAATTGATAAAAGGCATGTTTCTCTGGTGATGTAGGACTAAGTATGGTGCATATATATATATATATATGGACATGAGTATTTATTTATATAAATGTATGTATACACGTGTGGCCAACTCATACTATTTTATTGCAAGTTTTGTGTTGCATCAAGCTTTTCTGAATCTCAATTTTTGTTTTAAAAAGTTTTTAGTCTCCTGGTTGAGGCGAAAAGTGGGAAACATGACTGCTGTGTAGCCCTAGAGGCTCAGATACGAAAAGGCAAATAGAAAGAGCTGGCAATTTATGTTTAAATCTCATGAATTTAAATCCAGCTTTATGGTTCTCTTGGGCCTGACTTATGGATTTTGAATGCATGGGTTTGCCAAACACTGATGAAGTGATTGTCTGTCTGTCTGTCTCATTTGTAACAGAACTTTCATTGAAGTGTCTCGATATCTAGGTAGCTGGCTCTATGGGCAATTTTCAGTAGATATTTTAGTTAGTGGGATGATACGTAACATTGTACAGCCAGAGGCTCAACTGGAGGGGCACAAAAGACCTGTCCCCCTCCCTGTTTCCATGGCCATAGATTCTCACTGCCCAGCAATGAATGTTCATATCTGCCAACACTGGGGATCTGAAACGTAGTAGGGTTGGGCCACCCTCAATTGCTGGGTCCCATTGCTCATACAGAGGTGTCAGCTAGACATGGGTGGGGAACCCTTCCCCTTGTTCCCACCCCAACATGCACACTGGTTAGAGGCAGAGTCAGGCAGTAACCTCATCCTGACAGAGCATCAAACAGGTGTTTAAAGCAATAGCTAGCTATGCATGCTCATACTTTCTCTCCCTTTTCACAGCTGCCAAGAGCTGTCTTCTCCCTCCCTGCCTGGGAAACTCCTCTCAAGGCAGGGAAAATACTGTTCTGCTACTCTCCTTTCTCCTTTCCTCTGCCTTGGACCAGTTATGGTGCCTTGGGCCAGGTAGTGGATGTTCTCATCAGACATGGAACAGGGAGGAGGGAGAGAATTGGGGAGTAGTAGTGTCAGGATTAGTAATTTAGCGGCAGTGAGGTGTGGGAGAGATACCCTGGAACCAAGGGCAGAGGAAGGAGCAGAGGAGTCCTTGGCTATACATGATACTCCCTCGTCATGTTGCTGCTCCTCCCAGTGGATTTGGAGCCTGGTAGGCAGTAGATCCAGCAGAGGAAAGAAGTCCCTGGTTACAATTGGGAGGGGAAGGAGGACAGGATAGGAACAGCAGGGTTTCTAAACAGGGTTTCTAAAGACCAAAGCACAGCCCCTGGTTTTGTCTCTGTATGCAGCATGTGTAAACTAAAAGCTGGATCATTAATGGGAGCCTTTGGGCTAGAACTAGAACTATAATTCCGTTCATGAAAGGATATGTGTGACATATAACAAATGAATGGTACAGACTAGAGAAGCCAGAATATGAGTCTCTGATCTCCTGGTCTTGTAATGAAACTGAAGCTGAAAGGCAGCCAACTGAGAGAAAAAAATATATTTTTCTATCCAGTTAGGCTGTGACTCACTGTCTCAAGACAGAATTTAGCAAGATTCAGGGTAACAACAGATGTGCGGTTGGCACAGAGACTCCCTGGCCAGGGGTGGGGCAGGAAACAGTGGCAGTCACTCTCTGGGTCAGAGACCACCCCAACCCTGCTCTCAGCAGCCCCACCCCCACCAGGATGGGCAGCCATGGTGTGCAGCCAGGGGAGTCCGCACCCCACTGCAGGGATGGAGGGGCTAAACAGATGCATTGGCCCAGAATGAGCTCATGGGATCTTCAGGGGAAGGCATTCTGGGCCAGCTGCCTACCTGGTCCAGGGCAGTCCCAGGCCAACATCTGGTGGCACGGGACCACACGTGCATGATTCCTGGGTCACAGTAGGTCATAGCAGGCCTGCGTCATGTCTGTTTTCACCCTCAAAGTATAACCAGACTAAGGGTACAAGTCTCTAGCTATTTAACACTGGTCCTAATACAAGTCCTGTTCACTTCAGTAGGACTCATGCCAGCATTCAGGCTAGCCCCATACTAATGCTAGCTAAACAGACAGATGATTGCAGCACTAGAATAGTTAATGCTGTGGAAGTCTGAGCAGGAATATAAAAACCCCTGCTTTAAAATTTAAACCAATCTTTAGCTTCCAGGGGTGTGAGGTTGTACAGTGTCCCCACCAGTTTCACACTGCAAGAGACAACTCTCTTGTGGATTCCCTTACTTCGGGGGCCCCTTTACAGTAATCAGTCCAACATAATATAACAATTCATCAAAGAAGCTAGCAAACACAAGACATACCCTGACTCCCAAATGGAGTTGCTGGACCCTAAATAAACCCTCCTGCCCTATCCAGCTAGAAGAAACATGTAACTCCAGCTCTCAGGAAAGAAAACCGAGATGAAGGCATGCGCTCAAGGAGGGGATGGATCCATGGCACGTATCCATGATCTGGACCTTCCTCTTCTATCTCCCATCCTAAGCACACTCCTTAAGCAATCCTGTTTTCAACTCCTATGTGGCCTGCAAAGCTTGTTCTAATTTTCAAAGTAGCCCATGGGAGGGAAAAGGGTTCCCACCCCCGTACAAGACATTACTTAGCCTGCGTCACCCAGGTTTAGCCCAGCTCTCAGCTGTGGCGGCCCCTCAGTATTAACCCCCGGTGTGTCAAACTCCAGTAGGTTGAGTCTTCTATCCTGCTACATGGTGTTAGGAGGATCCCACCACGGGCAGCAAATTTATTTATTTATTTTCATTATTTATGAATGAATAATGCCTATCCTGCCTAGGCAGAGCGACATGATCTGAACCCGCCTCTTCCATCTCCCAACCTAAGCACACTCCTTAAGCACCCTTGTTTTCAACTCCTGAGTGGCCTGCAAAGCTTGTTATCAAAGCTTCTTTGATGAATTGTTATTATTATGCTGAAATTAACCTACATTCCCCTGCTGCAGGGGTCTTGCACCTTCCTCTGAGCCATCTGGTGCTGGACTAGACGAGCCACAGCTTTGATCAAGTCTTCTCAGTCCGATCTGTATGAAATGGATTATTGTGATTTGAGCTACAGTTTCTTTCAGCCATTTGCAGCACATTTGTCACCATGGGTGTCACGGCGTCTATGCTTGTATAAGCCTGTGGGCTAGGGAATGAGTATAGCACATGAATAGTTGGGGTCTGTTATGTGACAGTATGCAGGCACGTCTATGGCTTGGTGCCCGGGCGCCTGTGTAGAGTCATCTGCAAATAAACTGGCAAAGAGAGTGAACTCCATTAAGGAGTGAAATGTAGTGCTGAGCTTCCCTTGACTTTCTAGCCTCCTCCTCACCTAATCTAAAATTAACTCCACTGTTCAGCCGCATTTAAGCAAAGCCAGTTGCCATAGCCACGCCGGGGGCTTCTCGATGTAGAGAGCGAGGTAATCAGTTAAAATGAATAGCCACCGAGCTGATGCTTGCTGTAGGTTACATATGAAGTTCATTCACTTGTTAAACCTAATGGACTGGATTGCCTGTGAATTGGAAATGTAAATTCTCTCTCTCTTTTGCTGACTGGAGTTTGAAGCAGGCTGGAAAGCTAGGGGAAGTGTCAAATTAAAACTACTGCTATTACTGCCGTGGATGACATGAGCTATTACAAGCCACAAAGCATGACAGGGGGTTACATTTGAGGGGCTGTCCCCCCTGGGTGAATGGAAGGCATAATCCTGGAGGCTGGGTACCTCCAATCATTCCTGAGAAGGTGGCCTGAAATGCCTTGTTAGTGTTTGCCCTAGGGGGTCCCCTATTAGCATTGCTGTTCTAGTCCTGAAAGAATACACACTCTGCTTTATGGTATTTATATGGCTCCCATCACTACAGTACTCAAGCACTTCACAACCTTTAATGCATTTATCCTTGCAACATCCCCATGAGGCAGGACAGTGCTATTATCCCTACTGTACAGGCAGGAAACTGAGGCACCGAGAGACACCAAAGGACATGCAGAAAGTCTGTGCCAGAGCAGGGGATTGAATCCTGGTTTCCCATGTTAGCACTCTTACCACCAAACCCATCTGCCATGTCTCTGCATTATGCTGCTATAGAGGATGTAGTTTTTTTTAAAAAGGTCATGTTTGTTGACAGTATCCATACAGCCATGAGAATCTCCTAGACTTCCATTACCATCATCTAGAGCCGACCACAAGAGCCCCGCAGACCAGAATGTAAGGCTGATACAATAGGGGTGGGGACAGTGTACCATGCTGCCCCTACAGAGCCAATTAGCTGGCCTGGCTTGTCACTGGTATCCCGTTATGTAGGCAGGAAACCAAGGCTGAAAAAAAAATGACTTGCCTAAGGCTATCAAATCTGAACTCAGTACTCCCAGTTCTTAAGGCCAAGATGCTATCCACTGGAACACACCGGCTTTTCCAAATGTGTACGTTAGCTATTAGCAGAGATCACTGTGTTCGCTGTCAAACTGCAACCATTCCCAACATGAAACATAGTGACGCCAACTGGTTAGGACTGGAAATGAGAACCCATTTAGTGGCAGAGCTCTGAAATTCCAAGAGGGATTCGAGCAGGCAGAATAAGGCAGCAGTGTGCCAATAAGCACGGTTGCCGACGTTCATGGCTTAATTGTGAGTCTCTTGATTTCAGGAGTCTCTAAAAGCCTGAAATTGCAAGACTTTCAATATCATGAGAATCTCAGCTTTCGCTTTGTAACCAAAGAGAGTTTCTAGCCCTTATGATTGTGGAGAGAGAAGCTGAAAAAATTACTGCAGTGTGTGCCCTAATGCTTAGAAATCAGAAGGCAAATATAAAGAACAGAAAGTTATCCTTTTTTGTTATCTTATGATTATTATTTTTTAAAGTCAGTCTCAGGATTTGCAGGGTCCTGACTATGATTTTGGGGACAATTCTGCTATTCTTATGTATTGCTGGTGTTGTGGTGGGTTTCACCAGGGGGCACTGTTGTGCCTAGTCTTCCAAGGTCTTTTTCTTAGCGTAGGACAGGGACCCGTGTTCATTGTGGGTGAAAACAGACATGATGCTAACTCCACTTTAACACCCCTTGGTGGTCATTTATGCATGTTGCAGGGCTGCATAGGGCACCAATATAGCCCTGCAACATGCATAAATAACCACCAAGGGTGGTTAAAGGGTGGTTATCGTCATTTCTGTTTTCACCCTAAGAGACAGAGATGGGCGGGTAGGAGCTGTTTTCAGCCTTGACTTCTAACTGGAGTCAATTCTTGAGGAAGGGTTGCTCCAACTGGGGAGGGATTCGGGCATTGGCTTGGGGCTGAGGAAAGGCATGGCCTGCCTGATGTTTGTGATCAGCCTCTGGTTGATTAGGGCTAATTTCTCAATGTAAATAAACCAGCCACACTTAGGGCTCAGTACAGATACAAAAAAAGCCACAATTTTCATTTGTGCCGGCTTTTTTGTTTTTGTGACAGCATGAGCGGTTTAGGTTGCATGAAGACTCTCATCTAAAGAACAGTTGTCCCATGTGTTGCCATGGGAACCTTGGTTTAACATTGACAATTCTTTCCTTGTTGCACCTTCCCGTTAATGTGGGAAGGGACATTTCCCCCTTTCAATCAACCAAGCGCCATAGAGACGTGTACTATTTTTAAATTTTTATTTTATATAATATTTATACCCCACCCCTCCTGACACGCAGCTTGGAGTGGCTCATATCACAATAAAAAAACCATAAAACAACAATAATATTACCATAGCTAAAAACAATATAAAACAAAATAAACCCACAATCCCAGGAGTCCAACAAAAATACTACCCAACAACCCATCCACCCACCCTAACCCAGTCCCTCCTAACCCATCTCCCTCACAAAAAGCCTAGCGGAACAGCCAGGTCTTACAGTACTTCCTAAAAGAAGGGAAGGTCAGTGCTCATTCCATAGCCGCGACACTGATAACACCCTCTCCATAGTGCCCACCCGATATACATGGGGGACCTTGAGCAGGGTGCTTCCGGTGGACCGGAAGGGCTGATCCAGGGCCTGGGTAGTGAGGTGGTCCCGCAGGTATGTGGGGCCCAAGCCATTTAAGACTTTATAGGTCAATGCCAACACCTTGAATCATGCCTAGTAGACTATAGGCAGCCAGTGCAGAGAGCAGAGCACAGGTGTAATGTGCTCCTGGCAACCTGTCCCCATAAGGAGATGGGCCACCACATTCTGCACCAGCTGCAGTCTCCGAACCATCACCAGGGGTAGCCCCATGTAGAGTGCATTACAATAGTCCAATCTTGAGGTGACAAAAGCATGGGGGAGAGTGGCCAGGTCCAAGCCCAAGATATATGACCGAAGCCGCCGCACCAGATGTAACTGGCGGAAGGTGTTCCTTGCCACAGCCCCAACCTGAACATCCAAGCAGAGCTGCGAGTCAAGGAGCACCCCCAGGCTACGAATTTGTGGAGGCAGTGGAGGGTGAATCCCATCAATGATGGGGGACACCACACCAACCACCTTACCCACTAGCATCATCTCCATCTTGTCAGTGTTCAGCTTCAGTTGGCTCACCCTCATCCAGTCCCCCACAGCCGTCAAACACTGAATAAGCACCTAGACTGCGGGGCCTGGGTCAGATGAAAAGGAGAGGTAGAGTTGGATGTCATCAGCATAATGATGACACCGAACATCAAACCATCTCATGACCTCTCCGATTGGCTTCATATACACATCGAACAGAAGAGGGGACAGAATGGATCCCAGTGGGACTCCACACAAAAGGTCTCGGAAGACGAAGAGTACTCACCGAGCACCACTCGCTGGGTTCTCCCAGCCAGGAAAGAGTGAAACCATTCAAGAACAATTCCACCCACTCTGGCTTTATTCCGCAGATGAGTCACCAACATCTCATGGTCAACGGTATCAAAGGCAGTCGACAGATACAATAGAATCAGCAGGGTTGAACAACCCTGATCTAATTCGCGGCAAAGGTCATCAACCAGTGCCACAAGTGCAGTCTCAGTGCCATAACCCGGACGAAAACTGGACTGCGAGGGATCAAGGAAGCCAATACGATCCAGATGCCTCTGTAGCTGCCAGGCCACAACCCTCTCAATAACTTTCCTTTAAAACGGAAGGTTAGAAATTGACCAGTAACTGGCGAGGGAATCGATGTTGAGAGAGAGTTTCTTGAGCAGGGGCCACACCACCGCTTCTTTTGAGGCAGCTTGGCACCCTGCCCTCCCGAAGGGAGGCATTGATCACCTCCACCAGCACTGGCTTCAGCATCTCCCAGTTGGCCTTGACCAACCAGGATGGGCAAGGATCTAGTTCACAAGAGGTGGCCCTGACACCCCAAGGACATCCCCCGCATCGGTGGGTGATACCCATGGGAACTGATTCCACGAAACTGGACACGGCGGGGCTCCCATAAGCTCTGGTTCCCCCACTGTTATAAGTGGGGCGTCGAAATCATGGTGAATCAGAGCGATTTTATCCACAAAATAATCCACAAACAGGTCTCATCAGGCACCAGAATATTCCGGTTCCAGGCAGAGGTCGGTCGGACCGACCAGTCCCCTCACCACCCAGAAAAGCACCGCAAGATGTGATTTTGCAGATGTGATGAGAGCGGCAAAGAACCCTTTCTTTGCCACCCTCACAGCCACAGCATAGGCTCGCAAATTGGATCTATACTGCAATCTGTCAGTTTCAGCATGAGAGCACCACCAACATCACTCTAACTGCCGGCCTTCACGTTTCAGCAATCGCAGATCCTCAGTATACCAAGATAGCCTGCAGTGCTGATGTCGAGGGGAAAAATGCTTGGGAGCTGTCATGTCGATGACCTCAACTAGTCAGGTGTTCCAAAAGGTCATGATGTCATCAAGTGAATGATCGGCAAGATCAGAGGGTAAATCCCCTAGAGCATTCCGAAACCGCTCCGGTTCCATCAGTCTCCGGGGGCAGACCAACTTAAATGGTTCTACACCTAACCGGGGGCTGACATGCACCAGGAGACACGTCTGCAAGAGGTAATGACCCGCAGGAGGTAATCCATCTGTCCACAACAAGGGCACTGATGACACCTCCCCAACTAATGGATCCCCCGCCGCAAGACCAGTGCAGAAGATCAGGTCAATGGTATGTTCTCCATCATGTGTTCTGCCGTAACCATCATGGTGGCCATGAACTCATGCTCTGCCCCACCAAGACTGGCTTTGGTGTGGAGATTGAGGTTCCCCAGGACTATCATCCTTGGGGACTGCAACAAGACCTCTGACACGAGCTCTGCTAGAGCATGTAGGGATGCTGCCGTACTGGTGGGTTCAGCAGCACTCCCAATCTGCCTCCTGCCAAATCAGTCACAAGGTTACCTGAAATAAACTGCACTGGATATCTCCTGATGGACCATGAATCTCTAAAAACTATGGCTACCCCCACCCCCATCCCTCCAACCGTGGCTGATGCTGCACAGAGTACCCAGCCGGAATGAGGTCATCCAAAATAGAACCTGACTCATCGTCCAGCCACATCTACATGATACATGCAAAGTTGGCTGCCGGGTCCAGAATCAGTTCCTCAACAGCTACCGCCTTGTTAACAACCGACCTCACATTTAACAGCACCAGGTTCAGGTCAGAGGTCCCGTGATCATGCATCACCTCAGCACCTGCTCAAGCGTGGGGGGAGGGCAGGGTGACAGGCACCAAACACCTGCCCCATCTTGCAGATTGAATCCCCACTACAGGGACCATATCTCCCGCCCCATCATGACCACAATAGCCGCCCCCACCCCCTGGGCTGGCCCTTCCTCCAGACCTCCTCCCTACAGGCTGCCCTGCCAAAGCAGCAAGGAAGACCCCCACTCCCTGCCCCCCCCTCACAGAGGGGCATGCCATATTCCTCCTATTGAGGCCTGATCCCCCCCTTACAAGGGGACAGTTCCCCCCATCCCATCCCATCCCCAATCCCACCCTCGTCCCCCACTTTCACTGGGGGAGCAAGGCATCCCACCGTCCCAACCACTCCTACCACCCCCAACCCAAACCTCCCACACCAAGGACTCCAACAACAATATCACTAACTGTCCTGCCCCAATCTATCCAATCCGAGCACTACCATACAGTTAAAAAGAGTCCCCACCCACCCACCCAGCTGTTAGCAGCAGCCCTTTGGTGCACGGCCTGTTGCATATGCTTGTAGCGCTTCCAGGAGGCGCACCACCTTTGAAAAGTTCCCCCTGCGTCAGAAGCGTGGGGAGGGAATCCTTGGCCTCATCCGCTCTCCCTCAAACCTCAGGGAGGGGTGGTGTCAATTTCAGCTGGAGGCCTCAGGAGTCCCTTACCCCCGCACTCACAGGTGACAGTCTTTGGCCCGAGGGAGTTCTGAGGGGCGAACCCTCCTGGCTCCCAGCCCCCTCCAGGCAGCAGGTGGAAACACCGGCAGCTGGAGCAAACCTTAGTTGAATGCTACTTGGAGCACAGTACACACTTGGTTTTTTCCTTTACTTGCAGGTTCTTTCCACTCTGGTTCCCCTGACTAGGGAACTAGCCATGGGCATGTAAGCCGAGTGGAACTGTAATAAATTGAAATGAACTTGAATTTAACTGTCATGTGATGGAAATGGGGACCACCTGCAACAGCCAATCACCCAGGTCACACCAATTTGAAATCAGGTTGAAACATCTTGTGTGCATGAGTCTTCGGAATATATCCAGGTTCCATATTAGGTTTCTCCTCCACTGGGGAGCCAGCCTGCAAAACCCCAGATGACTCCTGCTGCTTGGCAGAGGGGTAACACCGGTGTCGGAACAGGACACTGGTGCCAGGGGAGAAGCAGCTGCTTCATGTTGTTTTTATTGTAAGTTCTGTGAGATCCACAATGCCTACATATATTCAAGAATTGTCTTTCATACAAGCATAGAGCCCCATTCCTAAAACCATGAATAGGATGCTGGTTCCATATTCACTCTGAGGGAAGAGCATGCCACCTACTTAATCATCAGCCTCGTTTTCACATGATAGCTGTGTGCCCCCTGGAGGATTCTCACACTGGGAACTGACACTGTCTGGCCCTGCTTAGCTCATGACCGCAAGCAGGTCCATAGCACAAGGTGCCTCAGCTTCAGGCTCTACCTCAGGCATCTGTGGGTGGCTGTTATCGTGATGTCTCCCCCTGTACTTGTGCTACCCTACTGCCCTGAGATGAAGAAAGCTGCCTGCTGTGGATGTTCTCAGAGAAGCTGGTTTGACAGCACCTTGCTCCTGAGTGTTTAACTTCTAGCTCTTAGAGATGCTGGGGCAGCTCTTTTTCTAAAGCAAGTGTTGATACTGAACTACAGTATTGGTTCCAAGGTCAAATTTCCTGCCTCTCAGCCAGTGCTGGAATACACAGTGGCTCCCTACAAGCTAGGAGGGCAGGGGTGGGGGAGGAGGGCAGGGAACAGCAGTCTGGTAGGTCTCGGGAAGCAGCAGAAACAGTGGTGGTAGCAACTCCTTGGAGTGTCACCATGTTCCCTTCCACTGCCACCTCCGATGCTCCCTGCTTGGCCCCATGGCCGGTCTTAAGCAGGGCCATTAGGGCCCATGGCCCAGGCCTTGCAATTGGAGAGGACTCCATAGAAAGGCCAGTCCCATTAGCCTAAGGAGCTGCACTCCTAAGGCCCTGGGATGGAAATTTCCTGTTGGGCCCTCTCCTTACCCATGACTCTCAGCTCCTGGGTTGGACACTTCCTGTGGGGCCCTGCCCACTCTATCTCCCATCCTCTGCCATGGGGGTGGGGGGCAGGGCTTGATAGGAAGTGGGTGCCATAGGGCCCCACCTCCACCCCTGGTCCCAGGCCTTGTCTTTTCTAACACTGACCCTCCTTGGCTCCCAGGCCAAGTGGGAAGAACAGTAGAATACTTGTATTCCACTGCAGATTTCCACTGCTGCTGTGCTCCCCCAGCTTTGTCATGTCCCCACATTGTGCCAGCACAACTGGATTGTGCATGCTCACCCTATTCAAATAACAATAATAGACCACATGATGTTCTCAAGCTCCTCTAGTATAAAAAGCACCCTCCCACCTCAGAATGACAGTTCCTTCCAACCCTTTCTAGGAATATAAGAAAAAAATTCCATGCGGGGCTGGAAGGGTGGGTGTTGTGAGAATGTTCTGAGGCATCTCAAAGAACCTTGTTTACAAGGCAGCAACCTTCTGGTCTTCAAGTGGCTCCTCATAGGCCATTTTTACATGGCTCTGCCAGGTGGTGGGTCCATGCCAGTGCATGGGCGGGGCATGCACACAGCCACACACACATCCCCACTCACCCCCACTCATTTGCCCCCACTGAACAACCACCATTTTCTCCAGTTGCTCCGTGCGTAGGGACGAGATGGGGGTGGGGGTGAGTGAAGATGCATGTTAGGCGCGCGCACGCATGCACCCCCCACTCACTGTAGGAACGCATGCCACATTGTTCACACAGGGCTTCCCCACCCATGAACATGGGTAATCTGCATGTTCATGGGTGGGAGAGAAATCTGCATGTTCATGGGTGGGAGAGGCACGTGTCAAAAGGGCCACATTCTCACAAATGTCTTACTTATACTATCTTAGGAAGGCATTTAGGATGTAAAGCAATATCTATTCTATCTTGGAAAATCTACAAATATGGTTCTGAGATTATTATGGCTGCTATTTCACTAACTCTTCTTAATGAAGTCATTGCTAACAGGAATACTGTCTTTAAACCCCCACCCCATAACCAGTTCATTTGTGCCCCCCATATAATCAATTCACACTACCCCACGGGCACAAATGAACTAGTTATGGGTTGGGGGCAGCGTGAATTGATTCTATGGGGGGGGGCGGGGGCAAAAATGAACTGGTTACAGGGTGGGGGAAGCATGAATTGATTATGGGAGCACAACTGAACTGGTTATATATATATGTCTCTTTTCATGGCATAATGCGCTTAATAGGCTGGCTGTATTTTGGGTGTTTTATGTGTTTAATAGCAGCGCCCCCAGACCTGCTGAGCCAAGCGGCACCTCTAGGCCTGCTAGTGGGACACAAAGAGGGGGGCCCCTCTTGACTTCTTGGCCAAGGGCCCATTGCACCCTAGCTACGCCCCTGGTCTAGTGTGTATGACTGATCAATTTGAATGAGTGTGTGAGGTGTGAGTATGTGTGTGTAGTGTGCATAGATGAGTGTGTGTGTGATCAATTTGAATTAATGTGTGAGATGAGAGCATGTGTGTACTGTGCCTGAATGGTTGTCTGTGTGATCAGTTAGAATGAGTGTGTGTGAGAGAGAGAGGTGAGAGCACGTGCGTGAATGAGTTTGTGACCTCTTTTACATGAGATGCATCCAAGCAGTGGCATGGGTGGGTGTGTCTTGTATGGAAGCAGTCATTTTTGCACTCTTGTGTAACACGCACCTCCACCCATCACCCCTGCACAGAGAAACCTGTGAAAAAACAGGTTGTTCCATGTGGGGATGTGGGGGGATGGGTGAGCGCCTGTGTGCACCTGCAGTGTTCTTGTGTTTGGAGTCAGTTTATGCATTAATAAAACTATTAAGTTTCAAAAGAAGGGTAAATTACCTAGACAAAAAACCTTCAGTTTAAGAAGCTTGTTAAGGCAGCGTTACAAATTTTACTCAAACGTTAACATGACAGTAAATTGTATGTTAAGGCAACTTTATTAAATATCAGACCAATCTATACATTTTTCTTTTCCTATTCATTAATTTAAAAAAATTATGACAATTGAAATTAAACTGTATACATTCCATATAAGTATTGTTCAGTCACCATACCACACATATGCAGCTTAATTTCTGTTAAGTCATAATTTTTTTTATTAATGAATAAGAAAAGAAAAATGTATAGATTGGTCTGGTATTTAATAAAGTAGCCTTAACATACAATTTACTGTCATGTTAACGTTTGAGTATAATTTGTAATGCCGCCTTAACAAGCTTCTTAAACCAAAGGTTTTTTGTCTAGGTAATATGGAATAATGCCCTTTGTTGATACACCTCAGTACTTCCCAGCCATACTATTTTGTGTGGTGAACAAATTTCCATTAGTGACTAGACCAAGCCCCAACCAATGACTTTTTAAATCTGTGATTTAACCTTGCTGGCTAGTGATAAAATGGACTGTCTATTCAAGTTTACTGTGCACCCCTGCACAGGCCCCAAATCCTGGATCCCCAAAGGTTAACACCAGAATCACAACACGCCTATTTGTGTTTTTTGGGTTTTACACTATGCAGTTCCAAGAACTCCCTCTGGGGTTTGCTCCTAGCACATGAGTTCTCAGAGAAGCCTTTATTTGTTCACACTGACTGTGTGGCTTCTGACTGTGGAGTAGGTGGAACCCCTGTATCCCCACAACTAGCTGTGTCTCAGTTGCTAGTGAAGGAGCAGGTCTGAAAGCAACAAAGGAAAAGGAGCTTCATGGTTACAGAACTATATTACCACACTGGGTTCCAGCTTTTATTCTGCCAGAAATTCACTGTGACCTTGAGCAAGCAATTTCTGTTGGCCTCAGCCCTCAGCATATTTAATGGGGATTGTGGCCCTTCTTTTCTCTCACTTTTCCAGTTTTGATTGTAAGCTCTTCAGGGCAGTGATAATCACTTACTTACTATACATTGACTAGTCCAAGGGGGATCCCAGGCACGACAAAGACCATGGGAGTACCACTGACACGATTCCAGACTAATACAGCAGTGAGGTCCCAACTACCTCCATCAAGCTCACCAGACAGTTACCAAACTAGCCTGGTGCCAGCACACTACAGTCACAGACAAGACTGGTAGAAGCAACTTGTCCAAGGTCATAGAACACAACCAACCTCTGAACTCCAGACTCCTAAGCCCCAAACCAATATGCTACCAACTGAACCATGCCAGTTCTCAGTCTCCGAGCATTTTTGTTAGATTAAACAGACAGATATTGCTAAACTAGGTAGATAAAATAGCCATGAGAAATGTATAAATGCAACATGTGAAGAATGGGTACACTCTTATGTTCTTAGATCAAAGAATCTTTGGTTTAAGAGTGGCGTTCAGGCTCTTACAAATTCAGTCATACTCTGAAAAGCATGGAAACTAAGATAAGGCTTTTGCCTTAACTTGTGCGCCATGGAAACAGTAAAGACATTGTACAGTCTCACATATATATTTATTTTTCCATTTATACTTCGCCCCGCTCTCACCTAACGGCAGCTCGGAGCAGCTCACAATCAGCAATATAAAACATCATAAAAGAACAATAAAAATTCATAAGCATAAAACATCAGCGATATATAAAACCAAATCTGTACAAAAACAGCATACCCACCCAATCCCATCTATCTGCAGGGGCCATCCTGGGGCCCACGGAGTGAAGCAATCTCTCAGGTAAGCGGGGTCCAGTCCGTGTAGCGCTTTAAAGGTCAAAAACAGCACCTTGAATCAGGCCTGGAAGACAATTGGCAGCCAGTGCAATGTCTGGAGCACTGGTCTAATGTGCTCTCTGCGACCCATCCCAGCAAGCAGGGGGCCACTGCGTTTTGCACCAGCTGCAGCCTCTGGACCGTCACCATGGGCAGCCCCACATAGGGTGCATTACAGTAGTCCAGCGTTGAGGTGATGAATACATGGATGGCAGTGGCGAGATCGGAGTCCGAGACATATGGGCAGAACCTCCTCACCAGATGTAATTGGCAAAAGGCGCTGCTGGCCACCACCGACACCTGGACATCCAGGTGTAGCTGTGAATCCAGGAGCACCCCAGGCTCCGCACAGATGGAACCAATGAAGGGCAACCCCCAAATAATGGGGGCAATCCCCTCCCCCAGATCACCATCCCCACCCACTAGCATCACCTCTGTCTTGTTGGGACTGAGCTTCAATTGACTCAACCTCATCCAATCCCCCACAGCAGCCAAGCACCAGGGCAGCAATGAGACTGCAGGGCCTGGGTCAGCTGAAAAAGAAAGATACAGCTGAGTGTCATCCACACATTGATGACAGTGGACCCCCAGCTGCGGACCACCTCCTAGACACGTTGAATAAGAGAGGTAACAGCATGAAACCCGTGGGACACCACACGAGAGGCCCCCAGGGGATGATGTACTTTCTCCTAGTACCACCTGCTGAGATCTATCTGCTAGGTATGAACGGAAACACCGTAGGACGGTCCTGTCCACCCCAGCCAAGTCCCGCAGGTGAGTCACCATCTCATGATTCATGGTATCAAAAGCCATTGATAGAACCAACAGAGTCATACAAACCCTATCTAGTTCTACTAGGAGGTCATCGACCAAGGCCACAAACACAGTCTCTGTACCGTAACCTGGGTGAAAGGCAAACTGTGCAGGATCCAGAAAACTGGTGCAATCCAGATGAGCCTCCAGCTGATGGGCCATCACCCGTTCAGTAACCTTCCCTAAAAAAGGGAAGGTTAGAGACAGGCAGGGGTGGTGCACCCCCTAGGATGTCAGGGGCAATGTCCCTCCTGGCCCCAGCCCCCAGGACTCCCCCCCCCCCCGCCCCGGTGCTGCAATGCTGCTTCTGTTTGTTTGTTTGTTTAAAAA
>QEPC01004435.1:2716680-2732802 GCA_003113815.1 Sphenodon punctatus | reverse complement strand
CCCGAAACAGCTCCGCCGGGCGTGACTTCGCAGACGCTATGAGGACAGCAAGGAACTCCTTCCTCGCCGTCCTCACAGCCTCAACATAGGACCGCAAATGGGCCCTATGGAGAAGACGGTCGGAGTCAGATCGAGTCCGACGCCAGCGTTGCTCTAGCCTCCTGCCTACACGCTTCATACACCGCAGTCCCTCAGTAAACCAAGGGGCCCTGCGGTGACGAGCCCAAGGCAGAAGGCGTCTCAGAGCCACCCTGTTGATGGCCTCCTCCAGCAAGTTGTTCCAGTGCTGAACCAGCTCATCCACAGAGTGGCCGTTTAAGTGACAATGTTCCCCCCACCACAGAACATACTGTGTTTGTACTGCAACAGCATAAGAGACCTTCTAGGTCAGCCTTTCAGACACCTGCACCTGCCCTCTTACTACTACTACTACTACTACTACTACTACTTGTCATTTCTACAGCACTACTAGGCATAGGCAGCAGTTTGCGGTCACAGATTTTCAGAGACAGGTCTCTGCCCAGTGGGCTTACAATCGAAGGCTGCTTTTATACGAGTGCCGCCCGCTTGCGCCTGTAAACATGCAGCATGTAAAAGTGCTGTGGGCAGCGTTTAGACGTGCTGTATTTCTGGTCGCGCATTCTTTAAGACCGCAAATTAAATATCACGATGTTGAGGTATTTAATTAACGGCTTTAAAAGAATGCGCGGCTGGCTTTAACGCACGAAATGTCACGTCTAAATCCCACACTCGGCATATTTACACACAGCGTGACTTTATGCAGCGTGTTCGCCGCGCAAGTCTAAAAGCCGCATTACAGAAGTACCCGACAGGTCACAATGGGGCGATCCATTCCCTGTTGTTTACTCACAGCTCCCAACAGTAAGAGGTTATGTCCCCCATACCTACTTAGCTAATAACCGATAATGGACTTACCCTCCAAAAACGTATCCAATCCTTTTCTAAACCCAGCTATAGCCTATGCTACTGGCCTTGACCACATCTTCTGGCAACAAATTTGACAAGTTAATAGTGTGTTGAATGAAAAAAGACTTTCTTTTATTTGTTTTAAATTTGCTGCCAGTTAGTTTCATGGAGTGTCCCCTAGTTCTAGTACTATTTGAGAGGGTAAATAACTGCTCCCTACTCATTCCACGCTACTCATGATTTTATAGACTTCTATCATATCCCCTCTGTCATCTCTTCTCCAAGCTGAAAAGAGCGCTAACATATCAAGCCTCTCTCATACAGAAGCCATTCAGTGCCCTTTATAATTTTTGTTGCCCTTCTATGTACCTTCTCTAGTTCTACTATATATTTTTTGAGATGGGGTGACCAGAACTGCACACAATATTCAAGGTGTGGTTACACCATAGATTTATATAGAGGCATTATAATATTTTCAGATTTATTCTCTATTACTTTCTGAATGATCCCTAACATTCTGTTTGGTTTTTTTCACCACTGCCACATTCTGAGCTAAGGATTTTAATGTATTGACCACAAAGCACCTGAAGGAATTCTATGCAACTCATGTAAAATTCCTCAATGCACGTAACCACATAAATCCTTCTCTTGACTACATCCCTTCTCCTAGTGAGTTTCCCTTTTAGTCTCAGCTTTGACAGTTTCACAGGGGGTAGTGGGAGAGGGAGATTGCTTCGAAGACCCCTCCTTTTGGAGACTTTCTCTTGTAGCCCCGAGCTTTGTGACTTAAACCAGAGGGTTTGGTTTGAAACTGGGAGCAGTAGCCTTGACATGCTGGTGAGTTTATTTGGCAACTGGAGTAGGGTTTTTTCACTGGGGAGCAGCCTCCTAAATTTCATGGGAAGGTGGGGGAAGGAGGAGAGACCCTCCTCATCGGAGCATTTCCCTTGCAGCCCTGATCTTTGTCAGTTACGTGCCTAAAGGAATTCTGTCCAACTCATGTAAAATTCCTCAACACACCTAACTCTATAGAGTTTCTCTCTTGACTCTGTTCCTTCTGTATGGGGCCCAGCCCTCATAAACCAGTTAGATGTGCTTGAGAATAGATTTATTTGGTCCATCTTGCATGTCCCGCAAAATACCCCTATTGCCCTATTGCAATCTGAGACTCATCTCCGCCCAGTGGCATCTTTGATTAAAGTTAGTTTTCTTAATTATTGGCTTTGAGTCAATTTTGCAGCTAGGGACTCTTTGGTGGCTTTAGCTTTAAATATGATGAATATGATGAATAGTGGCCCATGGATGGATGAGGTGGCTCTGCTCTTGTTGCAATTGGGGTTCTCTAAGGAATATCTGCTCCCCTTTGGTTTTGCAATTGCACTCTCAGATAAAGGAGCAAATAATGGATCAAGAGAAGCAGAATACGTTGGGGGCTATTATGGCCCAAAAGATTTCACCTTTATTTAGGGAGCTCTTGCCCTGGTTATTAAGGAGCTATCCTCTTTTGTTTCTCTCTCAGTTTGGAAACTCTGGCATGTATTTACCTTAGCGAGGTTAGGCCAATTGCCCTCTGCAGTAAGCGAGAGTAGGCTATATGGGATTCCTTATGATCAGAGACTGTGCCAATATTGTTGGCAGGAGGCGATCGAATCCTTGATACACATCGTTTTCGATTGTGATTTGTATAATGATCCTCATGTTTTTAAATTCAATTTTTAAAAGTTTTTCCTCTTGCTCGCAGCATGAGGTGCTTCTGTCTCTGTTGCAGGGCTGGATTCCTTTTATTACGATGCAGGTAGCTAAGTTTTTGTTTGCAGCTTTCAAAATTAGAATAGCCACTTGCTCTGTATAGATTTGACAAAAAGGGGTAATGTTTTTCCCTCATGTATTTGATAAAAGGGGTAATGTTTTTCCCTTATGTATTTAAATTTGTAGGTATATCATATTTATTGGTCTGTTTTTAATTTTGTTATGGCCTTTGGCTTGAACAAATAAATATTGATTGATTGACTGATTGTCTCTGTTCCTTTGCCAGGAAGTGGGAGGTGGGGAAGTGAGGATGCCACAGAGAGGAAATTGAAAGACGGTGAGGGGGACTGAGTCCTCACAACTGTCCGTCCTTCCAGCCAGCTCTAAGTCATTTCAGCTGCTCCCATTGTTCTTTCACCCATCATTCCAGCCACTCCCATTGGCTTCATACTTGTTGTTCCACCCAAACCCCTATCATTCCAGCTGCTCCTGGTTGCCTCCTATGTGTCATTGCACCCAGGTCCCCATCATTCCAGCCACTCATGGAGACCTCCTACCCATCATTCCACCCTGTCCCTCAATGCCAGTTGCTCTCAGTCACCTCCTACCCATCATTCCATGCAGCCCCTCCTCACTCCAGCTGCTCCCGGTATCCTCCTACCCATCATTTCACCCAGCTTCATGTCATTCCAGCCACTCCTGGTGATCTCATATCCATCATTCAATGCAGACCCACACCTCCCATAATTCTAGATGCTCTGAATGGCCTCCTACCTGTCATTCCACCTAGCTCCCCTCCCTGTCTTTCCATTTCCTCTACATGGCTTCCTCACTCCCCCTCCTGGGCTTTTTTAGTCCACCCCACCCATCTTTAGCATTTCATATCCTCCCCCACCCTCACGCCCTTTGTTTCAGTTAAGCAAATGCCACTGTATTGGTTTACTGCCTATTAAGGGCTACTGGCATTCCCAAAACCTCATTACTTCCAATTGGTATTCCTGTTGTCTCTATTGCTTCCAATCAGCATTCCTTGTGCCAGCTCCAGTTTATTGACTTTATTGCAAGCTCGTTTTCTCCCTTTCATCCTGAGCTCCAGTTTATTTTTTATTATTTTAGCCCCAAGTTATTGCGTGCAATAACTTCCCCCGGCATCTGTACAAAAATAGGGTTCAATAAACTCTCCTGGCGTCCATACAAAAATAAGGTGCAATAAATACTACTCACGTCGATACAAGAGTCTGCAATAAATGCCACTCAGGTTCATACAACAGTAGCCTTTGTGAAAGCTTATCTCCTCACTTTCAATAGAACATTAGTGAAACTGACAGCGGGAAGCCACTTTTCTCACTTTTTCTATTTGCCAAAATGGGCAATTTAAAACATCAGAACTTCAAAACTATGCAACAGATTTTCAAAAACAGAAAACATGAAATCCATTCAGGTCACACTTGAATTTTCAGTCACTGCTAGATTGCTTAATACTGCTCCCAGAACTAAGTCTCCATGAGCAAAAAAAAAAAGAAAAGAAAAGAAAAGTTGCATGGGGAGAAAATATCATTCTGCGTCTAAAATTAAAATGTGTGTAAATGTCTTGTTTTTCATCCAATTTGTCTGATATGATATTTTGAAGGATTCTACCCCTCCCCTAAGCAATCCTCCCTACCAAATGTCACAGTGATAGGAGAAACTATCCCAATTGTATGTTGAATAGAATGTTCATGTTTTTAACACAGTGATGTAGCCGCCTTAACTACAGAACTGCTCCCACGGCTTTATAATAATCTAATTGGATGCATACTCTAAGCAAGAAGTGGGGAAACTTTTTCGTCCTGATGACTGCTTTGTACAAGCTCAATGGGTTGGGGTTGGGAACGGAAGAAGGAATCAGAAGATTCAGATCATGGATCTGTGCCATGGCTCGATCCCTATACTTGAGTGCATGACTTCATCCTCCACTTCCTGTTCCTGAGCTCAGCCTTTCAGTGCTTGAGCATAGAGACTGGGTCTAGGGGGAAGATCCAGGAATTAGAAAGGGGACAAAGAGTGGTTTTAAGCAAGACACTTCCATGCATCCCCCCCCTCCCGTCTACATGTCCAGCCACTCTTTTGAAGTTGGTGTGTGGGGAGTCACACTCCCACGACCCACACCCCAGTCACCCCAGTCCCCACACGGATCACTACTCAAAATTCTGGAGTGCCCTGTGCAGGCCAGGGTGGCTGCCTCCGTCGACAGGACAGCCACACTTGGAGCTGCCCGTGTGAAGCCCTTCCCATATACTGCCCCACGCACTGCCCCCGGACCTCCCTTCCCCCACTCCCACCACTCTCATTTAAAAATACCCAAATAAAAAACCAGACACAAGCATGATTTGGATTCCCCTCTTCGCTCTAGGCCCTTGATCCCACTAGATCTTGCTCTTTCTAGCCTGGTTCACTGAAGCCTTTCAGCATTCTTTAACGTTAAGTACTTGAATCATCTCTTCAAAGTCAGTGGAACAACTGAAGCTTAAAATACTTGCTTTCAAGTGGATGGGGCCTGAGCACTCAACACTTCTCAGGATTGAGTCCCTTAGCTAAACCACAAGCTACTGGACCTGAAAGGCAGGAGCCACAGGGTGAAAGGCTCTGGCCTGCATTATGCAGGAGGTCAAGCGAGATGATGAAAATGCTCCCTCCTGGCCTCTTACGCTATGAATCTGTATCCACTGTAAAGACGTGACATTTTTAGAAATTAACGACTTTGGCTAATTGAGTTCCTTTGTCCAACTAATTCACTGTCGGCAAAACTGCAGCGGGCATCTCTTTGGTCTTTAAAGCACTGTATCTGCAGTGCTTGGAAAGTTCTGCTTTCCTACTCAGTGGCAGAGCTAATGGGGGACATGGGAACAAACAACAGCCCTCCAGAGACCCTAGGCACGTGTTTGATGAATACTCTGTGGGGACGGAGCATCTGCCCTTCCAAGTGGGAGCAACAGAGGTGAGTCCTGGATCAGTGGGACCTTTTACTGACACAAGTCACTCAGAATACCCTATTGCCCCCAACCCTGGGTGTTTTAAATAAATGCCAAGGGAGGGGAAATCCATGGCCACTGAGTGGCATGGCTGCAGGGCACCCCCACACACACAATGTGCATGGGGAGCACTTCAAAAGAGCAACGCCCAGCATGGCTGCCCCATCCACAGAGGCTGCCACCCTGGCCCACACAGGAGACTCTGGATTTTTCAGGAGTGCTTCATGCAGGGCCATGAGTGGCTGCAGCCTGCTGCTTGAGTCATGGGAATGTGCCTCCCCACGCACCACCATCACACAAGCAGTTGGACGTGTGGCTGGCCATGCATGGATGTGTCTTGTTTAAAAGCACCCTCTGAAGTGTAAGGGTCAGGTCTCAAACCCCTGACCCAGGGCTTGGATGGGGCTGGTCCTTTGCCCCTCCACCCCCACTTGACTGATCTAAGGCTAAGATTTACAAATATTTCCCTCCTTTCCGTTTTAGTGGCCATGCTCACACAGCTCCCTGTCTGATTGGCTCCCATCTTCATTTAAGGCTTGCTGGGAGCAGCAGGTCGCTGGTGGAGCATCTGTTTCCCCTCAGTGTTCCAGTGTGTGCGTGCCCCCCTTCCCTCCGGTTTGGTAAGCTTCCAGTTGTATGGTTCTATGTTTGTGTTCTCGAGCCCTTGTTAAGTCCTGTGTAGCCTCGCCCCTCCTTTTTGCTCCTGTTTGTTTCTTCCTTTCTCCCCTCCATACTAATATCTCTCCTTGGGGGTCTCTGACCCACTCCTCCCTGCAGCTCCCCTTTTCTCAGTCTGGGCCCTTTAGTCTCGCTCCTGCTTCACTGCCTCCATGAGTTTATTCTCTGGTGACCTTTTCTAGTCTGGCTCCTCTTCCACATTAAGTGCTGCCTTGGCCTCAGCCCTCCCCATCTCTCTGGCTGTGGAGTTTACCACCTCTGCTCTTTCCGTGTGTTTGTCCTTATCCTCCTCTGTGTTTGAGGACTCCTGATCCTCCATCTTAGCCTTGAGTGACTATGGTCCTGCAGTGCTGGCTGCTCTTCTACCTAGCTAGGGTTGCCACCTGTGGTGGGTTTTTTACCTGACACTCCCATAGGCAAAATGGAAGTGTCAGGTAAAGAATGACCTACGTACAGGGTTGCCACCTTCACTCTTGGTTGCTTGGTCCTCCAGTGTATTACTGCCTTGTTCCCTCTTTATAATATTGTTTATCTGCTCTCCAATCCTGTGTGTTGCCTTCTTCCTGCTAGTGTTTGTTACCTTCAGCCCTCTCAGTGTGTGGCTGCTTTTCTATCCAGTGTTGTTTCCTTTCTGGTCTGGTATGTTGCACTCCTCCTGCCCAGTAGTTGCCTCCTGAACCCCTATGTGTGCTTCTACCCTTACCCCCTCCAGGTCCCGAGTGTCACACTTCCCCTGTCCAGTGTCTGTCTCCTTAGCCCTGAGTGTGTGCTGCCAATCCCCGTACAGTACTGCTTCCCTTTAGTCTGCGTGTGTTGTTCTCCTCCTGTTGGTACTCTCACTCCGGCCACTTTTAGACGAGCGGCGCTCCAGTTCGCGTCGGCGGTGCGCATATTTTGAAACTTCCGCCTGGTCTAATTAGACGAGACGGAAGTGGCTTAATATGCACATATTACGGCGGAGGCGCATTTTTTAAGTGTGCGAATTAAATACCTCGATTAAGAGGTATTTAATTCGCGCACTTAAAAAATGCGCCTCCGCCATAATATGTGCATATTAAGCCACTTCCGTCTCGTCTAATTAGACCAGGCGGAAGTTTCAAAATATGCGCACCGCCAACGCGAACTGGAGCGCCGCTCGTCTAAAAGCGGCCAATCTAGCTCCTGTGGGCCACACTCTTCCTGTTAGTGCTACATTCTTCTAGCCCTGATATTGGGTCACAATTCCCCCCTTGTAGGGTCCTCTCCTCCAAGTAGTCACCTATTGTGTTGCTCCTTCTAGGCTGCCTCTCTCCCTTGCTGTTCCCCCTTCGGGCTCTCAACCTTCTTGTACCCCAACCTTGTCTCAGGTTCAGTTTATCCCCATTGCCTTCTCTTTGAAGCCCTCGTTCTCCACTGTCTACACCTGTGTTCCCGACACCCCTCTTTCTGTTACTCCTTCCTTCTCTAGCTACTGTGCCTCCTATTGTGTTCAGGAGGACCGCTTAGAGTTCCAGTGATGATCAATGGCCTTGGGGCTTTCTTCTGGGGGCTAGCCTGAAAAGTACTAAGCGCCTCTTCTCTGAGCTTGAGGGCTAAGGCCCTTCTAATAGACCTCCTGCTCCCCTTCCCATACCCCTGACATGAGGGTCCAGAGGGCAACAGGAGTCAAGGGGCAGGGCTTTGCCCTTCTCTTTCTGCCTTCAAGTTGTATAATCTGTGCACTTGCCTGGATTTATTTTATTTTTTTACAGACAAATAAATCATCATTGGCCTTTTCCAGTATCCTCAGTCTTCATTATTGGAATGGGCAGGATAGTGATGATATTGTAATAGAAAAACTGAAGAGAGTGTTTTGGGCACCTTAAGCCACTAGAGCAGGGATTCTCGAGCACCCGAGTCCTTGGGGCGATGACTGAAAGTGCTCCCCAAGCCAGCTGTCAGTAGTGCTCAGGAGCACTTTGAAACAAGCCTCCTTTGGATTAAATTAATTGCAGAGAGGAGACTTAATCTATGCATATTTATGCAAATCATCCATGCAAATTATGCAGTGCTCCCAAGTAGTCACTTATGTCACTCCAGTGCTCATGACTAGAAAAAGGTTGAGTACCCCTGCACTAGAGGTAGCAGTCCATTTGTGGAGAGCCTGGCCTGGATTAAAGGAGTAACTCTTGGCAGGGGCTGACCCCTCTGGTCACTTCTGAGGAGAGAAAATAGAGGGGCCTGAGGAGAAGGTCTGCTCCTGAGAAGAGGAAGGACTGGGAGCTGGAGGCGAGGTGACTGAGGAGAGAGGCCTGGGGGAAGGTCTGCTCTGAGAAAGAGGGCCTAATCCTGAGGAGAGAGCTAGAGACTCAACGCTGAAGTCTCTGTGCTGTCTCTGTTGAATAATAAAAGGTTCTGCTCTTTTTACCAAACCTGAGTCAGCATCATCTCTGGGAGGAGCGCGCTGGCAGAGCCGCTGGAGGAGGCTGTACAGTAGGGGGGGGAATATCGGAATCAGATTAATCCGATACACCCGATAATCAGGTATATCGGATTAATCCGATAATCTGATTATCACCGGTATCGGCATACTGTTTTTTTAACATTGCCCGCTTTACCGTTTTTTTAACATCGCGGTCATTGAAGTAAATGGCCGCAATGTAAAAAAAACAGTAAAGCGGCCAATGTTAAAAAACTGGTATGCCAATACTGGTAAATCC
The DNA here is from genome assembly GCA_003113815.1 of Sphenodon punctatus. Classification (NCBI taxonomy): domain Eukaryota; kingdom Metazoa; phylum Chordata; class Lepidosauria; order Sphenodontia; family Sphenodontidae; genus Sphenodon; species Sphenodon punctatus. The sequence continues at coordinate 2,723,759 of QEPC01004435.1, read as the reverse complement.
GATACTGGGGAGATCCTATACCGATAAATACGGTATCCAGTATTCTCCCCAATGTCCCACCCCTACTGTACAGTTATGTAACAATATGCTGGGACCAGTTAGTGACTTTGCCCAAGCGGAGTCTGTATGGAAATTATAGACTGAATCTTCAGCTGGGGTTAACTGGTGCAGCTCCATAGATTTCAATGTGGTGCTATACTAATTTACAAAAGTGAAGGATCTTGCCTGAATAAATTCATGTCTCTATTTTAATGGGCCTAATTGCAAATCAAGAGAAAAGGCGTTTCTCCATGACATATAGACCAACCTCCACCTCCAAATATACTGGCTCATGCATATAAATCCCCACAAATTATAGATGTGATGCAGCCAAGGCTGTGTGTTTATCAATAATTCTCCTGCAGCAACAGTTTATATTAAGCCTGGCAGCACCCATCGGAATACTCCAGGCAATTAGGCTTTTTGATGTGCTATGAACCTCCAGATGTGTCCTGTTACAAAGAAAGGGAAGGAAGAAAGGAGGACACTCTCAGGTCTTGGTAGGTCAGAAATACACCCTTCCTCTTGTGGCCATAATTTCAGGACTGTGTGTATGTGATGAGCTTCCTTCCCTTTATCATTCTTATGTCTTTGCTGCAACCTTTTTCGCCAGGAGCCAGGAAAATGGAAATTGATAGCAATAACAGTCCACCACCTAGATTCCTAATCAGTAGGATAAAGTGGCCTCTTTCAGTTAAAACAGAGAGATCCAAGAATTGGGCCCCTCTCGGTTCTCAATTCTCAGATCTTCTGTTCCCATTGAAGTCAATGGGAAATCCTCCCTTTGACCTCAGTGGGAAGAAGGAAACCTCCTCCACCACCCCACTCCCGACCTCGGGGGGATCCGTTACCACTAACACCCCCATCCCCACCTGCCAGGGCCCGGCTTTACCCAACCCCCAGGCTCCCTGTACTAATACCGTTGGAGGTCCAGTCTGGAGGGTGGGGATCACGCCACCGTATGGCTGCCGGCTCTGCTACCAGCAGCTGTGCCTCCTCCACTGCTGACTGGTGTTGGGAGCCGGCTCTGCTGCCCAGTCGCTGGGGAATGGCTCCCCATGCATGTGCAGAACATCTGCCCTCTTCCAAAGTGGTGCCAGCAGCATCGGTGCCATTTTAGATTAGGGCTGCACATGCGCAGAATGGCCTCGGTGGTCATTTTGTGCATGTGCGCTGTGTCACTGCCAATCCAGCAGCATTTTCAAGCTCCAGATCTGCAAGAAAAAGAAGGAAGAGAAGGCCTGGCTGCTTGGCAGAGGATCTGGCTCTGCTGCTCGTGGCTGGGTCTCTCCTCTGCTGCTGACTGGTGGCAGGAGCTGGCTCTGCTCCCAACACCAGTCAGCAGTGCAGGAGGCCCAGCCGCTGGTAGTGGAGCCAGCGGCCCCACTGGCGGCCACGACCCCCACCCTCAGCATGGTAACTATTAGTACAGGGGCCCCGGGGGTTGGGGTGTGGGTAACGTCAGGCCCCAGCAGGTGGGGGTGTTAGGGGCAATGGATCACCACCCGCACCCTCCGAGGCCAGGAGTGGGGCGTGTGGGTGGGACAGCCCCTCGGGTGGTTTCTCTCCATCTCAGCTCCCTGTGTCAGACAGTTCTTTTTCCCATTGAAGTCAATGGGAAAAGAACCGAAACAGAGAGAACCAACAGCAATAAGATTTGAGGGAGCTGATACCGAGAGAAACCGAAACCAAAAGTTTGCCCAGAGTCCCATCCGTATTAATCAGCCTTGTGGTCCTTACTTGCATAGGAACATGGGATATGCTACTCCGAATAAAACCACCCATCATTCAAGTCCAGTGCCTGCTGTTTCAGGTAAACCTCCACATCTGCCTTAATCATGGGTTTAGAATTGTGATCTGACTATATCTTTAAGGAGCTCAGAGACCTATGGCAACCACCCATATTCACTGTGTTTCCCCATTGCCGCCAGTGGGGAAACCACTTTGAACATGGGGCCCTGCCTGTGACCATGATTAACTGAAAATATATTTCTAACATGGTATTTAAATCCACACGTAACACATCCAGTTCATTTGCACAGTACGCTTTTAGAGTGAGTAGAAGCCCAAATTCACATTCTGAGAGTTCACTGATACAACGTCTTTGCTCCCTTGCAAACTCATCACTTGTTTCTTAATCTTAATTAATAGGGTCACACACTGGATTTGATGTTTTGTACCAGCCTGTATACAGGGGTTCCAGTTATCAGGGATGTTATAACACCAGTGTTGTGGTTGGACCATTACCTTGTGAAAGCCCAGATCCCAGCCCTCATCGGGGTGGTGGACCAGTTAGGTTGGTCCACCCCCAGAGGCTAATGGATCTGATTGGTTTCCAGAATTCTCTGCAGGATTTACCTACTGACCTTAGCGGTTACTCTGTCAATGACCTGGTCATTTTGTGGAATGACATCTTGACCATGGCCATTGACATGGTTGTACCCAGGTGTCAATTCCTACTGCTGTGGCAGCATAGGTCCTCCTGGTCTACGGAGGACCTGAGGCAGCTGAAGTGGGAGGGTAGATGGTTAGAGTGCAGGTGGCTCTCAACTTGTGCTGAATCCAATCAGTTGTGGCTTAGATAATTTTTAAAGGACTGTGCTGTGGCTGTGATGGCAGTGAAGAAAGCTTTCTTTCCCACTATCATAGCGTCTGCAAAGTCTCATCAGGAGGAGGAGTTCCAGGTGGTGAGAGGCCTAGTTAATCCAGTCTGTCTCTGCCTGGAACTGGAGTCATCTAATGCCCGCTGTGACATTTTTATTCATTACTTTGTAGACAAAATCGATTGTATTCCCGGTGCCATTTCTTCTGCAGAATCAGAGTTTGGGGATATGACAGTTAAGTCCTGTCCGGTGTATTTGGATCAGTCTCAATCAGTATCACCCACTGATGTGGGGGAGGTGCTTGGAGCATTGATGTTAACCAGTTGTGAATTAGATCCTTGCCTGTCCTGGCTGGTGGAAGCTAGCCGGGAAACGTTGGGGCCATTGCTGGCAGGGGTTGTCAGTGCATCCCTTCGGGAGGGTAGGGTAGGGTAGGGTGTCGGACGTTCTTTAAACTACAATTGTCCAGCCCCTGCCTAAGAAGTCATCTTTGGATTCTGACTTTCCAGCCAGTTATTGGCCTGCCTCTAACCTTTCCTTTTTGGGGAAGGTAATTGAATGGATGGTTGCCTGACAGCTCCAGACCCACCTCAATGTCATCAGATTCTTGGACCCATTTTAGCTGGGCTTTCATCCTGGGTATGGCACAGAGACTATGCTTGTGGCCTTGGTTAATGACTTGTGCCTGGAGATTTACAAGATCAGACCTGTTGATCTTATTCGATCTTTTGGCAGCCTTTCATACCGTTGATCATGAGGTGTTGTTGGCACGACTGCCGGACCTGGTGGAGGTGCAGGGGACTGTTCTTGAGTGGTTCCACTCCTTTCTGTCAGAGAGGTCACAGAGAGTGGTGATGGTTGCTCTTCATCCTTTTGGGGCCTCCCCTGTTGAGTCCTGCAGGGTTCTATTCTGTTTCACCTCTTGTTCAATGTGTGATGAGGCTGCTGTGCAAGGTCATTTGGAGGTTTGGGGTGAAGTGCCATAAGTATGCTGATGTCACCCAGCTCTGCCTCTCTTTTTCATCTGACCCAGGTCCTGCAGTCTTGGTGCTTACCCGATGCCTGGCTGCTGTTGGGGTCTAGATGAGGTTGAGCCGATTGAAGCTGAATCTTGATAAGATCAAACCAAATGACTGATTCAGCTTCCGCCATTCACCATATATCAGCAAATAAGAATCAAAATACATTAAAATATAATATACAACATAAATACAAAAATTTTAATGCTTCCCTTCATCATTATAATAATTTATCTTACAAAACTAACATACAATCTATTTTTAAACACAAAATAATTACAACACACAATAGAACATACTAATCTCATAGGATCAGCCTAAGGAGCTGCCTCACCCTTCTCAGGGTTTACATTCGGCAGATGTTTAGCCCCTGAAATTAAATGCTATACCCTGCAAAGGCTAACTTAAAAATTATTACAACACACAATAGAATATACTACTCCCATAGGACTAGCCTAAGGAGCTGTCTCTGCCATTCTTGGGGTTTACATTCAGCAGGTGTTTAGCCCCTGAAATTAAATACTATACCCTTAAAAAAATAATTAAGTCCCGGTTAGGCAAAATACATATTAGCAGCACTTTGCTCCATACTGCTAATACCGCAAAATACTGGGCGGATATTAGCAATACTAATCCCATTTGGCCAAGTATATAATCCTGATAAGACTGAAGTGATCATGGTTGGCCGGCACTGTGTCCCCCGGGGGGAATTTTGACTCCTGTTATTGATCCTTTGGTCACTCAGGTTCGCAGCCTTGGAGTTCTTCTGAACCCCCTGTTGCGCCTGAGCTGTCAGGTTGTGGCAGTGGCCAGGAGTACTCTTTACCAACTTCATCTGGTGAGGAGGCTGCGGCCATTTCTCTCTGATTCGGACTTTGCCACTATCATCCATGCTTTCTTCACCTCGAGGCTGGATTACTGCAATGTGCTCTACGTGGGGCTGCCCTTGATGACTGTTCAAGTTTCAAGTTTATTTACGAAAGGTGCTTAGCAAGAGCCATAGCCCAAATATCAACTGTATAAAAACTACATAAAACAAAATAGAAACAACCAATTTTGGCAATTTGCTACAACAATAAACGTGATTATGCTCTATGTCTCCATGCAGGGAGGAGGACCCAATTTCCTTCTCCCACACCCTCACAGTCCAATAATATGACTCTAGCAATCAGGTGTTTTAAAATTCAAAAAACAATCTCGAATTGCAAACGCTTTACATAGGAATTTGGCTGCCGCCTGAGAAGTTTCATATACCTGATCCCCCAGCAGAATCTGAGCCAACTCAACACTAGTTCTGCCGGGGAATTTGTTGACAATAGGGTCCAAGAGCTCCGCCCTCACTCTGCTATATATTTGGCAGTCAATCAGAATGTGAGTCACCGTTCTGCTTGAAGCATGTCATAAGGGCATAATCGATCCGCAAATGGTATTCCTTTACAACGGCCCTCTAAAATTTTTGAAGGCAAAGCATTCAGCCTAGCCTTGAGGAAAATTCTCCCCAGTGCCGGGTTTATACTATTCAGAAGTTGCAGCTGGTGCAGAATGAGGTCTGGCTCCTTTCGGGAATGGGTTGCTGGGAGCACATTACTCTGGTGCTCTGGAGTCTGCTGGTTTTGACGTTTAAAGCCCTAAACAGCCTGGGATTCATGTATCTGAAGAACCGCCTTTCCTACCATGCTGTCACGACCCCTTGGTCAACTGGGGGGTGCCCTCCTGTGGCTTCCCTCTTTTACTATTGTTTGATTGACGGGGGTGCACAGGAGGGCATTCTCTGTTGCTGCCCCACTGTTATGGAACCCCCTCCCTCTGGTGGGCCATCTGAGTTCAGGACTGAGTATCTTTTGGAGGGGGCACAAAACTTTTCTTTTTGTTAAAGCATTTGGTGGGTGGGGATAGGGATTAGGTGGCAGGTTGTTGGGGAGGTGGAGTGGGTTGGGTTTGGGGGAAGGTATTTTAAATGTCTTTTAATTGTATTTTATGTTTTTTGTAAGCTGCCCTGAGCCTTTGGGAAAGGGCGGGGTATAAATGTTAATAAATAAATAAAATAAATAAATCTGTATCATCAAGAGCACAGGAAGTGGTACAAATTTCACACAACACTTAGAAAGTGGGTTTATGCTACCAGCTACCATAATAGAGAGTTGTGCGAATCTTGAATCTGGTGTGTTCTGTGAAATCCTTACCCTTCCTGTACTCTGTGGTGATTTCTGTCCCCTGATGCAAAGGATGGGCCACTGAAATGCAGGGAAATCAGCTATAGGGCAAGGCCAGCACAGATTAAGGAAGAAGTGGGGAGGTTGCAAAGAAGATATTGTGTGTGAGCCCATATACTCTCTATAAGATGTATGGGGTGAAATTTACCACTGTCGGAGGACCAGTACAAGGTCTTTCCAACTAAGTAGTGCACCTAACTCCTGCTGATACCCTCCATCCAGTACAATCTGTTGCCTGAGGTCTGTGTACTCATATCCTCACCACACGGACCAGCCAGACATTATTCTCAACCTAACTAAGCCAAGCACATGCACCTGGGATCTCGCATCATCATGAATGTTACACTCCTTGTCTCTCCCTCTGTTCCCCTTCCTTTGTCCTCCCCCCATCTCCCCACCCCCCCACCCCCATCTCTCAGATTGTAAGCCCTAGGGCAGGGACCATGTCTATTCCATTACTTTCTAAAGTGCCAGGTACATTGCTGGTGTTGTATAAATGCTTGATAATAAAATAATAATAATAATAATAATAATAAATAATTAATTAATAAGTGCCACTTGCATCTTGTTAACTTTGGGTATTTATATACGAGACAATAGCCCACACCATGAGGGTGTTCAGCCCATGTTCATTGCCCATTTTATTAGGTGGCTGTGAGGTGCATGCTCCTGTGTGCCACAGAGCCTCCATGGAGCCTCCACTCACAGCAGACCTCTGGGGCATCATGGACCAATGTTCACCCACGTGTCCACCCCATCTTTTAGGCCTTTTTTACATGGACGGCGCAGCAGCACCGATGGGTGGAGATGAGTGTGGATGGGTGGGTGAGCACACACAGCGAACACCCGGCGCCGCCGAGCAGGGAGACATTTACATGGACAGCGCCGCAGAAGGTGGTGGGAAGGAAAGGGGAGGGGCCAGAAAACACCCAGCGGTCAAACACCTATCCCAGCAAACACCTGGCAAACACCCGTACAAGTACACGGACGGACGAGAACGGTGGGGAAGCCCTGCCTGGCACAGCAACAGCACAACATGGCCGACCAAGGGCAAACGAAGCTGCGCAATGCGGCCCCGCCCCCAAGCCACCAGGACCAACGCGGGCAGGGTGGGAAAGAGATGGGATGACAGCCACAACAAAGGAGCCGGCACCACACAGCCCTGGCACAGAGCCCAGACAGCCCGGTGCCAGCCCCCCCCCCCC